>CAESWR010002573.1:81814-105237 GCA_903171835.1 Mullus surmuletus | reverse complement strand
GGGGGGGGGTGGACCTGCTGAGGCTGCAGCCTTCCAGCCGTACTTCAAAGAGAGTCACTTTATTTATGAAACGTCATTTAAAAAAAAAAATGACGCCACTTTCAAATTGATGACAGTGAAAAACAAAACCTTTAAGATAATATCATCATTGTCAAATAAAAGAATCAGAATATATTCCGAGCGATGGAAGCGCGAAAAGGCGGTTGCATGTGTTTTGCAGCAGTGCTGTGAGGACGCGCCGCCACTGCTCCACCTTCCTTTTCCGATTTCCCAAAACAAGGAAAGGCGAGATGGATCACAGAGCGCCACGGCGGACATGATCCGCAATCAAACTATGATCTGCTCCTGCTGCCCCTGTCACTCTCTGTCCCCTCACACACACCACACACACACGCACACAAACACACAGTGGTGCCATAAACCTCTGTCAGGCATTGATAATACGATGATTACCTTAAAGCTTTGGCTGCGTGTTTACTGCACTCAAATCAATCACAGCGCACAATGTGATTGATTGGTCCTGCCTGTGTGGTGTGTGTTTGTGTGCATACGAATCTGCATAATCAGGAATGAAGCTCAGAATGACATCACTAATATGGCCCGGTGTCACAGAGCGAATGAGGGGAGGGAGGATTCATCACCGTCAAGTCTGTAACTCGCCTCTGGTTCTGTGTCTGATCAGTTCTGGCGTCTGCATGAAAGTTTACAAAGCACAGTGATGTGGGAGTGAAGAGTTGTGCTTCTGTTGGGCATCCAGCGTGTCTCTCTCTCTCTCTCACACACACACACACACACACAAACACACACACGCACACCACCATTTATGGAAAAACTGGTATGTGACGATCCGTTCTTTTATGTTTTGCTGCAGAGAAAAGCCTGTGATTTGTGAGATGTCGTATTCTGCCACCACTAGATGGCGCTCATGGCACAACACCACAGCTCACCCAAAGTGATCCAGAAACACCCATACAGTGATTTGGCAAATAACAATTTCAAGTGTTTTTTGTTTATAGTTGTCTCACGTAGTGTGTGAGCCTTAAGAGTGTGTCAGTAACCTTTTGAAGAAGCAGAATCGGTGACCAAATTCAGAGAGAAAAATCAGAGCACGATCAGCCACAGTTGAACTGCTACAGTAGAAATGCTAGAAAGGTTTACACAACATAGACCGATCATCTCATCCAGGTCAAGGTTCATGTGTTTGAGGTTAAAGAGATGATGATGGAGAGCACATCGCTCATCCTTTTACTCAGCACAACCGTCCCCAACATAGCGACGAGGAGATCTTCACTTCCTGCCGTGAACACAGAGCGTCCAGTCCACCTCAGCCACTGGAGCGACTCACAGGCCGCGCCATGCACAGAGCGGCTGCAGAGAACGCCAGTGGAAAGTCATATTTGTTCAAAAAGGGGAAAAAAAACAAACCCCAAATACAACCAACCAAACAAGAAAAGTTGCGTGTTCGGCCGCGGGAAAGTGAAGGGAGCAACGCTTTGCAAGGTCAAATGTGAACAACACGCCACGACTCTGCAGCGCAGAGACAAAACAAGAAAACTAAGCAGAAAAAGTGCAGTGCCTTCCTTTTGCCTGTTTCACCTCAGTGACCTGTGTGTGTGTGTGTGTGTGCGTGTGTGTGTGTGTGTGTGTGTGCGTGTGTGNNGTGTGTGTGTGTGTGTGTGTGTGTGTGTGTGTGTGTGCACGCGTACATATGCACGCCAGGGAGGCAGCAGAAAAGGCAGTGTGGTGTTAGTGAGCAAGCCTGGGTGACACGTATAGAAAAAAATCCAAGTGTCAGACAATGGAATTTTAAAGTGTGTGTAACCGGTGCGTGCGTGTGTGTGTGTGTGTGTGTCACTGCAGTAACGTCACACGCTTATTTGATCTTACTCATAATGGAGTGGTACTACTCTGTGTACCCGTCTTCATTCCTTCCTTCCTTTCCTCTGCATGGCATCTGATTCTATTATCCTGCTCCCATTCTGGTCATCCCTGAGGTCTTGTGCTGCTCTTAAAACAAGCACATGTGCCCCCCCCCCCCACACACACAATATAATAATAACATGGAGACCAATGTGGTAAAGAAGTAAAGAAACAAATCTAATATTACCAACCGAAAAAAAGTTTTTTTCCTCGAGGACTAAAGATTTCAAGCTGCAGAGAATCACTTTGGCTGAGAAATGCCAAAATGAATTCCTTTCCCAGAATCACTTGCACACCAGCAATGGCAGCATGTTGCTGACATGACTGAACTCGGACTTGAACCCAAATTCACGACTCAGGAGACAAAGTTCAAATAAACACTCTTTTAATTACAAAGTACCAAAGGAAAATCACTCTTACGAGGAAAAAACTGTGTGGACAAAGTACCAAAACAATACAACAAAACATGGCTTGACGAGACCCCGAGACGGGGTCACACGCGCTGGGCGTTTGTTCGCTGATGAACTGGTGCAGGTCAAAGTGAAACGCAGACTATGGCTGTGTTCGAAACCGCATACTACTCATACTACTCGTACTAACTCCACCCCCAAATTGAGTGAATAGTGCGTTCACACTGTGCAGTATGCACATTTTGTGTATGCAAGAAATGCCCGGATGTAAACTCAATCCGCAACAATTTCTGAGTATGCAGCGGAGCTTGCTTGACGTACTCATTCTGCCCCACAATGCATTGGGTCTCTTCAAACAGCGACGTCAAATGACAATGGAGACGGAGGGCGGGTGCGAAGACGGCTGCGTGAGCCGGGAGCTGCTCTGGACTCGCCTGCAACGCCGAAACAGATTTACAAACAGCCGCTATTTCCAACAACTTAACAAATAATGGGACTCTACACAGTTACTTTCTCACCAGAAAAAAATTAGTAAATTGAAGCATATATCAACATTACAGTCGCTTTTAACCTGCCTTTTTAATGCTCCCGCTGTCGCTGCCGGCTGGCACGAAATGCATTCTGGGATACTTAGTATGCTTTGAGTGTAAATGTTCTGCCGGTACTGGCATACTCAGTCATTCTTTTAGTACACAGTATGCAGTATATACTCACTGAGTATGTAAGTATGTAGTACGCAGTATATACTCATTCAGTATGTAGTATGCAGTATATACCCATTCAGTATGCAGTATGCGGTTTCGAACACAGCCTATATATACACACACATGAGGTAATATGGAACAGGTGGAGCCAATCATACGAGAGGGAAACACAAAAGGGGAAGTTACCTGAAACCAAAGGAGATTTCGATTTCAAAATAAAGCAGGAACCCACGTGACAACAACTGAACTAACTTTGCATCATTTCCTGGAGATGGCAGCTGCTTTGTTTTCCAGACAGCTCGGGACTCAGGATCTCCTCCATGAAAAAGCATCATCACGCTGCTTAAAGTTGGAGCAACAACTCGATGCATCGACTGTCATCAAGAATCAGCGCTGTGACGTCACACAGCAGCTTCAGCACCAGAGCAGAAGCCGGCGTGGTGACGGGACCTCACAGCCAGGCAGCTGAATTCCTCCTCGTGTTTGTGTCTGACACGCTGTATGTAGAACCGGGACACCTAGAGTTCCCAGTGGCCTCGAAGGCAGCATAACAACACGGCGGCGTCTCGGTCTCTTCACAGGTTCTATTTTCCTCTCAGCTGGTGGAATGACAGCTCGGTGTCAGATGGCGCCGGCGATGGCGCCGGCTCAGAGCAGCTCCAACTGTCAGCTGATCTGAGGCGACTTTGGTGGATGTGATGGGTCGCAGGCAGACAGATGCCAAACATCCATGAATATGTAAACAACCATGGTCAAACCCTCTGAGGCCATGAATGAATTCATCGATCAGCTCCACTCTGGTCCATCGCATCTGATGTCAGTCAAAGGCGGCCAGCACGCGTCAGGACACAGAGCGAAAAGATCTCAGCCGCCTCATGGAGCCTCATCCTTGAAAACACGGCCCCTTGTCTTGGATCTGGTTCTGCGGTGGGATTCATCCTACGTCTTGTTAGACTTCAGGCCTTCTTGGGACCACAAAACCTTTTTTTTCACACCAGTGGAGCTCCTATTTCCTTTTCAACCATTTTCTGCCAAGTTGAAAGTGTTACATTTTCTCATCACTTACTATTGGCATTTACTATTTACTATTACTATTGGGGATCAATAAAGATTCTGAATATTTCTGTAGGGCTCCCTCACGCATACCTCAAAAAATACTTTTGATACTTTTGTTTAAATATGGTCAACACTAACCACTAATGCAGTGCTGACCGTTTGCTCGGCTCGATGGCCTATTTGATGACGTCTGTCAGACCGGACCTGACGCTGCTCAGTGAGCAGAATCGTTTTTTTGGGGCGTTTGTTACTAGCAATAATTCACCTTCACTGTCCGGGTACTGCGTGGACCTCAAACATTTCACAGAATCCTGGACTTGGGACACACCATCCACCCTATTTCTCCTGCTTACCCAGGACCGTTCGCCAGTCTACCGCAGCTCCAAGACACCCGTCCATTATCTCTGCTTATTTATTCAGTTCAACAAGAACTGGCTCCAATGCTTGCTTCTGCTATTTCTGTTCACAATTCTATCATGCGGTCCCTAAAGGACGGAAACAAAAAGAAAGGAATGGAAAACCTGATGGAAGGAGGAGCAGAAGGCAGCGGCCAGCCTCAGTCAAAGACAGGAAGCCAGCTAGTTAATGTAGCTCAAGGCCTTTCTCTGCATCAGCGCTGCCGTAATGTGCCATCTTAGAAAGGCTAAGTGTCCCAGAAAAATTGCCTACAAAAAAGCCATGCAATTCATTTCCTCTTCTCTCACTAATGCAAATCATCGGTGTCCTCCAGCGCCGAGCTCTCCATCCATTTGTGTTGTGGCATCCATGTCCATTTGTGGCCCTCCTTCCAAACCTGGAGGCCACACTAAACCATTACCCTTCCCTCCATCATGTTCTTCCTGTGTGCACAGTTAGTATGCAAAAGTTGGAGCTAACTTTGTGATGTTGGACGCTAAAAGAGGATATCGTGGCCCTCTGGGTAGACACTTAGTGAAGACATCTCACCTCTTACCCAAGAAGCTTCTTTGGTTCTGATTTGGTGGTGGGGAGCATCAGCAGGGTGGATGTATACCAATAAGGATGGCGCTTGTTGGGTACTTATGGTGCATCATTACCCCCTCCCAGTTACAGATGGCAGTTTTGGGGGACATCTGGAGGACCAAGATAGACCAACTGTCCATAGGCTTGTCAACAACAACAACAGTAAAAAAAAAAAAAGGACAAACCTTTGGAAAATAGAGCAGACCCACGAAGCTACCCTGTTCTACCTATAGAAGAACATCCAAACATAAATCCATCTCCATAGATCCATCTTGGCCTTTCTTTGTTGTGGTGCACGTGGAGAGAAGAATGGCCTGACAACATACACCACAATCACACTCTTGCTTTGAGTGTCCCTCAGATCATATTATAAAACACTGGATAACTCCATTGCTGGTGTTTGTTTCATGTAGGTGTTGAAAAGGAGCAGTTATATTTGTTGCATCTGTTGGGTGTCTTCCAAAGATCTTCCAAATATCTGTGGAGATCAGAATCTTTTGAGGGACTCAACTACAAAGGTGGTCGAGGAGAACATCATCCACATCATTAGGGTTGGAGCGTAAAATGGTCAAAAATATCTGCATCATGTAAGGCAGACGATTTTTTTTCTTGTTGCCAATCGATCAGAATTTGGGTTGGACACCAGTTGAGCACCATTGGTTGATGCCAATGTCTCAATCCATCGAGACTGACCTTTAGATTTGGACCATTCTTCTGCAGTTTCGTGAATCCCAACATGTCATCAATCACCCCGGGAAGTCGCTTCTATATTAGACTAAAAATCCAGTGGAAACCATCCATGCTGTGAAGCTCCGCCCTCCTCCTCCAAGTCCCACCAAGGAGGAACCAAAGAGACAACATCATACCATCACTCGACACTGGTGCAGGAAAGTCTTTGAACAAAAGATTGACGATACCTCTTCCCTTGGGATGCTTGTCATTTTCTTGCACAGTTTTTAATAGTCACCAAAGGTGTGTTGACTAACGAGAGAGAGAGAATATGAGACAAACCAGCAAAACAGGAGCGGCAGAATATCATTAAGAGCACAATGATGTACTCAGTCAACAATAAAAAAAAAGAAATCCATTTAATGTCCAGTAGATCTGCACTCACTCTGAAAACAGAAATATTTTTAATTCCTGTGGCTTCAGCGCCTTGAACACTGGAGAAGAAAGTGTCATCAAAGACCATCTGCAGCCACCTAGCCTTTGCCTGTCAGACATTCGGCTGCTCAAACGAGTAGATGTTTGCATCTCTCCTCCAGGCCAAAGACATGTTCCACAAAAACAAATAGAACACGGTGAAAGACAAAGATTTACTGTTGAAAAACGAGGTCCTTTCTTCTCCCTGCAAAGTCTGATGGGGAGCTGGGGATTCCAAATATGAATGCCGATCAGATTCCAGGCTGGAGCAAAGTGGTGGATGAACCTGGTCAGAGTCACGTCTGTTCGTGCAGCTGATCATATTTACCATCATATTTAAGTACATTTTCAAAACAATACACTATTTCCATACATCTCTCTCATTAATATATCTGATTTTTCATAATAAATGTAAGTTGTTATTTCACAATGCCTCTTTAAATATCCCTTCAAGTCCGCTGTGAGTGTAAACTACACGATTTCAAGGTGTTCCAAGGACCAGATCAGTCCAGATACACTCGGTTCACATTGCGTGTAGTTGGTCATGTGATGATGTAGGTGTTTTTTTTTCCATCGTTCATGCTTTGTCTCATCACAGCTACTCTGAGCTTGGAGGAGTCTGGACATTGTGAGGTGGTGACCTTCTACATGGAGTAAGACTAGCATAGTGAAGATGGCAAATGATCTTTCTGTATTATTGATACATATCAACTCTTCAGTTCCATGATGTGTGTGCGAGTCGGCGTCGAGACAAAGTGAAAAGAGAAGCATTTTCTAATTTTAGTTTCCTGCTTTTGATGTTGATGTTTGATGCCACAGACACAAAACACTATTATCTATCTATCTATTTATGCTGAAACCTGCTGGGATCTCACTTATGCTGCTGCCCTATTGGTAATGTGACTGCCTCTGCTTTCAAGCTAACAACACACACACACTCACGCACACACCCGCACACGCGCACACACGCACACACACACATACACACACACACACAAACACAATATGCCAACACACAAGCACGCAGAGTGATAGATCAATATGTGACCTTAACAGAGTGGCTTCCTTGGTTGATGACCTCACCTCTCTGGCCAGTTAAAGCCATCAATATGAGGCAGGGGGCGGGGCCAAGCTGTCAATCACTGCAGGAGGTTTCATTCAGTGTGCCTTTATGAAGCCATTTTCAATCTGCCTTGTTGCACCATTTGCAGATTTAAATGTTATCACCGGTTGTGGGTGAACACAGTTACAGCAGAGCTTCACTGTAGCACCACCGGGAGCCTGAACAAGCCAGATGTTTAGGACGGTGCACCTCCAAAATAAAGGTAATCAATTTGAAGATTGGCAGTTAAATCTCCACGTCTGTATTATACTTTTTAGGTTCTTTAGGGGACACACTGCTCCCTTAAGGAGCTGAGATGAGACTGTGGGATGCAGATTGTCTCCCCGGACATACAAATGCGATGCAGACCAACACTGCCAACTGGTATCAGTGACCAGGAGGCAGCAGGGTTTATTTTCGCCTTTGCTGCTCTTGACTATTGCAAACCGCAAAAGCCCTCACTAATGTGATTGGTCTGTACTTCTCGGACTACCCATGAGCAACAAATAGACTAAAGAAAACAGATTCATGACCGTACCGGAAGGATGTGTCGACCATTGCCTCAGCGGAACTCTCTGGCAGCTCGCGGTGTTCACTCTCAGGTAGCGGACACTTCTTGGCCCTCAGTGCGTTTGGCAGCCTCTGGCCATACTTGGCAGACCCCCTCCTTCCTACTTAGCGAATTGGAGCCAGCTCTGCACCGAGCGGAACACTGCAGCAGTCTGTGGCCTGCAGTGCGAGCAGGCCAGGAAACAAAGAAATCAGATAGCAGCTCTCGTGTGCAGCTCTGCCTATTTTAAACCAACGGTTGCGGCTTATTAAACCACCTGAACGGACTCAATCGAGATACCAAAGTCACGCTGCGGATTCTGCGGGGCGAGGCGGGGCTGTTTTACTGTGGAAGCCAGTGCGTGTTTGAGTGGCCGACTGTGCCGGAGCCCCGTTTGACTGTTAGGGCCTCATGTCCTCCTGCCTTCTGACTGATGGCGAGAGGTCTGTAGTATATTTGCAAAGCTGGGTGCCGCCGGTGTTGCACCACTCAATCCATCTGTTTGTTTAAGCATTAACTGTCTTTTTTAGCAGATTCAATTAGCTGGAAAGTGTGCCCCCCACCCCCACCCCAAAAGAAGACCGGCCTTAGCTTGTTGTTCTCCCAGCACCTTAGCATCGCGCAGCACCGGCGGAACGGCTGACTTATGAAGACGCATTTTGATTGATGGGATCGGATGTATTGATTTATAATGAAAAGACATCAAGCCTCTTCTGTTTTTCATCCGAAAGTGGCTCATTGATCCTGCTCGCCTCCAGGCCAACCCCCCCCCCCCCCCAAGTGCCCCTCTTGCTGATTCAGTGCGGTCCAGTCTTGCTTATGCATACGGCTCGTAGAGGCCAGAGGCAATTACTAGCAGAGTGCTTTGGGAGGTGTCTGCAAGGCTGGGGCCGGTTGGCTGTCGTAGACTGGCCAGCCAATCTCTGAGGTGGAAGGAAGTGTCTGAGCAAAGTAGATGGGAGGAGGAGTGAAAGGAGAGAAGGAAAGCTGGAAGGGTTGGCTTAAGAAGACAAAAACCTGTTTCAGCCATTTCTTCTGACTTTAGATCGAGGGATGCTGATGAAACATGAAGCCTGTTAATTTATGTTAAGAGGTTTTCCACTGCCGAAACGCGGGACCAGATAAGAGATGGGAAGAAGGAAAGCCATTTCAATTGTCTGTCAGCGTTTCTTACACGGCAAGCACTCTGAGTCGGACGGGACCACGGGGACGCTGCCATGTTCTCCGCCGGCTGTGCAACAATGACAACAGGAGTTTGAAAGAGGTGTCTGTGGAACATAGAAACATGAGTTGGGTGAGGAACCTCTTCCCACTGATGCCGATGTGTCTGGCGTGACTTCTGAGGAGTCAGCATCACTGCTCAGAACTTGGCCTCAAGGTTTTAGAGGACAGGTCTTGCTTTCTATGAAACACAACACCGGACGAGTTTCAGGCAAGAGTTCTGTCAAGTCAGAGTCCAGTGATGTGAGGTCATCTGTGTTCTGACAGAAATGGTTTCAGTCCATTGATTGGACCGTCCTGTATGTGGTCTTCTGAACTGTCAACTCCTTCGTGTTGAAGTTCAACAGAGGAAACCGGCAGAAGGGGCTATGTTGAGATACTGTGTACTGAAGCACTCCACCACTTGCTTTGTATGCAACACCACTGAGCAGTCGACCACGCGCACGCACGCACGCACACACACACGCACACACACACACACACACACACACACTGTCCCTCAAATAACCACACACTGTCCCTCAAATAACTTCTGCAGTGTTTCTGTCTTTTCCAATTTTCGTTTGACCTCACACACAGTACATTCATGTCTGTTTGTGTGTGTCTATGTCCACTTAGAATCCCCCTGGTTTAGCAGAACTCAAACATGTGCGTGTGTGTGTCTGTGTGTGTGTGTGTGTGTGTGTGTGCGTGCATGTGTGGGCACAGAGGGATCCTGCCAACACACTGCTGTACCCTTCTTCTAGAGAGTAAACAGCATGCAAATCTTCAGCCAGGCTATTTGTAGTGAAGTCACCTTTTCAAGGTGTGTGTGTGTGTGCGTGTGCGAGTGTGTGTGTGCGAGTGTGTGCTCTGCAGTGTGAGAAAGGACAACCCGATTGCTGCGTCACTGCTAGAGGAGAGATGTGATGTCACTTCTGCCAGGTCTTTGATCCTCACACGGAGAGGAATGTGTGTGTCTTTACGTCCTGAGACATTCGTGCCCACTCTGACTTTGACTCTAGAGAGTGAGATGATGAGGTTTATGCATGTGTAGATCTCCTCAGTGTGCACGACACAATCCAAGGAAGCCAGATTGTTCTCTTGGATATCTTCCCAAGAGAAACTGATGTCTTAAGGAGTTTCAACCTTGTATTTCTTGATTGTAACCCAGGTGTCAACATCCAATGCATCCTCTCCATCCACACCTCTGAAGCCGGACACTCACCTACGCTGAGCACTAAGAGATACATTGACCTGGATGGTGTATTTATACTCACGTTGGGACGGACCCCCTGTGGAAGTGGAGGGACTCTAAAAGGCTGCTGAGAAACCAGCTACAGGTTCAAAATGACATGCAGACAAAATCTTGGTTGGCTGGTTTACACTGTGACCTGACAGTGTCCTCAGAAGGGATCAGAGCCATCTTCTCAGTGGGAAAGCAAGACAGCTTCACTCTTACAACTCACGCTGGCTTTTGGTTGAAAAATAACAATACAGGACTCTTTTTAGTCCCTGTTACTGGAATGAGTACACTTGAAATCCTTTCACGAGGAGCCACTGGAGGCCAAGTCTGGTGCCAGCAGCTTGATTTCATTCATACCATCAATGTCCTGATAAGTCAGATTAGCCAGACACACAAGGTCATTCTGAAGGCACAGACACTGAAATTCCAGAACCTCGAGTGGCAGATTTTACAGTTTTGCATCACAGGGGAACAAAGCTGGGTGCAAACGACGAAAATCTGGTCAGTGGAGCTGCTGCGATTGCTGGAGTCCCCGCTGCAGCTGTGGCTGAATGTCGAGACGCTCTTGGCCAAGCAGCATTGGCTTCCACTGCAGCGGCTACTGCAGCACAGCGACCTCTGCAGCCCGGATGGCGCTGCGTCTGCCCTCCCTTCCGTTCTCTCACCCTCTCTTCCGACAAATGGGTCAGTACGGGATCAGCGTGATGAGTTTGGGCACGGATCTCTCGCCCGGCCTGGCTAAATGACTGTAATTAGATGCTTTTGATCCCTCGTCCCTTGCTGAGAGCATTTTTTCCCCCTCCTGCTTCATCTCCTCTCAGCTCAATTCATTACTTCTGCAATTTTCTTACATTCTTATTCCATCTAGTGGTGTCATCCCTGGCTTTCATTAATCTCCCTCCCCTCTGTCGTGCTGACTCGCACGCTTGCTCTGCTGCCGCCCTCCACATCCAATGTCAGTATGGACATTATTAGCTAAGTAGTCGGACAGTCAATGTTTTCTGCCGCCGCCCAGGATGACGTTTACTGTTTTAAGGTTATTCCTTCCGATATGCTAACACAAGCAAACTGCATGTATGTAAAGGCCACTTAGATGCTTTTAACTGCTTTTTCCGCTGTTGTCAGGCTTCTTTAGCTAATAGCTGAGAGGTTACATGTCAGCAAAACCTTGAAGTGCATTAACTGATTTTTAGGTTGTTTTGATCACGTGTACTTCCATTCTACCCCATATGATTTCCTGTGTATCGGACTTAGAATATAAAGGCTGGATTTAAAGTCATTTCTGTGGGTACGATTTTGTCTTCAGCTGCATCCTTCCTTCCCTTTTATTTGGCTTCCATGTGAATGACAGAATTGCTGCAAAAACAGTATGTTTTCAAATATGCGAGTGTCTCAGCATGTTCCTGCGGCAGATGGATTTTCTACCTAAGAAATCTCCTCAGTCTTTCTCTAGGCATTATTAAAAGAGGAGGCTGCAGTCCAGCTAAATCAGGAACAATCCTGGATGACAAAGCGAGCTTTGATGCCAGCACTGATTTTAAAGATTTTCATATGGAAGCTTTAATTGATTGAAACGTCTAATTTGAAAGTGTTTTATGCTTCCTCTCTTGAGTCAGTCCCAAAATGCTGAGAGCCCCATTTTGCCAGGAGGCCAGATGAGAATCAACAGTCACTGTTAGGTTTAGGGATGCAGAAACACTCATTTTGGATGTGGAAAGGTTTTAAACCTCCTTTTGCTGGATGTTGCGTGACATCAAGTCCAATATTCACTTTTCTTCAGTTTAGCTTTTCTTATTAGCCTGCTGAGGCTCGAAACCAAACTGTTAATAGCATATGTTGACTGTTTTAATTTGTCAACACTTTGTAAGAAAAAACTATACTAAAAGATTTGGGGTAAAAGCAAAAAACACGGATGTAATAATAACAAGGACAGATCCAACAATTTCAGTAGACGGCAGCAAAAGAAAGAACACAAAAGAGGAAGAACGGTATAAAAAGCACGACAGAAATGGAGGTGAAAATAGCTGAGACAGGAGGGAGAAGAGGACGTCAGTGATGAAGAAGATAAAGAGAGAAAGCTAAAGAAAGAGAGAAGATTGTCTAGGGGAGGAGGAGGTAAAGCAAAGAGATTTAGGTCATGACTGACAAGAGTGAGGGAGTGTGACAAAGAGGACAAGCAGGGAGAAGAGGGATGAAGGGGATGGGAAAAGCAGGAGAGAAAGAGCAGGATGAAGTCCGCATTAACTGTAAGATAACATGCAGAAGGGTTCTTGAAGATAGGATCTTTCCTCCTTTTTTAATGTTTTTTTGCAGCTGGAGGAACCACAGCCAAAGATGAAATGATTAATGCATTAAACTGCATTCAGATATACATAATCTTTATCGTGAACATTTTCAACAAACTTGACTAGTTTATGTGTCCTTGTGAGAATCTTTCACCAATGGATGAGTCTTTCCCAGCGAGAGAATTGATCATCTGATGTTCCTGACAGTAGTGGTGATCAAACCGTGGCCAGTGGTGGTTGGTGTGCTCGCTGAACATCTCACATCAACCACGTTGTTTCTCTCACAGCCATGAAGCCAAGTGATGTCTGGGTACCTGCCAAAGTGTCTGGCTGAGCGGGCAGACACAGTTAGGCTACATTTGGTCGCATGAAATTGAAAGAGCTCAAACACCAACTGTCATCTGGTAAATGAAGGAGGGCTGCGCAGTATGACGAGAGGTCCAACTATCATACGCTCAAAAACATAAACAAGGACAAAATCTGCTGAGCGGCTTTTTTTGAGGCAAAGATGAAATGGCAACTGGTGCAGGGAACGCAGGCTTAAATACGGGGGACAAAGGGGACAATCGGACACAAGCACAAGGACCAGGGAGGCCAGGGTGGGCCTTATGGAATTCATAAATACATTCGAGGTCCTTATTGCTGGAGAGGTTCCAGGTCCTCTAGAAGGTCCATCAAACACTGGAAAGAAAACTGTCAACAACTAAATGCAAAGGTCACTGACGAACCAGGGGGCAGTTGAAGGTCAGTGATGGGTACCCATCGCTCTCCTAGGCCGGCTGGTGAGCCTTGAATCCTTGGACTGGAAATGTTCTTGAACTGGAATGGAGACAGCCCAGCGGACGACCAGGACAGCAGGTCGTGGATATACTTCGCCCAGCTCACCTGATTAGACCTAGTGGATGGGTTCTGTGACTAGGAACTAGGAAAGAATGTCTCACTGAAGAACTGACCAATGAGTAGAAGGGGCTCTGCACTGGGGATGGTTCCTTGCAGATCAATTAAAAGAGATTGGGAGCTTCAGAGAAAAAATGGCTCCTCTTGCTTTCAATGCAAATTGGTTTAGATGTTGCGGCCGTCGGTCCAAACGGGAATGGCTGCTGAATACCCTCTAGCAAGTGGGAGATTTACAGATTGTCCCATCAATCTGGGAGTCCGAGGCTGGAGTCAACAGCCCGAGGGAAACAAAACAAAAGTTAGTTGGAGTCAGATGGAGTACAGGACAATCCTGAGGACAAGAAGGTCTTAGTACACAGGCTTCACAAGACACAACCAGCCCATAGGACACGTTCCCTGATTGACTGTATTTTTGTCTCGGTAGTTGGACACACATTGTGGGTCATTGAGATGTCTGTGTCTCAGTTCATCTGGCAAGAAGCTCTCCAGAGCATCTTGGGAAGTCCTTCCTGTCTGTGGCCATCAGAGCTCACAACTCCTCCGTCAGAGCACCAGGAGCACCAGGCACTCTGGGCCAAGAGACCGAGAGACTCGTTACGCCAATGTTGGTCACAGTACTCTCCAGTACTTCATGATGGTCACACCTGTGGTTTCTTGACTGATCTGAATCTATTCTTTTCTTCACTCACAGAAGACAAATAACATGAACTTAAAAGGTATACCTGATAGTTGGTTGACAGAGATAATAATAATAACATTTATTTGTAGAGCACTTATCAAAACAAGGTTACAAAGTGCTTAATATAGACACATACAAACACACATACAAAGTGCAGAGGCACTTGCAAAACAGGGACCACCATGTCCCACCAAGAGCACCTGGGGCAAAGAAAAACTCCCTTTTAGGAAGAAACCTTGCGCAGATCCATGACTTGGGGTTGGCGGAGCCATCTGCTTAGGGGGCAAAGCCATGAAGTGCCTTGAAGGTTGTCAGTAGAAAATAATCTGTTCTGAAAGTGACTGGCAGCCAGTGGGGGGAGGCTGAGATGGGAGTGATGTTCTCCCTTCTCCTTGATCCAATTAGCAGCCTGGCAGCTGCATTCTGGACCAACTGGAGTCGACTGAGTGATTTCTGTGAGAGACGCGTCAAAACACCATGACAATAATCAAGACGGGATGAAATGAAGGCATGAATAATTTCACAGTCTTTAGAGCTTAACATGGACCCTATTGTGGAGAGATTCCTGAGGTGGTAGAAGCAGGTCTTGACCAGCCTGCTGACGTGGTTCTCAAAGGTCACGTTAGAATCAAAAAGAACACCAAGGTTCCTGGAGACAGGTTTAACGTTCTCAGATAGAGGGACCAGACACGACTCCATCCGAGAGTGCAGGTGTTCAGGGCCGATGAGAAGAATTTCTGTTTTGTCAGAGTTCAGCTGGGATTACCTTTCAGACCAACCTCCACCTCCTCCTCATATCGAGGTTTTCAGTGCTGTGAGCATCACTGCATGGGGGGGACAAGCCTGAGGCCAATTCAGTCGGACTAAAAAGCGAGGGCACAAGAGCACTTTGGCGGGGATATGATTGGCTCATCTCCTCCTCTATCTGGCTTTTGTAACTCTTTGGTACCCCTGAAATGCTCAAGAAAGTAAGTGTGTATGTGTATGTGTGTATCCAGGACAGCTCTAGATAGCAGTGTCAAATTAGAGCGTGATAATAAGCTGTGGGACTCAACGAGCCCCCCGCGGATTAGAAGGCTTCATCTGTCTGTCTTCATCACTGACCTGACACACACATACAAGATTGTACACACACACAGCATACTTACATGATACAGTTAAACCCATAAGTATTTGATACATTCTTTAAAATGGTGGAATTCATTGGAAAGGTCTGAAAGACCACAGAAGACAAATGAGGTTGATAGGAAAACTTTTTCACAACTTGCAGCCAAGTCCATGCTCAGGGTCAAAGTCCACAATCACGAATGTAGAGGACCGACAACAAGGAGCACGTGGCTGATCTCAGGCCAGAACTGGAACGCTATATTTGAATTTTCCAAAAAGAAATCTTTAAAAAAACAAAAAAATGCCCATTTCTGGAATGACATCAGTTGGACAGATGGAACCAGGATAAACTTGCGTCAGCATGATGGGAAAAGAAAAAGTTATGGAGAGAAGAGAGAACAGAACACGATCCAGCGATAGGACGCCATCTGCAGTTAGGATGATGCGGAGTGATGTCATGGGCACATGAGGACGCCAATGGAACTGGGTCTTATTGATCGCGTCCCCGCTGATGGAGGAAGCAGGATGGTTACTGACCCAAAGCGCCGTGCAGAAGAGACCCGAGAGGAGACCCCAACCCAGGAGAAGATACTTTCAGTTTCTACAAACTACGGGAAGAAGTAGCTACAAACAAGCAGCAGCTGATGTCTTTAAAAGTATCTTCAGGGTTGTGTGAGATACGACGACAGCTCAGAAGAACACTGAAGCTCATCCGTGTGCACACAGGTTGGGTTGAGCTCTTCTTCTCCTGAATGGAAATACAGTATGTTGGCGTTGGTCATTAAGGTCTTAGCACTGCGGCGCCTTGTTTCATGGGCTTGGAGGAGAAGGTGGATTCATTTGGTTCCTTTAGTGTTATGTAGGAGATGCGTGTGAGCCACAAACACCATCATAAGCCATGAGACACATCTCAGACTCCATCTTTACTTGCACTCGTTGATAACTTTGATGGATGGAATCGCTGACGTAGGTCGAACAAAGGCAGAAGTTTGTTTTGTTTCCAGGGTTTTGCTGCAACAAGGATGCGACAGAATCATGTGATCCACGCTGGAGCTCTGATTTCATGCCGAGCCGTCCTCCATTCATTCCACTCTGCTGCCTTTCTGCAGGCGCACGCCAAGCGGTGGCGGCGGCTCCGGGCGGCTGCTGAGCGCTGGCGCCATGGCGAGGCCGCTGGGCGTTGTTGACATCAAAGCATTGGGGGTCAGAAGTGGCGTTGGCGGCCCAGACTTTCAGTCCATGTGAATACACATCATTGAGGAGAGCAACTTGAATAAACGCCGACATTAATACCTGCAGTATACACACACACACACACACACACACAATCACCCAGGCAGCTTACTGCAGAGTGGAGGAAGAGGAGAGATTTGTAAAGGGAGAGAGGGGGGGAGCAAGACAGAGAGAGGGAGGGTGGAACAGTGGGGGGGGGGCTGCGGAAAAAAAAAGGAAATCACATCACACACGTGAGCGCAGCACAGACTGATAACACGCTAGATAAAACACACCAGTGATTTCCTGCTGCTAAGGCATATGGAGCATGTGTGTGAGTGTGTGAGGGGCTGATAGGTGGTCCTGGACGTAGAGATGATTATTGATCCTCTGCAACACGAAAAAACGACTGCTTGGGCTGCGTGTGGCAGATCTATGGATGGACACACACACACACACACACACACACACACACACACACACACACACACTCAATTCAAGCTCCTCTAGACATGATGTGTGGGGTTTTTTTGCGTACATGTCTTAACGTACTCCCTTTTTTTCTTTGTCTATTTCAAAAAAACACACACACACACACACACTTGCTCTGCACTCACCCTCATTTGTTTTACACTCTCCATCCATCATCCCTCCCTCCCTCCCTCCCTCCATCTCTGACTATGCTGTTATCAATGGGATTGCAGCAGCCAGGATGAGTGCACTGAAATGAAACCCTGTTGGCGCCCCCTACCTGCAGCCTGCCGGCATAGCAGCTGCTTTCCACATACTGCAATGGCTCAAAACAGCCAGACCCCTCCCCCTCCACCTACCCCTCCCCCTCCTCCTCCTCTCCCACCAAGAGACCGAGCACATGAATACGTGATAAATGCTTGAACCGTGTCACCCGAAAGTAAGAGGCAGGAAACCGACTTCACGCCGCTGACTCTCTCTCTCTCTCTCTCTCTCGCTCTCTTCCTCTCTCTCTCTGCAGT
Source organism: Mullus surmuletus (assembly GCA_903171835.1). Classification (NCBI taxonomy): domain Eukaryota; kingdom Metazoa; phylum Chordata; class Actinopteri; order Syngnathiformes; family Mullidae; genus Mullus; species Mullus surmuletus. The sequence continues at coordinate 87,753 of CAESWR010002573.1, read as the reverse complement.
ATGTGGCGTTCGGCTCCCTGTTCTTCATCCTCCTCTCGATCTCCACCTTCTGCCTGGAGACCCATGAAGCCTTCAACACCATCTACAACAAAACAGAGAACGTCACCGTCGGCAACATGACGCACGAGGAGGTACTTTGAAGTTTTCTGGCGCTGCGATTAGTGTTGGAGCGTTAATGAGAGCGTTGAGAGGCTCCTCGCAGTGATTTTAATGCTGCACCGCCACGATGTGTCGGCACTGATGAAATACAGGATGTTTAAAAAAAGAAAAACACATGCTGATGGTGAGCTGGTTCTGCTGGGTCATGCTCTAAAAACACCATCGTCCAGTCCTCCAACATTCCCGCTGACAGACCTGAATTATGAGAAACAGACACTTGAATGGTGCCAATAATAATTAATACATGGTTTCCAACAGTATGAGCAGGTCTGAGGGACCACGACCCGCTATAAGATGTGCTAAATGGGTCTACATCAGACAATAGTGCAGCGGTTTTTGAAAGAAGCATGAAACTTCTACCATAGTTAGCTTATACCATGAGGTTTATTTTCAGATGGGGAGGGAAGTCAGATTTGACCTCTAAGGCCCAGGAGAGGTAAAAAAAAAAAAAGCAGATTTGAGTGATAATAATTTAACTGTTATTGCACACTTTACAATCCATGGACATCTCAGACAGTGAAAGCCCATTCATGTTTTATCATGAAAAGAAAAAGCAAAACAAGATAAAAATTGGATTTATTTTCAATTTCTCTGGCAAAAGGGGGATTTGCGGGGGCGGCACCCCAAGCAGTGCCGAGCAGAGCAGAGCAGAGCAGAGCAGAGCAGCTCAGAGCTGCTCAGAGCAGAGCAGAGGAGCGCAGCAGAGCAGCTCAGCAGAGCAGTTCAGAGCAGTTCAGAGCAGAGCAGAGCAGAGCAGTTCAGAGCAGAGCAGAGCAGTTCAGAGCAGAGCAGAGCAGCTCAGCAGAGCAGCTCAGCAGAACAGAGCAGAGCAGCGCGGCCGGCTCAGCGCTCTGCTCTCTGGATGCTGACGTCACCATGGTGACTCAATGAACTCTTTGTTGCTCTCCCTGGCAGATCGTGTACGAGGTGGTCACCGACGGCTGGCTGACATACGTGGAGGGCGTCTGCGTCATCTGGTTCACCATCGAGGTGATCGCGCGCGTCATCTTCTGCCCGGACAAGGCAGAGTTTTTCCGCAGCGCCCTGAACATCATAGACTTTGTGGCCATCGTGCCCTTCTACCTGGAGGTGGCGCTGAGCGGCCTCTCCTCCAAAACAGCCAAAGACGTGCTGAGCTTCCTGCGCGTGGTGCGCTTCGTCCGCATCCTGCGTATCTTCAAGCTCACCCGCCACTTTGTTGGTCTGCGGGTGCTGGGCCACACCCTGAGGGCCAGCACCAACGAGTTCCTGCTGCTCATCATCTTCTTGGCGCTGGGCGTCCTCATCTTCGCAACCATGATTTACTACGCCGAGCGCATCGGTGCTGACCCGGACGATCCCACGGCGGCGGCCCATACCAACTTCAAGAACATCCCCATTGGTTTCTGGTGGGCGGTGGTGACCATGACCACTCTGGGCTACGGGGACATGTACCCGGAGACGTGGTCGGGGATGCTGGTGGGCGCCCTGTGCGCCTTGGCTGGTGTGCTGACCATCGCCATGCCCGTGCCCGTCATCGTCAACAACTTTGGCATGTACTACTCCCTGGCCATGGCCAAGCAGAAGCTCCCCAAGAAGCGTAACAAGCACATCCCCCGGGCGCCGCAGCCGGGCAGCCCCAACTACTGCAAGCCGGACGCTCTCGCCATGGCGACCGCCTCCCCGCACAGGCTGATGGGCAACGTGCTGGGGCCGGGCATGGTGGGCTCCGGCAGCATGATGGGCACCGGAGACTGTCCACTGGCACAGGAGGAGATCATTGAGATCAACAGGGCAGGTGAGTGTGTGCAGAACACAGCGTCCACCGTCACATGACCAAAAGGTGAACATCGCTGACTGACATGTTGCCAGCATTGCTGTGAACAGCAGCTCTGCTTCTCGTGTGTGTGTAGAAACCAGCATCATCTGTTCTTCTTTACTTCACCGCATAGAAGTCCAAATTCCAAAGCTGACCAGCTGAGTGGATGGAGAGCCAAATATGAAACAGGTTTTAAATCTGTAAATAACTTGTTGATGTTGTTGTTCTGAGGGAAGCAGACAAACACAGACTCTAATTTAGGATTGAAAAAAAACAACAACCCCAAAACCTATTTTTTTCTGAAACTTGGCCACTTTACAATCATGGTGCATTAACGTGTGTGTGGGCAGTAATCAGCATGAAGCAGGTTATCAGTTCTCCCTGAGATGGAAACCAATCAATCAATCAATCAATCAAGACTTTTATACACCTGTAGTAATGAGTCAATTAATGATGATTTATCAGGTTAGCTAACAGATAACTAGCTTTTAACTCCTGCTTATTACTGCTTTAACTCATGTTTAATGATGTTCCCTTATTGTAAGTGTTCCCCCCAAAAGTGATCAAGACAATTGATGACATCATTAGATATATTAGTTACAGATTTATAAAGACTCTGTGATCAATATTTGTTGCTAAGGAGGTCAAACATGCTGCTGAACTCGACTGAGTCTAATCATCAGTTTAACGTGTGAAGGCGTTTGTTCCCTCTCTCTCAGCACAAGTGTGTGTGTGTGTGTGTGTGTGTGTGTGTGTGTGTGTGTCCAGCCCCCTCTGGCCTTTATCTGTATCTCTTGAGTAGTAAGTTGTAGCAGATTAGCCTTGACAGTTGTGTTGAAAGCTACAAACACTGCTTCCCCTGTAGCCATGTCTGTGTGACGTGTGTGTGTGTCTGTGTGACGTGTGTGTGTGTCTGTGTGACGTGTGTGTGCGTCTGTGTGACGTGTGTCTGTATTTTCTGTCTCACACGTCCCACCTCCCCTTTGTTTGCTTCTTGCATTCGGTGTGTTTAAATGCTGCGTGAGGACGTGAAGTGTCTGTGTGTGTGTGTGTGTGTGTATGTGTGTGTGTGTGTGTGCGTGTGTGTGTGTGTGGTGTCTCCAGCCTCCACTGCAGTGTGTTGGTCATGTGATCAGGATAGCTTTCACCAGCCACTAATGTTTCTTTGCACTCGTCCCTCTCGCTCCCTCTCTTCTCTCTTCATCTCTTTAAACCTTTTTCCTTTTTTTCACCTCCTTCCGCCGTTTCCATTTTCTCCCTCCTTTTTTTTCTTCTTCTTTTTGCATCTTTTCTTCATCCGCCAATCCCTCCCCCCGGTCCTCCTCCTGAATCCTCGGCTCTGATCTCGCCTCTCCCGTCTGTTGTGTGTCCATGTTCTCCACCTGCTTCTTCATGGCCCCGCCTCCCGTCCTCCTCCTCCAATCATCTCCTCTCCTCCACTCTCCAGACTCCAAGCAGAACGGCGATGCCGCCGCCAACGCCGCCCTGGCCAACGAGGACTGCCCCACCATCGACCAGGTGCTCGGGGACGAGCGCAGCCCGGCCACCGGCGGCCTGGGCTCCACCACCAGCCGCGAGCGCTACCCGCACGACCGCGCCTGCTTCCTGCTGAGCGCCGGCGAGTTCCAGCGCACCACGGACGGGAACGTTCGCAAAGGTAGGAGGGTGGAGGGGGGGAGGCGGAGCCTTGGAGGGGGTGGAGCAGCACTGGGAGGAGCCTACCTGAGTGACAGCAGTGGGCTGTCGCTTAATGCACGTTGTTGATAGATACACACTTAATGACGCCCACACACACACACTCTGCCACAGGTAGTCACACACCAATCCATGTGCAGGATTAGAATCAATAAATATCGATATATCAATAATCAGCTGTGTGCAAGGCAAAAAAGCAAGAATCATCAACACACACACACACACACACACACACACACACACACACACACACACACACACGCACCGTCACAGACTCACACACACAATCCCTCTGTCTCCCATCTGTCATTGTTAGTGACAGCTCAGCATCACTACAAGCACACCCCCCTACCGATTTACACACACACACATGCACCTGAGACACAAATACAATATCAATAACTGGTATTGATATTTGATCCCATTCACCCGCCGACCGCAGCTCCGTGCATCTCTCCTGCATCCGTGCTGCAGTGGCACTGCAGAGGCCGCTGCAGCACTTCCATCTGCGCTGCTGTTTGAGGTGACGGGGGTTTGCTGTGCTGTCACGCACACACACACACGCACACACACACACACACACACACACACACACACACACAGGTATCCATGCCCATTAAAGAACTGAAGCAACAATCAGGACACCTACTCAGCGGGGGGATACTCTCTCATGCAGTACAGACTCGTACTTGTACTGTGTTTCTTTGTTGACGGCTGCAGTACTTTGTGTTGTGATGTAAACACACATTTAAAGTGTTTCATTTCTCAGTTATTCCCGTGTACATTTTTGCCAGCAAATCCCCAACAACGAGGAAAAGACCCGCATATTCTCCCTCAAAGATTCAGCAACAGTCACCTGTGAGGGCTCTGGCTGACAGTGACCTCTGCTGGCCACGCTGGGAACTGCTCAGCCAGCAGCAACCATTGGAGCATCCAAATCACAAATCAGCGTCTCTGCGCTGCTCGTCACATGTTGTATTTGTGTGTCTTTAAGAGTAAAACACAGCGACGGGGTTTGTTGTCCTCAACGACACCTCCTCCCTCAGAATCGGCTCCGTTTGTCTTTCAAACGGCGCCTTTGAAATGAAACCCTTCATGTGTGACTGACAGATCTGATGTGGCGGCCGACGGATGGCGAGCGCGGCGCCGCTCAAACATCAGATGCTGCTTCCTCGTGCTCTCGCACTAATTTTCACGACCATTTCTGCTCTCTGTCCTGCCCTGGAAGTCATTAACTCTCCATGCCTTCTGTCTCTCTCTCCTCCCCTCTGCACTTTCTTTCCAATTTTGCTCTTGCTGTTTTTTTCTCGTGCCCCCCCCCCCCCTTTCTTTTCTGCTGCCTTTTCCTCTTTCTTTCCTCTTCCACCAACTTCATCTTTTCATCTTCCTGCTTTCACAATCAAACCATTCGCTTGAAACTGACCGTCACACACACCTCTGGCATGCTGTCGACACACACACACACACACACACACACACACACACACACAGTCACCAACACAGTGGACAGCTCCCAGCCCAGCAGCGGCGCCTCCTCCCAGGGAGAGGAGTGGTTTAAGGCAGAGAGGCCTCTGCTCCAGTAGGGCCTCACCAGTCCTCCCAGTTGTAACTGTATCAAAACCACCACAAAAAACTCAGCAACATAGAAGAGCACAGGCCGACCTTTGACTCACAAAGCCTATTTATAAAAGTCTTTATAAGATTTCAGCTAATCAATCAATCCTTTCAGATGTGAAAAAAAAATCGAGCAGTGCTGGCAGGAGAGAGAACATTTGACTGGACTCGACTGGTTCCAGTTCCAGCGGAACTCACTGCTGCCACCGAGCAGTCCACTATTTTTCTACTGAAGCAGTTTGTGATGTGACGTCAGTCAGGAGAGGAAATAACAACCAGAGACGAATAACAATAAACTATCTGAAGTGCAACGTACCATCATCACATGACCTGACATCACACACACACACACACACACACGCACACACAGTCACAGACTCACACACACACACACACACACACACACACAGTCACACAGTCTCACACACACACACACACAGTCACACACACACACACACACACACACACACAGTCACAGACTCACACACACACACACACAGTCACACACACACACACACACTCACACACACACACACAGACAGTCACACACTCACACACAGTCACAGACTCACACAGTCACAGACTCACACACACGCACACTCACACACACACACACAGTCACACACACACACACAGTCACAGTCACACACACACACACAGTCACACACACACA
>CAESWR010002573.1:40355-50645 GCA_903171835.1 Mullus surmuletus | reverse complement strand
AAGGCCTCTCCAGGGACGGCGTGTTGAAGCAGCCGTCGGGTAACGTGTTCTTGATGTCGTGCAGGTTGACGATGTCGGCGCGGATCTCGCGGATCTGCCGGTCGTAGTCGACGATCATCTCCTCCTGCGAACGCGCCACGTCGTTCAGCTCCGCCAGCTTCCTGTCCAGCTCGCTGTCGGCCATCTTGCCTTTGGCACGCTTCAGCGACTCGTCGATCTGGTTGAGCTTGCTCAGGTCCACCTTGTCGATGTTTCCTGTGGAACAAACGCACACGTCACAGCACTGACAGGGGCACAGGGGCATTGTGGGAGTCTGTAGCGGCGCCATCATTACCCAGCTGGTCCAGCAGTTTGGCGATGGTGCTCAGCACCGTCTTGACGGCGCTCTTGGCCTTGCGTGCGTTGTCCTCCGCCTCCTTAGCGTTATCCGACGCCTGCGGGAGGAAAAGACCAGCTGATGTCACCTGACTTCAAACAGCATCATCGCCTCCATGGCGCCCCCTGCAGGCCAACGCAGCTAACTGCAGCTTCACGCCTGCAGCCGCGTTTCCACTGACGGGATCGGCTCGGATCGGCTCGACTCCGATCGGATCGGATCGGCTCAACTCCGATTGGCTCGGATCGGCTCAACTCGACCCCGATTGGCTCGGATCGGCTCAACTCGACTCCGATCGGATCGGATCGGCTCAACTCGACTCCGATTGGCTCGGATCGGCTCAACTCGACTCCGATTGGCTCGGATCGGCTCAACTCGACTCCGATCGGATCAGATCGGCTCAACTCGAGTCCGATCGGATCGGAGAGTCTCCACGGTGAAGCAAGCGGTGCTGTGACGCCACTTCACGCCAAGCTCCGGCTGCCGTGGTCGCGCTTAAGTTGGGTTTTTTTGTTTACTTTCATAGCACTGCACGGAGGTCCGATCGTAGGCGTGAACTCTCGCTCGTTACGGTAACGAGCGAGAGCAAGAGTTCTAGCAGCTTTCTGAGAAATGTGTGGAAATGTTGGTCCTCAGAGAGGCGTGTCCTTCTTCACGGGCATTAGAACGAAGGACAAGACGAAGACAGAAGAAGAGCGCTGCTCTGCGACTGTTGATGGCGCGCTGATGCTGTGACGAGCCTCTGAACCAATCAGGCGTCTGCAATGTTTCGACGTCATCTTTTAGTACCTGAAAGCACCGGAACATTTTTTTGGAACCCAGAGGAAGCAGGTACTTAAAGCGCTTTTCTCAGTGCAAAGGAACACGAATGCAGGTCGAGTGGAAACGCAGCATTAAAGAGCCAGAACCGGTTCACCGGACCGAGCCGGTCCAGAGTGCGATCCGGCTCATATGAGCAGCGGTCGTACCATGGCAGCCATCATCATGTCCTGGTCGGCGTCGGCCTTCTTGCGCTTCAGCTCCTGCTCGGCGGCGCCCAGCTGGTCCATCATGTCTGAGACCTCCTGGTCCAGTTTGCTGGTGTCCTTGAAGGCGTCCTCGGCGTCCTGCTTAGTCTTGGCCGAGCCCTGTAGACACACACACACACAGTTACCACGTGGATTCCACATAGAACCACGGTGACACCATCAGCGCCGGCTGACGGACCTTCTGCACGCTGCTGGCGATCCTCTCCGCCTCCTCCGCCTTGTCCTTGGCCTCCCGTGCGTCAGCGGCGGCGTTCCCCAGCGCCGCCTCTGCCTGTCTGGTCTTCTCGTTGGCCGCCATGATGGTGGCGTTGATGACAGGGATCCTCTTCAGGGCGTCTTCAGCCGCTGTCTTGTTGTCGTTCACCCTCTTGTCAAAGTCTGAAACAACCACAAGCTTTCAGATACTCACCAGCTGACCAGTACAACCAGTACAAGTACATCACATGTAGTATTATTGTACGATTGTATATATTATTCTTATGTGTGTAGGTTTTTCTGTTTTCTTATTTGTTTACTCTGTGCTATGGATCCCCGGGGTCTGAAATAAAGAAGTAATAAAACTATAACACACAGACAGGAGGACAGACAGGAGGACAGACAGGAGGACAGGCAGGTACCTCTGAGGTCATCCAGGATGCTCTCCGCCTCTCTGAAGGTCGACTGGCCTTTCTTCGCCGCCTCCTCAGCCAGAGCTTTGGCAGCATCAGCTCGAGCCAGCAGCTGGTCAGCCGTCTGTCAGACAGGAGGGGACACCGTCAGGCAGATAGACAGACAGGCGGACAGACAGGCGGGCAGACAGGCGTGAGACGGGTGGTGTGGGGCTGAGACCTACCTGCTGCTCACTCTTGCCTTTCTCCAGCAGCTTGCGCACCTCCTGCTCTTTGCCCTTCAGGTCGTCTCGCAGGTCGTTGTACTCCTTCTCCGTCTTGTCAATCAGCTTGTCCAGGTCGGACGCCTCCTTCTTGATCTTGGCTGCCTCCTCCTGAGAGACACACAGGGGACGCACATGTGAGGGGACGCCAGCAACCAAGACCGTGTGAGGCGGCGCCCGGCAGCCAGTGGCTGAGCGAAGCGCCGCCCGCAGGCCGGAGGAGGAACAGCTGACATCAGCCTGCAGGCGTCAGACGTCCCGCCACGCTGGCTGCGCCTGATGCTCTTTCGGGTTTTGTGGTTGTAAAGCTGCTCAAGGAACTTTGCTGTGTATTTGACATTTTCAAATCTTTGTATTTGAAGGGAAAAACATGTACTGGAAAGTACTTTGTACTTGGGTCAATATTCATTTAAAAAAGCTGGAGTTTGTGAGAGCTGCTGGATTTGCAAACCAAAACAGGCGTGGTTTTTCTGTTACTGCGCAGGGGGCGGAGCCTGGCGGCGGCCGTACCTCCAGCGCCTCGCTGTCAAAGGTTGGAAGGCTGGTGAGGTTGGCGACGATCTTCAGAGCTTTGTTCCCGGCGTCCTCGGCCTCGGCCTGCACCTTGTTGGCCTGCTTCTCCAGGCTCTTGGCCAGTTCCTTGGCCTCGGTGTACCTGAGCAGAACCGTCACAGATCAAACGGGGTCCGGTCATGTGGGCGGAGCCCGAGGGGGCGGAGCCACCTACTTGCTGTTGAGCTGCTCGATCTCCTGGCCCATCCTGCCCTCGCCGTCCAGCGTCTTCAGCAGCAGGTTGTAGGCTTTGGTGGACGTGTCGTTTGCGTCCTTGGCGATCTTCTCGATCTGGTCAGCATCCATTTTGTGCCTGAGAACAAACAGGTTTTACCATCTGAACAGGGCGGGGCCAGCAGGAGGTGGAGCCAGCAGGAGGCGGGACTCTTACTTGTTGGCGAGGTTGCGAGCTTCTTCTGCCAGTAGAGTCATGTTGTTTGGGTCACTGGTTCCACTTGGAGGTCTGATGTCCTGTTGGAAACATGGACGTTAGGGACACGAGTCTGTCTGTCTGTCTGTGTTTCCATGGCAACATCACGCACCACTTTGCCGACGGCGTCCTTGGCCTTGTCCAGTTCTTGCCGTGCGCGCTGGATCAGGTCCTCGGCGTCTCGGACGCGGCCGCGCGCCCGGTCGGCCCGGCTGCCCGTGTCCTCCACCGTGTCGCGGATGTTCTGCAGCCGGTTCCACTGGGTCGTCAGCGTGCTGTTGATGCCGTTCAGTCGGTCCAGCAGCCCTCGGTCCACGTCTGCGAGGTCAAAGGTCAGTTAAAGCAGGAGCCAACGGGTGGTGCCCCGTGGCCGGCGGCGGTACTGCACCTTTGCTGGTTTGCGCCTCGTCCAGGAGCTCCATGATGGCGCGTTCCGCCTCCTTCAGGCGCTCCTCAAAGGCGGCGTCGCTCACCGTGTTCTGACCCGAACCCAGGCTGTCAATCAGGGTCTGCAAGTCGTGGAGCTTCTGCCTCTGCTGGTTCACCTATACACACACACACACACACACCTTCAGCTGACACCAATACAAAGGCCTCTCTCTCTGGTTGTGTGTGTGTGTGTGTGTGTGTGTGTGTGTGTGTGTGTGTGTGTGTTCCTCACCTTGTCTCTGACCAGGCTGTAGCAGGACGGACACTGCTGGCAGCCCGGTGCCGAGCGGTTGTAGAAGTAGTTCTCCTCACACATGTCACAGCGGGCGCCGACGAAGCCGGGCCGGCACTGGCAGCGTCCGTCCTCCTTGCACTGCCCCGACTGGGAGCCCTCTGGGTCGCAGTCGCAGGCTGGTGGTCACACAGAGGTCAGAGGTCAGAGCTTAGCGGCGGCCGGCCGAGCCGTCGCAGCAAACCGGAGCAGCTTACGTTTGCAGCCGGACGAGCCGAAGCCAAAGAAGTTGAGCTCGCAGCGGTCGCAGCGCGTGCCGGCCACGCCGGGCTGGCACTCGCACTGGCCCGTGGTGATGTCACACTGGCCGTTGGTGGAGCCGATGGCGTTGCAGTTGCAGCTCTGGCAGCCGGTGCCGCTGTGGAGGTCGTAGAAGCCCGGCTGGCAGGCGCCGCAGTCACGGCCGGCCACGTTTGGGAGGCACGGGCACTGACCTGTGACCTGCGAGCAGCCGCCCTGACGGCCCACCGTGCCGAACGGCGAGCAGGAGCAGGCTGCGGGGAGAGGGGGCGGAGCCTGTCACACAGCTGTCACACTCACACAGAGACGGTGGCGCCAGCGGCAGGCGCTCTTACGTTTGCACTTGTCTGCGGGGTTGGCGGCCAGCGCGTTGCCATAGAAACCATCCTTGCAGCGGTCGCAGAAGATGCCATCCGTGTTGTAGATGCACTTCAGGCACTTGCCCGTCTCGCGGTCGCAGTTGCCGACGGCATTCGGGTCGATGTTGTCGCTGCACTTGCAGGCCCGGCAGGGCCGGACCGGCTCGTTCTGAGCCAGGGGGTTGCCGAAGAAGCCGTCGTCGCACAGCTCGCAGCGCTTTCCTGCGGAGGGCGGGTCACAGCGTCGTCATGGAAACACAACAAGAGGACAGGCGGAGCGTGGGTGGGAGCGCAGCGGGTACCTGTGGTGCCGGCAGGACAGTTGGTGCAGACCACCTCTCCGGTTCTGGGCACGGTGGCGCAGGTGGCGCCGGCCGGGCAAGGACACGGCTGACAGTCGGTGGACGTCCCCTGGGTGGCATCGCCATAGAAACCGTCCTGGCAGCGCTCGCAGCTGAGCCCGGCCGTGTGGTGCAGACAGTCGCACGCTCCTGCAGACACAGCGACAGTCAGCTGCCGCTCACAGCATCTCCACACTCACAACACCCAGAACCTTTCTGACCCGTCTCGGGGTTGCAGGCGTCGCTGTGCCCGTTACAGTTGCACGGCTCGCAGGGGCTGAAGGCTCCCAGCTCCGGGCGGGCACGGCGGTATCCCAGAGTGCACTGCTCACAGTGCTGACCCTGGTAACCCTGAGGACACGTGCAGCGCTCCACCCAGCGGGCCGGGACCCCCGGGCCGAACCGGGCCGACACCAAGGACACGTCATCAAGGTAACCAGCACCTGGAGGGACACATGGGTTGGTACAGCAGGAAGTGAGCCGATGCTGCACGCACGTGTGTGTGTGTGTGTGTGTGTGTGTGTGTGTGTGTGTGTGTGAGACGTACTGCGCTCGCTGTAGGTGCCGCGGATCTTGATGGCTGTCAGGTTGTGCAGAAGCTTCTGGAAGCTGGCGTGGCTGATCGGGGGTCTCCAGGGGTAGTCGGTGCTGTCGTGCAGCCTGAAGCCAAACATCAGGACACGGTGAAACAGGCTGAGAAACCAGCGGAGGGAAAGATGCGATGATGTCACTGATGATGTCACTTCCCGCTCACCTGAACACGTAGGTCTGCGAGGTCTCGCTGGGGTAGGCGTTGCCCTGGGCGATGAGAGGGACCGCCACCCTCAGGCCGGCGCCCTCCAGAACCAGGTCCTCCGCCGACAGCCGCGTGTCCCGCCGGTCGACCCGGAAGCTGAGGCTCAGGTTCTGTCCGTAACTCAGCATCTGGTTCCCCAGGAACTTCTCTGGAGCCACGAAGTACATGGGGAAGTAATCCTCAGACAGCAGGGAGATCTCCTGGCCCCCCGACGACCACTGGACCCCAACACTGGCTGCGTCTCGCTGCTGGCCCGTCCACTGCTCCTCATCTGACACACACACACACACACACAGTTGGAGGCTCTGTGGGCGTGTCCTCCCTCTGTGGGCGTGTCCTGTGGGCGTTACCTCTGTCGAAGGTGGAGCTGATGGTGTGCACGCTGTAGCCCTCGGCGCTGTCACACACAGACGAATGCTGGAAGCAGAAACACGGCGTGCAGCCCTGTGGGTTGCTGGCGTCCATGTTGAAGTATCCCAGTTTGCACCTGGACGTAACCAAGAGCAGGAAGTCAGAGCGGAGGCACCCTTTCCAGGGTCAAGGGTCAGAGCAAGGAGCAGCAGATTCATGTGCTGACACAGGCCACGCCCTTAAACAGCAGACTGTTACTGAAACCTGCCCACCCAGCTGAGCGTGTGTGCGTGTGTGTTACAGTCACACACATGGTGACGGCGGTCATCGTCCTGTAGCTCCGCCCCCTGCATGACCTGCTTACAAGGTTTCATCCATTAGGGGGCCCTCTGTTTCTGTAACCGTAGCAACAGGTGCTACTTTGGACTTTGGACATGAACTGAAATTCTTTTCTTCCTATCATTTGGAATGTGTGCTGGCTTCTGTTACCACGGCAACCAGGAAGCTCCGGGCTATTTACACACACCGACGGTGAGTTGGACGTTCATTAATGGACACAAACCCAGGTCAAGTTACACTGTGTGTGTGTGTGTGTGTGTGTCTAACTTTACTGGCGACTCAGCGTCACCATGTGACAAACAGATGACAGCTGAACATGATGAATGTTGCTCTGTGACCTCCGACCTGTTCACTGCTCCATCAACATCAACACTTCACATCATACAGGTCCAGGCCACGCCCCTTTTACATGTTTATGGCTAATATTGATTTGATAGACGCTTAAACTGATCCGTGTGTGTGTGTGTGTGTGTTGTTACCTGTCGCAGCTGAAGCCCTCCACGTTATCTTTGCAGCGACACTGTCCAGTGTTGACGTCACACTCCTGAGTGCTGCCAGAGGGCGAGCAAGAGCACGGCCTGAGAGAGAGAGAGAGCGAGAGAGAGAGAGAGAGGTGGTCATGCTGCCTGTCGGCCAGTGGAGTGCGCTCTGACACCAGGAAGCAGCTGATTAGTGTTCATCCTTCAAAATAAGATGACAAGCCTTTACTTCCCATCTAACACTAATTATTCACTTCTGTAACAAGATGGGAAAGAAGATGAAGTTAGAGATACAGTGACCCCGCAGTGGCCCCCCGCAGTGGCCCCCCGCAGTGACACCCCCAGTGGCTTCGGTGTGTCTCTACCTGCAGCCGGCCTCAGTCAGACTGTGGAATCCCGGCTGGCAGCGGTCACACTTTTCTCCCGTCACTCCTGGTTTGCACGCGCACACTCCTCTGTTGTCACACTGAGGAGACTCTGAGCCTACACACACACACACACACACACACACACACACACACACACACAGACACACATGTAAACACTGCAGCAGCTGTGGTCTGTCAGAGCTGTGGGAGATGTTTGTGTGACAGACGCCTTCCGGTCCTGGCCGTTGGCGGCCATGTTTGTGACTCACCCACGGCGTTGCAGCTGCACGCCAGGCAGCGGCCGCCCGCCTCTCTGTAGAAGTTGTCCAGGCAGCGCTCGCAGTTCGGCCCGTCTGTGTTGTCGGCGCAGTTCCGGCAGTGGCCACCGTGGCCGGTGGCACGGTACAACTCGGCATCAAAGTAACACTCGGAGCTCTTGCCATTACAGTCACAGGCTGGTGTACACACACACACACACACACACACACACACACACACACACACACACACACACACACACACACACACACACACACACACACACACACACACACACACACACACACACACACACACACACAGTTTCCAGTTACCCCCACTGCATGAGGAACATAAGTGAACAGCAGCTCCCACAATCCCCCTCTGCTGGCTGAGCTGACTCACGCAAACAGTCGTTGGCGTTGTCGGCGGTCGCGCGCCTCCACGGCCGGTCGTTGTAAAAGGGTTTGCACAGGTTGCAGTCGTCGCCCTCCGTGTTGTGTTTGCAGTTACACACCAGGCGGCCGCGCCCGTCCTTCACACACTCGCTGGCGTGGCCGTTACACTTGCACCTGTGGCAGAGGAACGGGGGCGTTACAGAGCTCAGGAAGGGGCACGCACGCACGCACGCACGCACGCACGCACGCGCGTGCACACACGCACACACGCACACACGCACACACACACACACACACACACTCTGGCCTGAGGTTACTGAGGTTACTTTTCTACTTTTCATTAAAAAAAGGGTGGGATATCTTCAAACACCAATTTAAGGGAATAGCACAGTCTGACAGCAGCGGTTGCCAGGCAGCACAGAGGGGGCGGGCTCAAAAGTGATGTCATGGTGGACAGCTGTTCTTCCGGTCGGCCCCGGCGCGGCTCCCCTGTAATCCGGCGCTGCAGGGCTGGAATGTGAGGAATGCGGCGGTGTAATGGAAATCTGCTCCACATTTCAAAGAGATTATGGCTGTGGGGGCGGAGCCTGCTGCTGCCTAGTTACTGTGCTAAGCTGCTGCTGTGGATTTCTTTAGGGGAGCGGACCACACACACACACACACACACACACACACACACACACACACACACACACACACACACACACACACACACACACACACACACACACACACACACACACACTCACCTCCCCCCCACAGCAAAGTCAGAGATGGCGTAGTAGTAGGACTTCAGGACTTTGGGGTCGTTGAAAACTTCATCTCCAAAGGTGTTGAGGCGGTTCAGGGTCACTCTGATGTCGGTGGCCGTCACCCAGTCCTGCAACAAACACACACACACACACACACACACGTTGGGGGGGTGACCTTGTAAAAACCACACTCATACGAAATGTAAAGAATGCTGATTGTGAAACATCAGAACACACTCAGTGGCGCCGTGTGTGTGTGTGTGTGTGTGTGTGTGTGGACTCTGGGAATCTCACACACATCCAGCTGTGGGAAACAGTAGCCATAGGAACCTGGAGGAGGAACATCTGCCTCTTCAGCAGAAAAAAGCCAGAGGTCAAAGGTCAGGCCTCCTCCACTGAGCTGCTGAGTCCGACAGCACCACAGAACCAGAACCTCAAGTCACTCAAACTGCTCAGTGAGGAGGAGGCGGAGCCTGCTGGTGTAAATAAAGATGTTTGTGTGTGTAAACACATTTAGCTCGGCTGGAAACTTCCTTATTTGACTCGCAGGCATGAAGCTATTTATACTGAAGCAGCTACTGTGTGTGTGTGTGTGTGTGTGTGTGTTACTGCTGATGTCCCTCAGCTGATGAAACCTGCTGCAATCAGCTGGTTGTCATAGCAACGCGCCGTGACTTGTCAGTGGTCACAGCTGTAGCCACCGGCTAATGTCATGTCTGAAGCTCACGTGACCACAGTGACGTCGTAGCAACAAGCGTGACGGACGTAGGACCTTTGTTTGTGTGAGTGTTGCATTTATCACGATGATGAAAATGGGCGGCAGAGTAGATGGTCATAACTTGAGGCGTCCCACCTCCTCCAAACACTTTGTCCTGGGACTGGGACCACTTCCTGTCAGTGACCCCAGTGAGGGACCACTTCCTGTCTGAGCCTGAGCCATCTGACCTCTGACCTCTCAGCATGCAAAAGTGTGGAAAAGAAAGACGACTATCACGTTTGTCACAGCTGCTCCGTCATGTGGATCACATCAACAGCTGAGAGCTTCAGTCAGAGCACAAGAATGTGCGACACACACACACACACACAAACACACACACACACCTTCTGCATGTTTGGGTTTCTATGTTGCTTCACTCTGTGGCTGAAGTTGCTCAATCGCTGTGTTTTCTCAGCTCTGTGTGTGTGTGTGTGTGTGTGTGTGTGTGTGTGTGTGTGTGTGTGTAAAGGGGGCCCTCCTCCAGCTGCAGCTCCATCCAGCCAAACTGCTGCAGTGGGAAATCCGGGGGCGTTGCCAAGCAACATTTTGCAACACTTGGTGAGGTCCAAAGCGGGATGGAAGCAACGAGCAAGGAGAGGATGAGGGGGGTGGGGCCATTGGAGGGGGTCGGGGCCTACCTGCAGCACGGGGCTGTGGTCGAAGTTGTAGGCGCTGGGCCGGCCCTCCAGTGTGCTGAAGGCCACGTTGCCGCCGGTCAGAGGCGAGATGTCGCTGAAGTCGTCGGTGCAGAGCGCCTGCTGCTCGTCGTCGCCGGTGCGGATGAAGCCGCGGCTGGTCTTCTGGTAGGTCTTCTCACAGGAGCCGCTGTAGAACTGGTACGGCAGCCAGGCTCCGTCCTCGCTGCTGCGCTTGT
>CAESWR010002571.1:225263-236288 GCA_903171835.1 Mullus surmuletus | reverse complement strand
CCCCCCCCCCCCCCCCATCTCTGTGCTTTCAGAACCCTCCCGGTGTAATGAGCGTGCTGGATGATGTGTGCGCCACCATGCACGCCAAGGGAGAGGGCGCAGATGGCACGCTGCTGCAGAAGCTGCAGGCCGCCGTCGGAACACACGAGCACTTCAACAGCTGGAACTCCGGCTTTGTTATACATCACTACGCCGGCAAGGTAGGAATCCTGGAATTTGGGGGCAATTAGTCAAAAATGAGACTTGGCAAGCCGCCCCGGCCGCCCCCCTTTTTTTTAATGTCAAGAATTAATTGATTAATTGAAAGTGGCAGTAGTGCCGTGTGATTGAGGTTCTCTGCCAAGAGGAAGTAAGAATCAAGTCACACTCAAACCACGTTTGATTGAATTCCGCCCGGCGACAAGAATCACGGCCGGCGTGTAACCCACGCTGTCCCCTCAGGTGTCGTACGATATCAACGGCTTCTGTGAGAGGAACCGCGACGTGCTGTTCCCCGACCTCATCGAGCTGATGCAAAGCAGCGAATAGTGAGTCCCCGCCAACGCGCCGTCACAGTTTTTCACCCCGGCTTTGAAAGATTGAGATCGTTAAAATTCCCTCCCGCCGCATCCGCCTCCACAGCAACTTCATCCAGAGCTTGTTCCCCGAAAACCTCAACACGGACAAGAAAAGCCGACCGACGACAGCCAGCTCCAAGATCAAGGTGGGAGCTGGGTGATCTTTGGATGTTCGTAACACACACACACACGCACACACACGCAGTGGTAGGAAGTTCTAGCTTTGATTTTACGCCCCGACAGAAACAAGCCAACGACCTGGTGAACACGCTGATGAAGTGCACGCCTCACTACATCCGCTGCATCAAACCCAACGAGACCAAGAGGCCCAGAGACTGGGAGGAGAGCAGGTGGGCAGCGACCCGCCGCAGAGCTTCTCACACACATACACACACACTTTCTTAACAAGTGTTGTGTGTTTTTCCAGAGCTAAACATCAAGTCGAGTACCTGGGACTGCGGGAAAATATCCGAGTGCGACGAGCGGGATTCGCCTACCGCAGGGTCTTCCATAAGTTCCTCCTGAGGTGAGACCAGAAGTATAGATACAAGGGTTTAAAAGGAGTATCAACTCAAGCTTCTCACTCAAGTGTAAAAGTGTAAAAGTACTGGTTTCAAAACGTTCTTGTCCGTATTATATTATATTTTATACCGTAGTATTTAAGTAAAATTGATGTAAGGGGGAAAAAATGACATTAAGGCGACCCCACAGGGGCCCATAGTGCACGACCCCACACCCCCAAAAACACTTTTTTCTAAAGGCCGTAATGACTATAATGTTATATTAAAATGTATTACTACAATGCAAATACATGAAAGAACTATATGTGTACCACTGAGCATTAACATGTGTTTCATGGAGCGGAAGATATGATGACTAGTTGCCTATAAGTATTGTAATGGTGCAAAAAGTCAAACCTCAAAGGCAGGTTATCAATAACCTCTATTGATTTATAATTAATAGGAGTAACAAGGCTGTTTTTAAAATGTAAGGAGTAAAAAGTACAGAAAATTGCGTGAAAATATAAGTAGAAGTAAAAAAGTTGGCTAAAAATACCCACAAATTTCTTGACACCCCTGGGTGAGACCACCTTTTTTGCATTGCGTGCAGGTACGCGATCCTGACAGGCGAGACGTGGCCCTGCTGGAGGGGTCCGGAGCAGCAGGGGGTCCTCCACCTCCTGCGCTCCGTCAACATGGACAACGACCAGTACCAGATGGGGCGCACCAAGGTCTTCGTCAAAAACCCCGAATCGGTAATGACGGGCAGAGCTTGGACTGTTTTTTTTTCACTTTTGGGTGCATTATCCCTTTATCACCGCCTCTAAATTCTCCCCTCAGCTGTTCCTTCTGGAGGAGATGAGGGAGAGGAAGTTTGACACCTTCGCCAGGATCATCCAGAAATCCTGGAGGAGATACATCGCCTGGAAGAAGTACGAGCAGATGAGAGAGGAAGGTGAGTGACGGAGGGCGGCGGGAGTAACGCGTTACAAAAGTAATGCATTACTTTTTGCTGTAAGGTGGTATTGTGAGGCATTACCAAAAGAAAATTGGTAATATTGTACATGGCACAAATCTCAGTAACGCGCATTAGAATGGATTTTTACATTTTTGATGAAGCATAAACTATGTTTTATTATTCTGTTAAATTCTTTGTGAATAAAAGAGAATAATGGGATAGAAATGTCAAAAAATGTGTTTATCTTGTCATGTCTGTAGGTGTTATAATATGCTGTAGTAGCCTCCAGCTCTATTGTTTTCAATCATGTAAAAGTAATGTAATGCCTGAATTCAAACACGGTAATATTATAATGTAACAAATGACTTTGAAATGACAGTAACATTACATTACATTTCATCTTTTTTTTTCCCAGCTTCGGACATCCTGTACAACTCCAAAGAGCGAAGGAAAAACAGCATCAACAGGAACTTCGTCGGTGACTACCTGGGCCTGGAGCAGAGGCCCGAGCTCCGGCAGTTCCTGGCCAAGAGGGAGCGCGTGGATTTCGCGGATTCCGTCAACAAGTTCGATCGCAGGTTCAAGGTGAAGCCTCGTCCAAGTAACGTCGAACTCCCCCTGCGTGTGCCGCTTCCTCACCGCCTCTCCCTTCCTTTCAATCGATCCAGTCCATCAAGAGGGATCTGATCCTGACCCCCAAGGGCATCTACCTGATCGGCCGGGAGAAGGTGAAGAAGGGGCCGGAGAAAGGGCAGATAAAGGAGGTGCTGAAACGGAAGATGGAGTTCGGAAGCATCAGTGCTGTTTCCCTCAGGTGAAAATTCACACCTTTTAAAAAAAAAAAAATTACTCCTCATATGCTCTTGAAAGGGATAGTTCACCCACAAATGAAAGTTCCGAATCGGAATCAGCTCTATCGGCCAAGTATGTCAACACATACGAGGAATTTGACGACAACAATGAGCAACAATGAGCACTACCTGCACCACTGTGCCGATATAGGGGTGAACTAGCCCTTTAAAACAATGGGATATCACGTTTTTCTTGCCATGATAAATTTGCAGTTGGTCTGGTTTTTGCCGAGCGTCGTACGTGTCAATCAAATCTTTTTATGACCAAGAGTGAAAGTCGGCATCTGTGGAATCCTGCGTCTTTTGTGTCCACGCAACCTGAATCGCGTCTTCAGAATGTTCAGAATGCCGTCTGACGCCCCAACTCATCGCCGTCTTTGCTGCTCTCGTTTGCAGCCTGACCTCTGCACGCCCTAAACATTCATCATCAGAGCTGGTGTACCGTAAAAAGACAGCTTTGGTGCAATTGTTTGGGGGGGTAAAAAAACGACTCTTTTGTTACAAATCTAAGCTGAAACGTGTGTGTGTGTGTGTTTTTGTCCTCCCTCAGTACAAAGCAGGACGACTTCTTCATCCTGCACGAGGCCCAGTACGACAGCCTGCTGGAGTCCAACTTCAAGACGGAGTTCCTCAGCCTGCTCTCCAAACGCTACGAGGAAGTGACCAAGAGAAAACTGACAATATCCTTCACTGACAGGTGCAGACACACACACACACACACACACAGAACAGTGTTTTTGCATATAGGATCCCACATGCAAACCACTAACCCCCCCCCACTGGATCCCCACCCCCACCCAGACTGGAGTTCAGAGTGAAGAAGGAGGGCTGGGGAGGAGGAGGCTCCAGGCTGGTGGTCTTCCAGAGCGGACAAGGCGACCTGGCGCAGCTCAAACCCGGAGGGAAGACCCTCACCATCAGCATCGGCGGCGGGCTGCCCAAGTCCTCCAGTAAGATGAGAGACATTAAAGGGATAGGTCACCTAAAAACATTTTTTTTAAATCCCCCATTTATCTGCTCACTACTTACGGGTGGGTGACATTAAAGGTTCGTTCCTTTTAAAAAATGTCAATGTAATGGAAGCCATTGGTGAAAGAAAAGTGTATCATCAGTTCTGGTGGCGTAACTTCCTACTTCTCATCTCGCTTCCTTTGTGAGGTTTGTGCGCATGTGTATAAGAACGCGAAGATTTAGACTTAGAAAAATAAGTTTAAAATTAGGCTTTTTTTTCTTTTAAATTTGAATTTGGGGATTCCAGCATCTTGAGAACACCACGTGTTTTCTTATTGGGTCAACAGCCGATTATATTTGTTTTATCCGAACTGTCCTTTTAATACTTCCTGAGTTCCTGGGGAAGTTTTTTGTCCATTTAGAGCGTCAAAATCCCCAAATAAAAAATTCGATATTTCATATGTATCTTTCAGGCTGAAGCTGATTACCAAGTCTGACTAATTTAAAGTTGGAAAAAATATTAATATATTATATAATACGTCAGTCTTTTTGAAGGAGACGCTTTTTGAAAGAAAAAAAATCTGTCACTGCAGAAAAAAATAAAAATAAGGCAAATTCAATTTTGCTGCTAATTGACGCATCTTATGCGCTAATAATGATAATTAAATCCTCATGAATTGCATTATGTGGAAATTATTTGAAGTTTTGTTTTTGTTTTTTTTATTTGAAATACTGTGAAGTTACGTAAACAAACTGGCATTCAGAGGGTTAAAATCCACCCAAATAATTAATAGTTGATATTTATATTTCAGGCTGAAGTTGATTAAAAAGTGACTAACTTAGTGTATATAAGATATAGTATATAAAATATTAATATTTGTTATTTTTACAGCTTTTTTAAGGGACTGGAGTTATTTGTTTTGAGGGATAATTGAGAACATTTTTGTAAGGAGCTCTTAAGGGTTAACGATAGATGTCAGATGAACGTGTAGCAGGAAACACTTAACATGATGAATCTGACTGAACTTGTGCTCCATCAGAGCCGACGAGGAAGAGCATCCCGCAGTCTCGCGGTGGAGGTCGGAATCATAAGCACGGCGGAGGTGAGATCAACAGCTTTTAACCATCTACAAAAGCCCTTTTTCAAATCATCTTCAGCACTTGAATCTGCAGCTAATTTTCCCGCGAACCGATCTCACAGTGGTTGCACTTCCTGTCTCCCCCAGCGCACCAGAACGGAGCGGCTCAGTTCTCCAGAGGCCAGGCGCGCTCGGACGTGGCCTGCTCCTCCACCGGCAGGCCGGCCCGGCCTCCCAGCACGGCCCCGCCCAAACTGGGCTCCCAGAGAGGCTCCAGGGCTCCTCCGCCGCACAACCAGTATAACCAGGGGAACTTGGACTTCCTCAACGTGCCCGACCAGGGCATGTCAGGGTAATGACATTTAACAACAACACTAAAAAAAGTGAGGCGTTGCGAGGTGGAAGGCGAGGCGTAACGATCGCCGGGGAAACCTGTTTGATTCCGGGCCGGCACACAAAACCAAAACCTGCTCCTTTTATACGGACAAAAAAAAAAACGGGTTTTCACGGGCTCAAAAGTTGATGCATCAACAACTATTACTCACAACTTAAAATCCAATATTAGTAATATTTGGCACTCGTGGTTGCTTTTAACAACTTTAACAACACAGTTCTAATTGTTGCTAATTTAAGCCCTTTTTTTTAATGTGCAAAACGAGTTATTTCATGTCGTTAGCCTCCAAAAACTACATTACTGCATCATGTCACTTGAATCACTTGAATCTAGAATCATCATCAATCATGTGCAATCATGCAGCACCTGCACACGCACACACACACACAGCGCCCATGATCAGTCAACATTTCTGGTAAAAGCGTGTGTCCGTCCTTCACCTCCACAGGCAGCAGAGGAAGAGGAGCATCAGCAAGCGGCCCCCTCCCGCCCCCAAACCTCAGCCCCGCCCCCAGGGTCCCCGCTGCCGGGCCTTGTACCAGTACGTCGGCCAGGACACGGACGAGATCAGCTTCGATGCCAACGAAGTCTTCGACCTGGTCAAACAAGGTGAGCGGGACGCAGGGGGCGGAGCTAGAAAAAAGGCTGTAGAGGTGCGGCAACATATGGCAGACGTATATATACTGAATTTAATCACAGTCTGATAAGAAATGGTATGTACACACTGCAAAAGTCCATGGGCTGCCATTTACAAACTCATATAGACAAAACATGGTCCCATACAATCAATATATCTAATTTCTATTAGGATCCTCACTGGCACCAGCAACAGCATAAACATACTCACTTATGCATAACGAACGAACAATTACACATAATGATACAAAAAAACAGCTCCCATATTAATGAATACAACAGAGGAAGATCATTTAGAAGGAATTACAGATTTACAAACCCCTTAACTTATTTTCCACACTCAAATTCCATTCCATGCTTCAGTGCTACCTTAAATAATGTAATATTGGTGCACAAAGAATCACAAGTTATAGAATTAACTGACCTTATCCTTGTATTTTGACCTTTTGAACATACATTCATCCCAAAAAGGGTCTACACCGAACTACCATTATACGCTATGAAGTGTGTTTAATCATTATTATTCATTCATTAGATACTAAAATATACTGTTTAATTCATTTTGAACCTGTTTTTATTGCTTTCAAGAGCGATAGGAATCCTTTCTGATTCTCCTTTCTTGTTAAATAAGCATGTTGGGTAAAACGGGAGAGTAATCTTTCACGCAAATTGTACGAAAGACCACTGAGAGGTCAGAGGTCAGATCATCTCAGACGACGTTTACTGCAGATGTTTCTTCTTTTCTCTCTCTCTCTCCTGGTAGATCCGTCCGGGTGGTGGACGGGAAGGATCCAGGGCCGGGAGGGTCTCTTCCCCGGCAACTACGTGGAAAAGATTTGACGCGGGGTTTTTTCGCAGCACGCCGTTTCTGGCTCGCCGCCCTCAGCCGAGCCGGTGGAAGTGGACTCTGCTGACATTTCGAGCCACGTGAAAACTCGTTTGCCGGCGTGCCGTCGCTCTGCTCGCGACAGTTTTCAACGACAGAGGAGCTGCTCGGGTTTCATCTTCATCGTCTGGGTCGCCACCGTTCTGAATGACCGAGCAACAAGATCTCTGACTGCCCCCCCCTCAAACACAGACACACACACACACACCTTTTCTTCCATCCATAGGGGGCTAAAGTTACGTCGCCAAAACGGAAAGAACATGACCTTGTATTACCGCATCCGCTTCCTGGTGTCCACAGTGTTTACATCTGCCTGATTCTCAGGGGTCCGCGGACCCTCCAAACAGCACTGATCGGTGTTTCTGTTCCTCAGCGTGAACTCAAGTTGTGATTGACTGTTTGAACTTCAGCGTATAACAAGTGAAATGTGTGTTTTTGCACCTTTGCTGCGATGCACGAAGGCCTTTTTTTTTTTCCCTCCTCGTTTTACTTCACCTCAGTAACAGCAAACGACATGTATTTTCATATTTTTTTGTAAGACGGTTGCAAAGAAGTGTTTTTTTTAAATAATTTTTGCTTTTCTGTGATTGATTTTGTAATATAAAGATTCTCTCCTCAATCAAAGATATGTTGTACATGGACAAGAAAAAAAAAAATAAAGTGGTTGAACAATTGAAAAGGACATTTCCATTGATGTGAGGCAAATATTTATTTCTGAGTGCAGTTTCACCACTTCACCAGTCATCACCGGTGACAGGTTACACCACTTTGCACTTTATACACCACTTTTAAAGCTATTTGACATCTAATCACTGTAGAGACGAAGCTTCTCGCCTGCAAAACACACGCTCACTTTGAGACAAGATACCCATAACAATCAAATTATGAATATTAATGTTAACTAATGGGGTTCTGCGAGCTGCAGCTTTCCCATGGCTTTGTTGTTCAGGGTTCACTATTTTATTGCCATGTTTTTTTAAAAACCCTTCATATGTAGTTTGCAGCTGACTGAAGTTGTTAAAACACACGTCATTTGATTTATTGACATGGCTTAGTGACTCTGTTGGCTTATTTATGCCCTGGAAGTTTGCCTACATTGGAACCTGCACACAGTGACATTCCAAGGAGAACCTGTACATCTAAACCTGAGTCTTCCTGAAGTTGTGTGTGTGTGTGTGTGTGTGTCCTGCTTTACACACACACACACACACCAGGCAGATGGACCTGTTGATCCTCCTTCCAGACCAGACCCTGACGAATCCAGCTGTTGCACCGGTTTTGGGACTATTCGTCGAAACTCTCCCCTGTTGTCTCCTTTGTTTATGCTTTGTTTTAAGATTTATGTGATGGAACATTTTCTTTTTTATTATAAAAACGTCTCACAGATTTAAAAAAATAAAAATAAATAAATAAATAAATAAATGGATGCAAATAAGCATGAATGAATGAATGAAAGACGCTTTCGGTCAAACCCAATCCCACCCTCCCATTGTAATCGCATTTTAGTGGTCATGCTTTTTCCCGGGCGGTGAAACCGCTCTGCAGGATCAGCGCCGATGACGTCACGCCGACTCGCGCGACAGGCTCGGGAGCGCCGCGCTAAGCCCCGCCCCCCCCGCCGCTCCACCTGCTGAGCCACCTGGAGCGGAGCAGCACAGAGTGGAGGGCAGGGAGCGCGGCAGGCAGCAGCACCATGGGAGGTAAGGCATGCCCACACACACACACACACACACACACACTCACACACACTCACACACACACAAGGATTCTAGGAACATGTTTAAAAGTGTCATTTCATGGAGAAAAGACGAGAAACCGCCGCAGCTGGAACGAGAAACAGCTGGAATGTGGTTGTTGTTATTCTGTAAACTAGCGACTGAGAGTGCAGATGTGATGATCAACAGTTATGGGTGATATCATGAGTAATTACTGACCATTGTTTATGAAAAGGCAGTTACAGTGATTCATATTTGCTGTAAATCATACAGGTGTGTATCAACCACTTTAAAATGCTTTTATGGTTTTTTAAAAAAAAATCCCATTATTGAGCACATTAGGCCTTCAAAAACACGCGCCGGTGATATATTAGGTTGTCTGTGTTGTTGAAGTGAAAAAAAAAATTATCATCAAGGTTATCTGGCCTTTGGGAAATTAAATGTGCTCTCAGTTGCATCGTGGGAAATGTAGGATCAGCAGTTTTAAAGCGTGAAAACCAAAAAAAGAGAAAAAACAAACCACCTATGTCACCGTCTTTTGGAAGCTCGCTGGTTTTTAGCTATTACTCATCTTTTTTTTTCCTCGCCATGAATTTAAATGAGAATTTGAATAACAATTGCGAGGGCGCCGCGGCGGAGTGCAGAGTCACGCTTGGATACCACTGTTAATACAACTTAAGGTAAGGGAGAGAAGTGATTTCCATAAACCACCTGCACAATCCATTTCTCCTGACACTTTTTTTTTTTTGTATTTTTTTTTTTTATGCCGGCTAGAAGTGCTGGAACAATTTGAATCTGAGAACGTCTGCAGGTGAGTTCTGGGCTGATGACACTGATTCCCTCCTTTGTGTCTCCCAGGTGTTTACTCCAACGAGAGGATGGCGGGGGTTTTCGCTTACGAGAGCTCGGAGGTCGACTGGTGCGAAGACAACTACAAGCATTCGGAGCACGTGGTGGAGTTCTTCAACACTGTGAGCTTTGTGTTTTTTCCTTTGCGAATTCTTCATCTCCAACTTCGGTGGAGGAGAACCTGGTTTTGACAATCGCTTTGTGTTTCCCTGCAGATGAGCAGCTTCGTTTTCTTCATTATATCTCCCATCATGCTCTACCTTCTGCACCCGTACGCCAAAGAGAGGAACCTGGCGATCCACGTGGTCTGGATCATGATGATATTTGTAGGTCAGTGGGTCACTTTACAGTTTTCTTGCAGCCTGGATTGACTTTCTCGCCTTAAAATCTGAAATATAAGCGGCCCCGATACGAAGCCCTGGGGCGCACCGGCATTGTTATAGATCGACACAATGACGACAGGCAAAACCACAGCATTTTACTACTACTACTACTATTACCAGTTTTACTACCAACACTGTGGTAGCTACTATACTGAAAAAACATAGGAAGTATTATTTTTTTTAAAAAACATTGTATTTGTACTGAAAATACGTGCTGGAAATATTTATAGTATATTATTTGTGTATATAGTTTAGTATTTGTGCTCCAAAAATATAAGCGGCCCCGATACGAAGCCCAGGGGCACACCAGTATCCTCCTAGAATGACACAATGACAACAGGCAAAACAACAGCATTTTACTACTACTATTACGACTACTATTATTAGTTTTACTACTAACACTGTGATAGCTACTATACTGGGAAAAAAATTGAAGTATTATTTAAAAAAACATTGTATTTGTGCTGAAAATATGTGCTAAAAATATTTAGAGTATATTATTTGTGTATATAGTGTTGTATTTGTGTTCCAAAAACATAAGCGGCCCCGATACGAAGCCCAGGGGCACACCGGCATCCTTATAGAATGACACAATGACAATAGGCAAAACAATAGCATTTTACTACTACTACTACTACTATTATCAGTTCTACTACTCGCACCTGTGGCACCATACCGAATAAACAGGAAGTATTATTTAAAAAAACATTGTATTTGTGCTAACCCCATTGCCTTCACACCTTGTTTCTGTGTTCACTCTTCACGTGAAAAATACTAAGAGAGGATGTGTTTTCTCCCGAAGGCCTCTTCTCCGCCTACTTCCACATGACGCTCAGCTTCGTCGGCCAGATGCTGGACGAGCTGTCAATCTTGTGGGTGCTGGCAGTGGGATACGCCATATGGTTCCCCCGCAAGTTCTTCCCGTCTTTCGTGAAGGACAGGTACTGATTTATTGCGCGTCGACTCACACACACACACGTGCGACTTTCGGGATTCTTTTGTTTCCGCGTGCGATCGGTCGGTCGGTCGGGCGCTTACTCACTCGTGTGTGTCACCGTAGAGACTCACGCAAAGCTGGGTAATCTTTTTTCATAAGGAGAGCAACAGTTTCTGAGGCACGCCGGTGTGTGAAACCCAAGCTGTGCTGGGCGGGGAGCTGGTCTGACAGCCCCCCGACACAATGCGGTGTTGCTCCCCTCACCTGGAAGTGACAGAAGGGGGGGCTTGTAAGAATGGAGACCTCGGGAACCCGTGTAAATATTTAAC
>CAESWR010002571.1:117886-128688 GCA_903171835.1 Mullus surmuletus | reverse complement strand
CAGAGCGCCAGTTTGTCAGAAGACACCCGGAACACGTCCCACATGGGAGCAAACGTCCTGGGAAACACACACACACACACACATAGTCATTAATACAGCTGCTGTTAGTTTCTTCACACTGTTTGGACTAGAGAGGCATTTCTTTTACAACACACATCAACATTTGGTGACGCAGATGGTACTCATCCATATCTCATTACGGAGCCATATGATCATTACATGTATAATTAGGAGGAATAAACACGTTCCAACAATATATGATCAACCCTCTGACACCACTAGGGACCATTTGTGACAAGTCATGCACACTTTTATGTTGAAACAGTTTGTTTCTAATGGCATGCAAGTGTTTTTGGACAAAGTCTGGCTCCCCTAATACCCTTTACATCACTGTGTATTACATTCTTTATACACTTTTACATCTAAGGACCAAAATTAACATCTTGACTTCCGTTCAAACATCATGTTTTGGATCTGCTTTAATCTAGGAATCATATTATGTGATACTTATAAACACCTCCTTTATCTGATCATCTGGTATGAAAATTAAGTAATCTGACACTTTACATGAATTGACATGTTTGACCACCAGGGGCAGCAGGGGGTCTTTTATATTGAGGTTCTAGTGGTGTGATGTTGCTTCATTTCTGGTTACTGCATTACAATTGAATACACAATTATAACTTTAATGGTAAGGATATGCTGGTGTTGAGTTAGAGGAGTGGTGTGAAAACATTTTGTATGTTAGTATAATTTTGTGTATGTGCATCTCGTCACAGCGATGGCACACACACACACACACACACACACACACACTCACCCCTGCGGGCTGCCATTGCTGGCCATCTTTGCCAGCTTGACCATTGACTTGGAGTAGGTCTCTTCGATGGCGGCTCTGGGAAAGAAAGAACGCGTAAAAACGTGAGCAGAATAGCGAACAGCGAGTACGCTTCATACGTGACGAATCTGCAAAAGATGCACACTTTCCCCTCAAAGCATCGCCAAACACGACAGGAAGAGTAATGCTTTGTTCATCCTTTAACAAGTAAATTATTCTCAATAGGCTCTCGACTGGCGAATGAGATTTACTCCAACTGCACTTTCTCACAACACAATTATCACGGCCTCATATGTCATGTTCGTTATCTGGATTGATTCGCGTCGGTGTTGGATAAATGTTGCAATAAGCCACATTTAAATGATAAATAGACCCCTTTCGCAAGACTGTGCATAAAACTTTAATAGCCATCTGTGGACCCCCGAAGAAAGAGACTGAAGGGAGGAAGTCAGACCCAGATATCCTGAGGGGGAAACAGAACTCCCTGGGTGAAGACCTAGCGTCAAAAACAAACAACTGGATTGTTTATCAGCGGTGATGCTAAAAATGTTATAATTTTGTGTGTTTGTGTGCTCCTTCACTTGGAAATGTTTTTAAATAATTCATTTGAAGATTTTTAAGACAGCAGTGAGGAAACACATGAGATATCTTGAGTAAGTGTGTGTTTGCATTCGCAATCGGGGCGAGTTGACTTGCTTATTTGATAATAAACAGGCAGACTAGAAACTATAAAATAAAACTTGGATGAAAAAAGTTTCAAACAGGTGAGAGAACTGTGCACGAATCATCAGCAAATAAATGTAGTTTATTGCTTCAGTTTGTCACAAGTTCAAACATTTTCACTTTTTTTTTGTAGTTTGGAGTCGGTCTATAAATGCAATTCTTATGCTTGCTTTTTAAACTGCAGAGGTTTCCAAACTGTCACATATTTGAGGTGAAAACTTGCGAGTGTTTGCAGTTTCAAGCTGATTATCAGCTTAAAACTGCTTGTTATCAGTGATAACATTTTTCCTGGAGGATAAACACCGTGTTCCCATCATTAGAGGCCAGATGAGAACCAGGTCGAATGTATTAAATTATCACAAACATCCACGAATGTGTGATTTATGGACACAGTGTTGAGCAACATCCCTCCACCTATCAGAGGGCGTTGAACGTAGCCGTCAGTAACCAAAGAGAGTGCGGTTTAAGGGTTGCGGCTCTGCACTGTGTGTTTCTTTGTCTCCGATATTAGAATGACCTTTCGGTGGGGGAAAAGAAAGGGAAGCGAGGAAGACTGAGGAAATTTATCAACACAATTGCCTTTCTCCGGTCCTGCGGGATCCCACACTACTTTTCCCACAGAGCCGCTATTTCATTTCCTGACTGCTGATTTGTTGTCTGCCGCTGTCCGAACAGATAAGTGAATTTTCCCCTGCGAGAAATGTGCACAGACGGCCCGAATCAATGTCAGGATTATATCACGGGCCTGACAGAGCACTCGGCGTGTTTCACTCCAGCTGTGAGAGCACAAACTCCTGAGGGGAGCTCATTATTCCCCTCAATTTGCTCACCGTTAATCGCTAATTAGAGTTAATTTTACAAACTATCCACTTCAAGAGGACACTTTGCCTTCCCCCTCCATTAGCAACGCAGACATACAGTGTCAAATGCAGGTTTCTTAACTCTAATTAGCTGTCAAATTAGCAAATTCTGACACATGACGCTTACAATTGTGGCGAACTAAATGTTAGAAAGAGACTTTGTTTTTCCCAATAGTGGAAGCCTCACTTGTGGTGGAGCAGCAGGGTTTTTTGAAATGTAAGGAAACATGTCAGAAGAGTTTCTGCTTGACTGCTTTGCTGATATAATTGGAGATTTGGATTAAAGCTTTTTTTCGGTGTACTTTCAAAGTGCACGCTCTCGGCTAAGACAAAGATTTTTTAGAAAGGTCACCAGATGTGTCTTTGAGATTGTAAACACGCATTTGCATGTGTAGCAGGTAGCAGCTTTTACACAAAGTGCCTCACAGGTGAGGACCGACAGGATGTAACACGTCTTTTCAACAAGAAAGAGCAGAGATCAGAGTGAGTGCACAGCAAGTTTGTCGGGTTCTGGTATTGGAAGATGCATTAAGGTGTAATTTGCAAACGCACAAACCTTTCACGGTGTCCATTAACCAGCAGAACAGAGCTGCTAAAGTTAAACTAATCTCGGGAAGAGAGCAAAATCCTGTAACCCCAAAAAATACTGTTGGCGGTGCTCCTTGTTTGTTTTTTTAAATAACCCCCTTCATATTACTGCATGTCTTAACTCTGTTTTTAAAAGGCGGAGATTACAAAAAGTAGAGGATATGCAATGAGCGAACCATGGTTTAGCAGATTTTGTTTGCTTTACCTGGTCATGGCCACAGAATTAGTCCAGGGTAAATACAGGAATCTTTAAGTTCATTTCAATACCTTTTTAAGACTTTTTCAAGACGTCAAGATAAGTGGTGATAAGACTTTTAAATACTTTTTAAGGGTCTTAATTTCCCCAAAATAGATTTGTCAACTTTCAATACTTTTCAAGACCCCGTGGATACCCTGTACTCTTTGAGAGGAAAGTTAGTGGTCATTTAATATATTAGACATTGGAAAAAAAAAAACCCTATCTAAACACAGCAGCTACAGGGAGTGGGGTGGAGGGGAAGGAGGGGGGGGGGTGGACAGCTTTGAGCTCAATCCGCCTATTCACCACGTAGTTGAGAGAAAGTGCCCTTAAAAAGTCACAGAGTGGTGAGGACAAGGGTCAAAGGTCAGAGCAATGAGACGACCGGTGTGAGCGCACAAAGGGGGACTTGTATTAGCGTCCCGACCTGCCGGGGAAAAAAAACCGGCTCTGCGGCGGCATAAATCATCGCCGCCCGAGTTCGGTACGGGGCCGGAGACCAAACCCCGGAGCGCGTTTATAACAACTGATCGCTTGGCAAAGGTCTTATCTGTTTCCTCGCAGCGTACACGAGAGAGCGGAGACTCCCCACCCGCTGGTCCCGCCGCCCGAGCACCACCTCCCACTCAGGCGTTCGCAAATACCCGCAAACCTTACCTCTCGCGGACAAACTCGGCGAGCTCCTTGGTTGCCAGCTGGCCATGCTTCATGTTGTGGTAGAGCACGTCAAAGCCGGCATTCTTCTCCCCCTGCCAAGGCACAAATAACACACACACACAGACACACACACACGCACACACACCGTCTGTTAGCACTAAAATTAAAAACAGCCAACCAATATGACGCTGTAAAGAAATATCAGGTGGCGCTGGAGTGTATTTATTTGTGTTAAAACCCGAATAAATATTGCCAGTGATGTTCCTTTAAAAAGATCACACCATTAGTGACAGCGAGGAAGTAAACACACACCGATGTCTAAAGGAAACCGCTTCATTTGATTTGTGAAATTATCCCCACGCTTATAACTCCGGGACACGTCACTGCAGGTGTTAGATGATGCACCGGCTCGCTTTTTAGAATTTATCTTCAAATTCCACTTTAAAAGGTCTTTGAAGGTCTCTGTGATGACGCCTGATGTTTTATTCAACCGGTTGAGCTTTTTTTCCTAAGACAGCGTCAAGGTGACAGAATCTAAAACGTACAACACGAGGTGTCGATGTAATGTCCGTATTTCATTATTTCATGTTTTTTATTCATGCATTTTTTTCTATCCTACAATGACAAGGTGCCTATTATTTCGCTGTATCATCTTTTGATTTATTTTAAATTATAAAGATTTATTCCAGTCCTGTAAAACCCTGTGGGTCTGAAAAAGTATAGAGAAGAAAGTAGAAAACAGCTCTGGAATAACAAGCTATCTACACCCTCGTGGATTTTATACATTTACAAAAAAAGTCAACCCGTTGAACTGTTAACACTGTCGGACATCACTGTCAGATATCAGAAAAACCAAAGCAGACAAACAAAACTCATCTCTTTTTGAAACTTTTATAGGACATCACTCGATCCGTTGGGTCCTCTCCCAGCTCGGAGCTTTGAAAGGATATCAATAATGTTCAATGATGAAAATGCACCGGATGATGTGACATTCAGCACTGGGTTTTACTTTGAACTGTCAGTAAATAATAGAAAAACAAAAAGGCGCTTGACATTTTGCTGCCTTTTCCTCAATGTCGGGTGACATTCAAAAAACAACAACAAAGAAACCGATCCGAACTTTTGCTGCAGAGTCACAACTCCACTGAACTACTGCCTCCAGTCAATGAGAACTCATTTGACCCAACTGGTGTGTAAGGGGTTGGGGGAGGGGGGGGGGGTGGTCACCCACTTTGTAGCTTAACAGATTTAACGCAGACGACAATATCCCTGCACAGTCATCACTACTGTAATTGCACCAACCTACACCTGGCTTAACTTAAATCTCTGTAATCCAGAAAAGCACCCGAGTCAGGCAGCGTTACCGCAAAAAACGCCCCAGTCATCCCTTGAGCCGCATTTTTGTTGCCGACAGGCGGCCCCGGCTGCCCGGGCAGACACGCAGTCAAGCAGCTGCTTCACTGAGGCCTAAAAATACTCTGACAGGGGGGGAACAGAGCAATTTCCAGGTACCAGGGGAATGAGTGGAATGGCAAGGAGGGGGTCACCCAAAACACACAGATACATGCAGGCAGGTACGCAGAGCAGGCAGCCAGCAAGGTTGTTTTGGGATGGTTCTCATAGTGGCCTCAGACAGGTTGATGACGTGTCTCCCCACCCGTCCATGAGGGATCCGAGTCCAGGTGGTCGGCACGGCCGGCGGCATAGTCGCCAGACGTTCCACAAGGTGAGGGCGGAAAAAAACAAAACACTATCGACAAAGCACTGTTTATAATAGACTATAAGCACTAAAATACATGCAATATTTAGTCTAGGGGTGTCCAAATACGACCTGTTGTACTTCCGATACAATACCGATATTGCAGCCTTGAGTATTGGCCAATACCGATATCGATCAACCGCCAACCCCAAGGTGCCCGTGCTGAGCTTCAGGCTGGTCAACATCTCCAGGATCGACCACTTCCTGCCGAACCAGAAGTTGCTCTACAAGTCGGCTACCTTTTTATTCATTTATCTTTAGGGGTGTCCCGATACAACTTTTTCACTTTCTATACGATACCCAAATTGCAGCCTAGAGAATTGCTGCTTTAGACGACTATGGAGACAACACAGGCTCTCACTGAATCTCTTATACAATTCATTTTAATAAAAACAGGAAGTAAGGCTCACAACAACCTTTGTGTGCAAAATAATAAGGCTTGCTTGCATGATATCAACATCTGCAAACGCCTAGCAAAAGGTCAACGACTAAACACAAAAAAATACGCTCCTATTTTCCAGTAAAGGCTGCCACGGATTACCAAGTCGTCGTGACAAACGACACAAACATCATCACAACACTGGATGGTGACATTTAAAAAAAAGAGAAAGGAAAAAAAGATTTGAAATCATTGGAAAGCAGCTGTGAAGAAACAGGCTAGGCGGGTTCACTCATGAAGATTTAAAAAGGAGTGAAATGAGAGCTAATGTGAGTCTGAATGCAGTATTAAACGCTCAGCGGGGAGTAGGTTTTGTAATATCACAATAGTTGAGCGCCGGCCTGTTAAATATAGGCGAGCGGCTCTGCGCTGATCACATGCCCCGAGGGCTGCTATTACCAATATGGTGCCCATTACTCTGTGGGGGTTTTTTCCCTTCTTTTCGCGCAGTTGGCAGCCACCTTTTGTTGAAACTCTACCCTGGCTGCAGAAAGGTGAGCAGCCAGTGTCCGCCTGGAAACGCACACACACACACTCCACAGCACCTGTCCACCACTGCTAACAGTATAATCTTTCGGCCCTACACAAATATGCCCCAGCCAGCTGAGCGCACGGTAATCCGGCGCTTGGAGGCTTTTGCAAAATGTATTTGATTACCAGGAGTGCTGCATTTTTGCAAAGGTAAATATTAACACTGAGCACTGCGAGCAATAGGTGCACAAATTTACAGCAGCAGAAACTGTTGCATCGCGTAGAAGGTTTTTTTATTCGTGTAGGAGCTGCTCCCCGGTTGAGGCATTTTCCTTGACCTCCTCTGTTATGTAGGCGAGCCCACTTCCTGCTGCGGCATTGAAAGCTTTCAA
Organism: Mullus surmuletus; assembly: GCA_903171835.1. Classification (NCBI taxonomy): domain Eukaryota; kingdom Metazoa; phylum Chordata; class Actinopteri; order Syngnathiformes; family Mullidae; genus Mullus; species Mullus surmuletus. Next base: position 121,723 of record CAESWR010002571.1, on the reverse strand, counting down.
GCCAGAGATCCTCAGTCTTGCAGGTCATGTTAAATCCAGAGGGATTGAATCGAGAGCTTCTGGACTTGTTGTCGATGCATTGAAGATTTTTTTTTTTTTTTCTCCACAGGCTTCCTCTCTTTTGACTGTCGAGTGGGGAGTCCTGGGCGTTTAACCTTTGCAGCTAGCTGGCTCTCAGAATATTCGCAGTCCCCTGAGAGAGGTTCATCTTTCACCTGAGAGGCTTGGCGAGACCTGGTTTGATGTCAGCTTTCAAAGAAATGGGGAGAAAAAAAAAGCCCTGGTCACAGTTTGCTGTCCATATCCATGCTCATCACATCTCCTGCATCGCCTCTGAAGTTTATGCAGGACTTGAAAAAAACCGTCAGACTTTCACTCCCATTTGTGACAGCAGAAGTTGAGGACAGACAGTCCATCCAAACATCTCCGGCCACAGGGGTCGTTTTGGTGGCTTGCCAGTTATTGGAATGGTGGTAGAATAAAAGAGCCTCAAGCCATGTCCACACTGAGACGGGTTATATCTTCTTCTCAGTTTTGTTGTATTTGTGTGGCTGCGTCACAGCGCCACCCACAGGCCGGTTGCATATATTACAGCGTTTCAGTGGTTTTGTGGGGACGAAAACATTTCCTGAGATGATGAGATGATACACAAAAACGAAGTCAGCTCCGTTTACGTGTGAACATGGCCTAAAGGGAACCAGATCTCTGAACGTTGGTAGCCTTTAAAAGACAAATACATCAACTTGTTCATCTAATTGTTGAGTGTTTATGCCAAGAGTTATCATGGTGGACAGTGTTGATTGGTATTGAGCGTTTGTAGGATTTGATGAGCAAAGGCAAACCCAAGAGGACATTAATGTATTTGAGATTAATCTAAAATATGGTGCTGTCCCCCAGATTAAGACACAAAAGAGCCAAGCTTTTCTTAATTATGTGTCCCTTTGTAGGGCGTCACAACTGTCCCACCGTCAGCGACCCTCGTGCATGTTTAGGTGCAAACTGATGCTTATAGATGTCAAATCGTCGTGAGCATGTCTCACATTGGGAACCACAAAAAAGCCCACCAGCAACCTCTTCTGAAATCAGATCCAAGTGTCATAATGTATTCCTCCAGGTTCTGCTGAATGAAAATCCTTCACATTTGATAAATGGAAAAGCCCCCTACTGCAGCGCACCCCTTTCCTCTCTCTTCCCCTCACTGATCTCTTTTTCATCAATTAAGTTGACCATTTTGGTTACGCACGACGGAGCCCATTACCATGACAAAGAGGGGGATAACAGGAGAGAGGAGACGCATGGAGGGAGGGAGAGGGGTGCAAGAGGAGGTGTAAAATCCGTCTGGGGCGACGCACTCAAAACTTTCTCACAAGGTTTTGGAGGACCAGCTGAGCTTGGTTAAGGGGGGATGGTGAGAGGCAGGGGAAGACCACGGGACCAACGCTGTTTTCTCAGAAGCTGCAGAGATCCCAACTTTCCCAACAAGGTTTTATGTAATCAGGTCTGGTTGACTTCTCAGAAAACACAGATGCAGCCATCTTCTTAGAAAAACACATTAGCAGGGGTCATATAAGGTCAGCTTTGGGTCAGTCCACTGCACGTTTACAGCCTCAGTGGAGACAGACGACAGTAGGTTTCAATTATGTCATTTCTTTATCACTTTATGACTTAGAAAGAACAAAGAACAGCATTAAAAAGGGACAGGTAAATTGATTCAGTTGAAAGGGTTAGAAAATCACATGGTGAGTCAGTGGCTTGCAAAACTATTTGTTTACCAAGTGAAATAGGTCCGACTTTTGATGGTTTCCTCCATGAAGTTCCAAGTTGTCTGGAACGCAGCTTAAAAGACCATTGACAACTGAAAGATTGCACTAGCATTTTTGTGTTCATCATTAGAGGCCCCGGCCCAAAAAAAGTACTTTTAATGAGGAGAATTTCAGCAGCAACATGTCAAGTAATTGCGACAGGTCTTTGCAGAAACGCATTTCCTCGTTCCATGCCGTCCATCTTAACCATTGTTTTACTCTGCCCGAGTTTGGCCTTGTTAACTGCTCTCACTTGATTCTAATTAGACAGACCCTCAGAGACGTCCCCCCACTCCCCTCTGGGAAAGCAGCAAGGAAACCTGAACTGAGCGCTGTGCTGTGGGTAACGCTTGACAGCTGCTTCTCAGTGGCAACAAAAGGATGTTCACCCGGCGCATTGGTCCGGATTGTCCGATTTTAGCCACATAGAAAAGAAGAATAGGTAGAGGAAGGGCCATAAAAAAGGAAATCGTGTACCTTTGCAGACTGAAAAAGGAATGCTATTTTGGCTCAGCCAGGCAGCGCGCATGCAGCTCAATAATTTGCTTCTGAATGGATGACTGACAGCTGACAGTCAGATATTCAAGCTTTCCATTCTCGCCAACTTTTAAAGGCGTTCATCCTGAAATATGAAAATTGGAATAAATGTGAAACTGGGTGAGACTTTATTCGCCCGGAACCACACAAGAGAAGCGAGACAGGCTCCAACATCAAAAATTGAGATGCCATGGGCTGCATGGCTCTGCTACAAACATCAAACATCCCGGGAGAATAAACATGAGATTGCAAAGCTGTGTGTGCATGCATGTGGGCGTGTGTGTGTTTCTGGCTGGTCCACTGATCTGAACACGATGCCCTTTAATTTTGACTTTGACTTTATTCTATCAGCAACTGACAAACACAATACACTGCAGATTAGTTATGAGGCACTGCGTGACCTGTGAACTAGCGAGACATGATTATAAATTAGTGTTGGGGGGGGGGGGGGGCTGCAGTGTTGCTCGCCTTCTGGCCCAGGCCGTCCAGGCAGTGTCTAGAGCGATGCCTTTGGTTCTGGCGATTGATCAAATCTGCCTTTATAGTCTGTCTGAAGGGGGATTCGGTGTCTGAGGACATTCCTGCTACGTAATACGCGCTTTTGGTGATATTAGACTTGCAGAGCAGATTGGAAAACAAAAGAAGAAAGGAAGGGGTGGGGAGGGGAGGGGGGCAGACTCTGCACTCTCTGCAGACACAACTTCAGCCAAGGATTTGATATATGTTGAAAATAGTCTAAAAAAGAAAAAGGCCTCTGAACTTAATTCTTTTTTTCTTTTTTTCATTGTGTGACAGTTTAAATCTAAGATGAGTTGTTATTAATTTTGACCTGACTGCACACAGGGATGAAGATTTGACTGAAACAGGGTTAGATGTTGCCTCCATGGAGCTTAAGTTATTCTCTCAATGGGGTAATTAAATCAGATAAAAATTCAAATACGGGCTGCGCGTCATCCACGCACACACACACAGCACAGTGCAGCTGCTTCATATGAGGCCTCTTCCATCAGATGCACCATCACCCCGGTCGTACCTCCATCCAGCTGACTGACCGCTCCGCCAGCGTGGCCGCGCGTTTAGCTGACTCACAGAAGCTTTTTTTTTCTGCTTACTGGACAGTTTGTGGACAGAATGGAAAGTCCCGCAGCAGTGAGCGAAGTGTCAATAACATTAGGAGCAGGGAGCCGCATCAGCAGCAGCCGGCCATCACCGACGGCGGCGAACTGATTTGCTGTGCCAGTCATAAGAGGAAGAAAATCACCTCTGCAGGTCCAGTGTGTCTCCAATTGGTCCATTTTGATTAATCAGTATCGAAGCAAAGCAGGGTGACTTCTGGGACAATATACTCGTCCTGTTACGGGTTATATTTGGATGGATGGACACACGGAGTGCATCAAGGTGCATTATGGAGGCCGGCCAGGAACTGATTTATGTAGTGAAGGGAATCAATCAAAACTATAAACCATATAAACCAGTTATCATCATGTACGTGAAGGAA
>CAESWR010002571.1:100516-117399 GCA_903171835.1 Mullus surmuletus | reverse complement strand
GGGGGGGCTGACAGCCAGAAAACATAATGCCCCGTTACAGCAGCCACAGGAGGAGGAAAAACACCCCGCAGAGGCAGAGCAACAAACGGAGGACGGTCTGGAGAAGACATATTTTAAAATCAAAATCTCTCCTGGGCAAAAACAACAAGAGCGCTTCCTCTCACTCTCTCTATCGGTGCTGCACAGCCCCGGTCCCGCTGGGCCATCCCTCTGAATACCAGAGAGAAATTCAGATGATTTCGCTACCAGCCTGACACACACGGATCGAGGATGTTGCCTAAATGTGATCATACTTTGGATACGAGTCAGAGAGCAAAACTCCCACATGTCCCAGAGACCCAAACTGGCTTTCAGTATTTCAGTGTTTTTGCTTTAAGTACCTCAACACTTAATTGCCTGAGCTTTTCACTGAATATAAATTTTTATTTCCATTTTAGCTTTGAGGTACCAATCCCTCACCTTTATTCCATTCTAAAAGAAAAGAAAATGAATTGGATTGTTTATACTTTTTGATATATTGATGAAACCCCCTACAAGAGATTAATAAATGTTCTTGTTAAAAAAAAAAAAAAAAAAGCCAATGGTGATTTCCAGTCTTTTAATGACATTTTGTGTGCAGAAATTAGTGCTGCATGTTGAAAACCGACACAATCCAGACACAGAAAAAAAATCTACGGGATTCCTCATATTCATCCCAACTTCTTCCAGTTCCACCGACTTCAAGCTATTGATTGGCTTTACAATTATTTCAGGATGAAAATACCCCAATTCCACAGCTGTCCACCCACTTTCAGCATCACATCTCAACATGGACGCAAATATAGTAACTCCCATATCGACCTGCGTTGGCTCTTAATCCTCAAGCAATGACATGGGGCGAGGGAAGGGCAAAGAATAAAAAGGAGGGAGAGAGGAGAGAAGAGAAGAGAGGGAGATGCGGGAGTATAAAGAGTTTCACAGTTTCTGTATTTGCGGTTTTCCGCCCAGAGAGAAAGCCCCATGACTCAAAGTGATGGGGGGGGGGTCACAACACTGCCATCATTAAACTGAGAGGCAGGCAATAATAAAAAACCCAGAGGGTGTTATTTGTGAGCCTTCCTGTGCACACACTCCCATATCCATGGGCCAAGAGAGAGCTGTTTCTAGGCAGAGAAGATACAAGACAACAACAAATACAGTAGAGCCCACACACACACACACACACACACACACACACACACACACACACACACACACACACACACACACACACACACACACACACACACACACACACACACACACACACACACACACACATACACACAAAGCTTCAGCTTGCTGATCTTTACTGTGATTCTCTGACATGGTTCCTCTTCAAACCCCCCCTGGACCCCATGCGCATCCAAACAAAGAACTTTCTACGCTGCACTCACCATAGCAGAGAGAGAGAAAGAACACAAAACATCTCTGCAGCATCTCTGGAACTCTTTTAAAGATTATCAGCGGGTCACCTTAACAATATAGCTAAACCAACTGTTTAAGAAAGGTTGCGAGCGTATAGAAATATCATAACGTCTCTACCCTAGAAAACCAGACTAAGCAAGTTTTAATTTAGTCAATTTAAACCTTGAGCAATGTCTGAAATTTCCAACTTGCCAATCACAGCCGCTCCATCTGATATAGGCTGTCGCAGAGCCTTGTACAGTCTCTGGGAAGTCATGAAGCTGCGTTCACAACACACATACTGCTTCAGCCGTGGTCATCGCCCCAAAAAGTTCAAATCTATCAACTTCCAGCAGCACAGGTAGCAAAGGAACGCGTCGGCTAATGTGCCGTCACTTGTTGTTGCATTCTTATTTTGTGTCTATTCTTGTTGCGTGACTCACGTTCAGTGCGATCATGGCTCTATGGTCAACAACAAGGATGACCGAACTTCAATCTTTCACTTGCAAGAGCGATGGATTTGCTGTTTTGCTGACCAGATGCTTCACCTTGCCTGTTGCACTGTTTGATCAAAATGCTATGTAGTTGGGTCCAGTGGAGTTTGGCCCCCGGAGCTGGGAGGGTCCGACATTCTCAAGGTACAGGCCTGAACTAGGGCCGAATTCAGCCACTTGGGAGCATATTTGTGCTTTCCAAAACAAAATTAAGTGGAATTCCTTGATAAATAAGCAGCGCCGCTCGTTACGGAGAGGCTAATTCTATACCTAAGGCTTAACATTGCCTTAATTTACTGAGGGTGTACTTAATTACGGATGATGGGCTTCCCCTGTGGGCCGTGAGCAAGGCTCTTATAAAGTTAATGGGAAAGGACAGTTTGCTATGAGAGGGCTTTGTGAGCGGCTGCGAATGTTCCCGAGCCAAACAGGATGGGACTGTGTGTGTGAGTGTGTGTGTTTGTGTGTGTGAGACTTGTTCCCAAGTGGCTATGCTGGCTAATTACCTAAAGGGCTGATTTTTTGGTTTTACACAGCTATTTGCGTCTGAAAGCATGCAGGTCGGACACACAGTTATGCATTTGAAAACAAAGACCGACTCCCGATAAGTGCATTTCTGAGGAATTTAAAAGGTTTACGTAAATCAGGGTTTTTTTTTAACGCATGTCACATTGAGATAGCGGCAGCCGTCTATTTCTGACAACTCAATTTTCCTGAGCCACTTGACCCAAATATGAAAGATTCAATTACCGATACTGTATGAAAAAGACTCCTGGAATGCAGAGAGCACTTTATCATGAGTTACAAGTTTAATTTCCACACGTCATCAACTTATTCACAGAATCCCCATTAATTACCGCTGCTGATACATATCTGGAGCTTGCAACGTTTGTCATTTCAACCTGCAAATGTGAGAAGCTGCCACACCACAAACTCTTAATAATAGTCATCGATGTGTGGCCAACTGTGTGTTTGCGCACTTCAATGTCTGAACCCGGGCTAATTTCCGCTCCATTATGCAACAGAAACAGTTCTTGTTGTGATACAAGAAAGAGCAGATAAAAAAAAGACATGAGAGCCAAGAAATGGAAAGATTACACTCTGATCTGCCTTAGCTGACATCCGATTATGGATCCTGAGAATCAGCTCGAAACATCTCTATCTGCGACAAAGCCTAAAATGTAATTGTCTCTGTGGGCAGGCAGTGCAGCAGTCCGCCAGCCTCCTGACTGCAGTTTGCGCCGGTTGCACTTTTCTTCGCTTCCCCATCTTGTCACTTTGCTCTCATTTTGTTGCTTTTCTTTTTTCTTTTGCACTTATGTCCAAATCTGCAGACCCGCCTGTCTGCTATAGTGCCCCCACGGCACACAAAGCCAGCTCTTTCTCTACGACTCGGAAGCTGCAGGCAAAAAAGCGGCAGCAGTTAGACATTGTGAAAGCTCACATGCAAATCCACAAACCACGAGTTATAAACGCCACTGGCTGCTGCACCAGTACGGAGATGCTGGGCAGAACCATTGATATTTGTATTTGCGGCCTTGCTTTTATCATGCTCTGACCTAAATCTCCCTGCTTTTTCTGAGGTAGAATTTTTGGTTGCTGAAATGTTTTGGGGGACCTTTAATAGTCTGATGAGGGTGAGACAACGTAAAAAAAAAAATAAAATAAAAAAAAAGTAGGGCACACCTGAAATAGATGTGCTGGTGGAGACGGGGTAGAGGAGAGGGGAGAAAAGACGGTAGAGAGCCCTGCGAAAAGCTGACAAACTCACTGGGGGATGAAAGACTATACGCTCCTCCTCTTTTACACGTCTGTGTGAAGCTGCTAACGAGGCCATTAATCAGTTGACGTATTAAGATAATGAATGCAAATTAGGCAATATTGCTGTATGGGATTGTCATTTTATTACCATGTACAGCGATACCAGCTGTGTGTTTTAACAATACAATACATGGCAGTGGCAGCGTCGTGCTGATATGTCTGCTTGTATCCTGCCAAGATGAGACAGCGCTTTATTTTCTGCTGCTGGATTCAGATGGCTGGTCACAGTACTTTATCTATGCTCGAAACTACAAGGCTTTACTCATTTTTGAGCGCTTCGGGTCCTTGTTTCAGGGTTGATTTGCTCCAATCGCACCAGGACACGTGTAAACTATCATCTCAAGTGAATTCACAATCTCTCTTGATCAACCAAAACAGACAGTTATGCACATACTGAAGTGTGAAACCAACAGCAGGACCTTAAAATGATGAATAACAATAACGGTAAAACTGTTCTTTCAAACTACAAATTTTGGTGCCACGCTGCTGTCATTTCCACATTATCCCGACTCCCGCTGTTCCTCTTTGGTTGTTGGAAAACTAGTCAAGATGCCGGACTGCACGTTCTTGCCAGATGTTATCTCTGCATTCCTTCTACCACATATTAAATCACATGCTGGCAGGCCTTCACAACACAAATGGGCACTTTGTGATCATTTATTTATTCATTTGGCTGACATTACATTATGTACTCTTTCCAGAAATGCGTGTCACGACCTATTATGTTTATGCTCAACCCGTTGATGTGTCCACAGCTGACACTGCAGTAACGATAATGTAATTAACAGCATTAAATTCATGCGTGCAGAAGCATTTTTTCGCTGCAGGTGAACTCATGCGATCTCACCATGGTTGGACTTTGTGGTTATTTCCCTGAAGTCAATCCTGAAGTGAGATTTCTGCACAATTTCAGATCAATGCGACAACAAATTTTATCTCCTGAGTCATAACAGGCTGGGCAAGACGAGCAGCGATGCATTGAGAATCTTTGCATATTTCTGTAGTGTTGTTTCTTAACAGCAGATGCGGATAAAGTTGTGTTTGCTCAAGACATGCTCACGTAAACTCTGAAAAAATGTACATAAACTGAGATCTTGTGCTTCACTGTCCTACTAACAGTGTTGTTTACCACAAACGGGTAACTAAATTACATCAGATATGTAGAAGTATTGCTTTTAACTGCAACTGAAAAAGCAGCCGATTCAGAACTCTCCAGTCAGCGCAGATAATGGCCTTCTGTCTGCCCGCAGGTAGCAGCTGAATGAGATTTCTCTCTGTGTAGCAGGAAACAGGTGGGGGGGGTTTCCAATACAAGTTCCATCTCTGGGCGCATAAATGAAATCGAAAAGCACAGTGACTCATGACTGTGATTCCGCATCAACGGGTGATGCATAAAATGTGGCAGTTAAAGCTGAAACATGGTGGGGTTGACAGCCATCCATCAGAATCATTAACACGTCATCTTCTTTCCCAGGTTACTTACCCAGAAGTTGTTTTGAAAGAGAGCCATCGTCACTCAGACACTCGCGGCGATCTGTGGAGAAAAAAAGAAAAGAGGTGAGACTCGTCTTTTTCAACCTGCCTGGCCTTTATCTTCTCCACACACTGGCAGGAGCGAACTCCTTGTAACACTCAGCAATGTGTTTCCGCTTTCCGTGCCGTCTCTCGTTGCCCTCTTACAACGGGCGGCAACATTAAAACGGCTGCACGTTGCACACAAACAGGGCCTCCGCAAATTCCGGCGCCCTGAAAACTCCAGAGACACGTTTCGGCTCTGGGAAGGGAGGCTCCGGAGGGACGGCGGAGGAGAGATTAACAAATGACTTCAAAAGGATGAACTCAGAGGATGGAGGGAAGAGGGAGGGGAGGCGGGGTGGAGGGGTGATGGGGGAGACGGAGGAGGAGAGCAGATGGAGGGAATGGAAAGAGAAATCGATGGAGGATATTAGGCAGGGGAGTCTTCACTGATTGGATAGAAAATACCAAATACAAATCCTCCTTATATCTTTATTCTTAAAAATGCCTTCAAGGCTTTGGGCACGAATATTATGAGTGTTTAAGGATTGCAAAAAAAAAAGTGGAAAAATGTGGGATTGCAATTTCGAAAAATAAATGAAGGAATGAACAATACACTGGCGAGATAGACAGCTATTCACTCATGGGGAGATTAGGGATTATCTCAATAGAGGTTTACGATTATTTTTCTTTTTTATTACTGACAGATTCATATGCAGAGTAGTGGAGAAAGTGATTTAGCCTTGAATCAGAACTTGGCACAGGATAAGGAGGCACTGGCACATGAACCAACTTCTGTTTGCCTTTTTTGCCGCTTAAAAGTCTGAGTTTTCCTGCGTGGGTGGTAAGTGTTTACATCTTCAAACATTGTATTCTTATACAGCATCACAGTATAGACCGGCTAAATCAGGCACTCAAATGCTTCCTGACCCTAGTCTGTTCTCCATGCATGTCTTCACATAAAAAACACACTCTGCACCACATGATTTTGTTTCTGAAAAGGTTCCTAATTGTGTTTTTTTTTTTTCATGCAAGGCCACTTTTTAATTGGCAGATATGCAAAGAGTGGCATCGGCATGCGTCCACAAAAAGCATCAGAATGTGGTCCTGCCCTTTCCAAGTGAATCCATAATACGCGTTTCCCCTGGGCTGCCCTCGTGCGGGGTTCCTGTTATCTGTTATTCTGCTGAGTGTGTGGGTGTGTGTGTGCGTGCTGACAACAGCCCTTTCCCTGTATTGGCAAGGGCTCTGTTCGGGCCTGGTGACCTGGCATCCTGCAGCAACATACACACACATATACACAAACACAGCTACACTCAGTGTGTACATGCACACACGCACATACACACACAAACGCGGGACACACACACCTCACACCTTGTTAATTAGCTCAGCGGTGGGACTGGAGGCCCCTGCAGAAAGCTTTCTGTTTGGCAGGGCGAAGCGGGCCTGCACAGGAGGGAGAGAGGCTCAAATAGGTGGACAGAAATACTATAGAGGAGAGAGTTCATTCGATACCTCTGTTTGCTGACTTCATGACGAAAACATTCTGTGATAGTTAACAGAAACTGATGTTGAAATTAATGATTACAAACGAGAATGAGTAACATTCTGTTCTAAACCTGTCTGGTGTAATTCCTTCTATTGGTGAACACTTTAAATATACTTCAAACAAACAAATGCAGACTAAAACATCACTGTTGTGTATTCAAATCGGCTGATTATCAAATGTAACTATTTTATAAAATATAATTCCAAAACATTTGTCCCAAAGTGACATGCATCAAAACTCCGGATTTAAATAAAAATGCACCTTCACTGTAGAAAGACAAAATACAATGCAGATCGCTTTATTTTGAAACAGAAAGAATAATAATAAACGCAATATTCAAGGAGAATCCTAAACTGAAGCATATCACTACCCAAAAAAATTGTTACAAATATTTTCAAAACTTTTTCAACATCCAACAAACCAACCCACCCCTCCAAAATAACATAAAGCACCTTTTTTTAAATGTCCATGTGCAGTGCATTGCGGTACCAATCAAACCAACCAACCAAGCTAGAGAGGAAGCCGATATGTGTCAGATTACTAAAGGTCCACTGACAAAAAAATTCTGCTTGGGTAAATTTTCAAAATGGCAAACCACCAAAGTGGGGTGAACCTGACCAAACAGGCAGATGGTCTCCAGGCAGCAGGAACAGAGGGGAAACAAGACATAAACCCACCATGATGATGGCAGAGAAAGAGACACTTGGTTGTGACAGCTTGGCGTGCCATATTGAAACACCCTGTAGATGTAAGCTAATCAGCCGTTTTATTTTGATCCGCATAGTTTTGACACAGCGCGATCCAGCTACACATAGACAAAGGTGCGCGCAGGGACCCCATGTGGGTAGCAGCCATGGTGGGATGTATGAAAGTAGCTGACATCCAGCATTCTCCATCTGGTTCCAACTAGACATTCAGCTGAAATCAGCTCTCAGGCAAACAAAGCGCAGACCCGAAGAGGGATGGCTGCGACCGCTTCCTCATCCTCGGGATCATTCATAATTCAGAAATTAAACATCACATTTAACGTGTGTCCAAACAGCATTGGTTTACCGCAACACTCACTTAGTCATGGAAGATCTTTCAAACCCTCTTTTTGTTCAGCTTCTAAATGTCATGCATGATCGGCCTGGCCCCATTTTGATTTGGTTTTACATTGCTGTTTTGTGTCTTTAGCATTATTAGTTTATTATATGCTTTTACTTTTTAGTTTTTGCAATAATGGCTTTATATGTCAACATTTGTCATTTTTCGAATTCAAAATAACGAGCAGCTCCTGGACTTTGCAATTGAAGCTGTGTTTGTTGGAATTCTTGGGTTTTTGGTTGTGCAAATTTAGACCAATAAACAGTACATTAAAAATATTTGTACAAAAAAATGATCTTGAATGTAGCAGGACTGTATAAAGTTTGTCATTTTAAAGTTCTCGGACATATTGGGTGCCTTGGTCCTGAAGTACAAACACCCCTTCGGTTGGATATAGGGTCATGAATATCTGTATCAGTCCAATGACTATTGACCCAGTAATTGTCCACCAAAATGGAGGACAGACTGATCCACACGGCCACTATTTGCAAAGATATGGACAAAAGAATGAAGAAATCCTACTTTCCAGGACCCTCACATGGGCCGTTAATATAATATGTGTCTGTTATCCACATCAGATAACCCTGTCTGGTTTGTCAGAAATGCTGGACCATCACATGTGACTGGTCAGAGGGTCACAGACACAAGATTCGAGCAAAGACAGCCGAAGAGACAAACAAAGACAGACAAGGTTTGAGGTTAGGATGGTATCGGTGAGGCGGCAGTAAGATTCCATCACAAAGCAAATGATGCTCCCTCTCTGCCCATGATAAGCTTTTTTCAGCATCCCTTCCTCCCTCTTTAACTGGATTTTACAGGTTTATGAGCAGACTCTTCTCAGGGGGAAGGAAAGGGAAGGTCAACTCCCGACTCCTCACCACATCCACCTGGCTTTCCGCCGCCTCCGGGTGAGACCAGACACAAGCGAGGTTGGACGGGACCTGCTCCCCCTGACTATCTTCGCCCTCTACAACTCGTCCTCTGACTCGAAAAGGCGACAAAGTAAATGCAACTGGGTTAAATGTAATGACACGGGCGAGCGTGGAATAAAGACGCTTCACAACAGTCATATCTGTCACAAGCTCGCCAAGCAAAGGGGAGGTAGCGGCTCCAAAAGAATGGAGCAAAAAAGAGAGGAAAGGACGGGTAGAGGTGAAACACAGAGGAGTGGAGGCAGGTGGGCGGATGCTCGGAGACAAAACACACACACACACACACACACACACACACACAAGAACTCAGAAAAATCGAGACAGGTAAACACAATCAAGCCTCCAAACGGGTCAGGAAGATGAAACGATGAGACAGAGCAAAGTGACACGGAGACGAATGAATGAAATATGCTCATGCTTAGTGAGAAACAGTCTCACTTTACTTTTAAGCCCAGGGTTCATAACGGACCATTACTCTCTAATTCCACATTTTAAAACACAATAATAGGTATGAGCCATAGAAAAATACAGATTACATTTTGGTGGAATGTTAATGGAATTAGTTACCCAATTTACCTAAAGGCCATACCAGCAACTGTGGCTATATCAGGGGAAAAGCCACTGTGGCATCTATACAAATTGATAATGCACACTTCATTATCCACACCCGTTAAAGAATCTCCAGTCAACAAAAAACTGTTTTTGGTCTATGGCATGAAGAACCCAAGACATTCTTGTGATAAGACCTTGCTTTTAATCAACACACAATATCAATAAATACATTTTATATACTATGGTGGTAGAAGTTAGAAGAAGGGGCTTGGTGGACTCCAAATGGTAAGATCTCACCATTATCCACAGATTAAATAAATCCACAGTGCAACTTTACTACTACTTTACTGCCCAACTGCAAAGTCCATCTTTATCAGAAATATTAGGGAAGTCACTCAAGTCTTGAGACTTTTATGGTTAGGACATTTGGAGCAGAGTATAATCTCTTTTATAACACTGTGAATTCAACCACTCGGAGCAGAGGAACCCACCAACACACCGAGCACAGATGTGACCTCCAGTGAGAAAAATAGCATTTCCAGGAAAGCAAAGGTACTAATGTTTTACGTAACTTGGCAGCGGTTTGTAAACTATCTTAACGAGGCAGGGTCATAACTTGTTCTAACACTACTACTAACAGCAAGTATTCTTATGTATACTCAGACATCTACGTGTACTGTAAATAGATTCTTTCTCCAATGAAAATACAGGTCCAAATGAAAAGAAAAATTGTCACATCAGTCACTAATCGTTGCCGTGATTTCGATTTTTCAGCTGTCGGCCACTCAAGCGGGAGGGACAAGGACAGAGCAGCCGAGTCGGTGGGGCAGCAGGAGGCTTTGAGCGTCTGCTGCACTGCAGATCGGCTTGGTGTGTCCTTCAGTATTAGTTTTAAACCCAGCTTGGCGAAGCGTGGAGGAGGGATCATTTTGTGTCAGGCTTAATTTTCTCAGTCTCCTGCACTCCTCGGCCTCATCCCCCAGCATCGGATGACTCACCGCCAAGACACCGATGTGGATGTTTAGCAGATTCTTTCATGAATAATAAACCAGCAACAGTTGATGATCAGACAAAGTTTAGCTGCAGCCGTGTCGTTTCACCCCAAAATTGTTTCAATGATTCAACAGCTAAATCTATTATTCCATTCACAGTCAAGACAAACTCTGGAAGGATGAATCTGCATTTGCGTAGTACTGAAATATTTAGTCTGAGTGTTTTTATGAACTTTGGGGCTGGTATATCAGGTTGAGAATCGCGAAGTAAAAAACTGAAGGTCCCGAGATTTCAACTGCAGTGTTCCTTCAGGGAGTGGAACTGGCTCAGGTGTTGTCAAGCGCCTCAAAACCTGAATTTCTGGTCATGCAATAACAAGATGTGAAATACTGTTTTGTGGTGAGATCAGGCAACAATTTAAGCAATAATAAAAACAACCAAAAGTTTCGATTATCTTTCTTTAGTGCATAATTAAATTAAACCTCCTCAGCTAATGCTCTACTCCTCCACCAAGTTTAATGAAAGTTGGCCTTGTATGGTTTTGTAATTCATGTAAAACTAGGGTGTTTTGTTTTTATGTTCTTTTTGATGTTTACCAGAGTTTAACAGCTCCATCGCTCTTCTAGGATTTATCGTGATTTTTCTGACAGACAGGAAAACAAAAATGCATTTGGGTTTTGACCTGATACAAAATAGGATACCTGGTAAGAGAACAATGATATATTTCAAAAGATAAGGTTAACAGCTCAAGTCTTCAACCTCACTTAAAGCCATCCTGCTGTGTGATTCATTGTGTATCTCATAGAAAGAGACAGATAATTACAACAGTAGTTCCACAACAAATCTGACACCCCCAAATTGTCAGCACAGCCCACAACACCGTCATGTCACCAAGAAGCAGGGAGCGTGCTTTAACGACGACACGCCGAAACCAACAATCACATCACTGCCAGCACTGACAGAATTACACCCTGTATTTAATGACTACAGCAAGCCCTGGCAGCATGTTCTCCTGAAGTGATAAACGGGCGTTCTCAGTGAACCTCAAGGCAGAGGGAAAACAGTGAGATGGCAAACAAAAGGACGGGAAGGAGTGAGAGAGGGAGAAAGTCGAGTGATAAACACAACCGGGGCTGTCAGCTCCCCATTGTCCCGGCCTGAATGCGCTTTTGTCAGTGCGGCACACAGCCCCGGTCCAGTCTATGACAACGTGCCAGGCGGGCATCACTTTTCCAAAAGCTCCGAGCCACTCGCGCGACACGTGGCCACGCATGCCCGGGAAGATCAAGTCTGCGGTTGTTGAGCTATGATTTAATACTACGTCAAGTCCAACACTGCAGTGTATTGTATTGGGCGACTTTACGGCCACATCCTATTGTTCTATTGTAACTGATGCACATTAATCTTCTGATGCGTGGATTATCACCTCTACCAAGTAGGTTACCATGCTGACAGAGTCTTTTTCTGGGTTTTAATGAGTGCAAAAACCACCAAACTTCATCAAACATACTGGAGTGGAGAATCTGGGGCCAAGGAAGAACCCATTAAATCTTCTGGCAGATCCATCAAACTCAGAGCCTTCTATTTGACTAATTGTTCCAGCCCTACTTTTTATACATCTATATTTCTTGGCAACTTCGTCAGATTCATAAGATACTTGGAGAGATTCAATCCAACAAGTAATTTATGGG
The DNA here is from genome assembly GCA_903171835.1 of Mullus surmuletus. NCBI lineage: Eukaryota > Metazoa > Chordata > Actinopteri > Syngnathiformes > Mullidae > Mullus > Mullus surmuletus. Next base: position 105,338 of record CAESWR010002571.1, on the reverse strand, counting down.
TTCCACCGTAATGCTTGTGTTATTTCGAATTATCTGAGACCTGAAGGGGGTAAAAGCAACTACATTAGAGAAAACCATTTAAGCTCAATAATTTTGTCAAAATCACCCCCTCTGGGCTGTGGATAACAACAGTTCTCACTTCGTCTTTGGCAATTAAACTGATCTTGCTTTAGTATCACCTCTTCTGTTGCCATTAATTCGGTCAACAAAATAATTTCCCTTATCTCTCACCTCTCCTTATCGCCGGTGTCTATTGAGCACAGCGCAGCACAAAATGAACCACTAACCCAGAAATAGACCCAGGACCAGAGCCAGGGGGGAGGGGGCAGAACCGCTCCCCTACCCAGCCCCCGGAACCTTCCATCTGCCACCGAGAAAGAGCCCTTGGCTGGGCTCGTCGCCACCTCGGGCACGGGTCACAGTTGGACACGCGGGGGCTCGTGCGGGATCCCATGTTGCCACCTGAATTCCTTGATGTGTGACGCCGGGTTCAGAATGCGAGGCGTGTGCTGCTAATCCACTCTGAACCGGATGCACTGAAGAGTTCTGTTTGTGTTTTAATTACATAATAGGTTAGCGTTTCCTGCCTCGGGTTTCCTGCCTGTGGGTTCTGCCCCGCTTGGCAATGAGGAGGAAAGGCCTCGCAGGACTTAAGCCTACATAGGAGAGGACACATTGATAATTGATGTTTGTCATGGGCGGCCGTGTTGTTCGGGAGCCAATAAAGAATGGCAATGACAATTTGGAATGTGTAAGAAGATCCTCACGGGTCATGGAGAGAGAAAGAGTCTGGTTGATTTGCTATGCATGGCTGCAAACGTGTGCACGTGTGCTTCCCTGCCTGTTTGAATATTTAGGACTGTTCAGCAGGTTGTCAGCAGATAAAGCGTCAACTCAGCTCAGACACCTAGTTGGTTCGAATCTAAATGCTAAACTGCGAGCTCTTTTTATTCACCTACTCCTTTCTTTCTCCTCGCAGCACCGCCCCCCCCCCCCAGCCATCCCCCCCATCTCTGATTGCTGGAGAGGTAAAATAGGATCAGGCGTGAGAAAGGATGGTGAGGCTTAGGGAGCGGCAGCATGCTGTACGAGCACAAGGAAACGGCACGGGAAGGGTGTCGAAGAGAGGTCTGATCAGGTTTCAGCAGCTTCTGTTGTCTTCTCAAGAGGCTAATTTGGTCGCTTGTTGCATCGCCATAACTATACATCTTTAAGAACGCAATATGTTTACAGTGTGATGATGCAAATAAAAGCCCATCTGCTTAAGGTTCTCTAAGGACTAAGTTTATCTGCCTATAGGGGTGTCCCAATCCGATACTGAAATCAGTCTGATATCTGCAAAAAAATATATACAGTATATATATACAAGCATTCCTATACAAGGAGTCCATTCCAGACTCCGCTCTGGCCCTTCTATATGCAAGCCATTGGTTAATAATAAATGGGTCCGTTTTTCTCATACATACTGTTGCTGGCTATTGTTCTCTGTTTGAGTAATATCACTTGATCAAGCCTTTTCTAACATTCCATACTACAAAATAATTCATACACTGATATCGTATCGGATTGATATTGGCCAAAATTAAAGCCTACAATATCCGCATTGTATCAGAAAGGAAAAGGCGTATCGGGACACCCTATCTGCCTATATGGAGTGCAACATTAGCGAAATAATTATCTTAAACATCTAAGCAGGAAAGGAACTCGGACATGCACGCATCATGAAGCTGGTTTGGCCAAACACGGAAAACTCATCGGCAGATATGATCCATAAAGTTATGTAGTAGGCGAAACGAACTAATTTTTGATCAATCATATAGTGGTGCCAAGAAAAAATTTACAAATACCAATACAAAATAAGAGGGACATTTAACACCAATGACTGTAACTTCTCTGCATTATCCTCACAGAACATTTCAGATCAAAATAATACGCTGCCATCGTTCAGACCATCGATCCGTGAATGACTTCAAGGGGAAAAAAAGTGGTGTTGTTTTTTTTTTCTAAATGAAAGTGACCTCCAACCTGATTAAAATCCGCAGCTCGAAGCCAGCTCCTTAATATATCCCGGCCCCGGTTCTTGCAACCGTCCAAACACTCTTTGCACCGTGATCCCCGGGGTCCTTAACGTGCTGCTGTAAATCCGTCCAACATGTCACACACTGTTGAATGTCTACTGCAGTTGGAAGCAGTGTGTTACTATGCAATATTTATCAAAACGTCTGCAGCTGTGACGGTGCTCGGCTCTCGCCGAGAGCAAACCCAGTCAGCCGACCTGTAAATCCTCCAGGGAAATAGTAGCACATGCGAGAGATAAACACTATTTTCAGCAATTCTAATGCGGTTACTGTTTACGTGTTCCTAAAATAAAGTGCTGCATGTGTGAATGGTCCAAGAATATGGCATAAATAGACACATTTTGCAAGGGAAAAATGGGAACAAATCCCAAATCCAAGGACTGAAAGACTTCTAGCTGTAGCAGTAAAGTGAGGAATGGTGAAAAGGGAGGAATGTGTCTTCATCCGACAGCGTCCTCCTCTTCCCATCCCCTTTGACTCACTCTCTTGACATTCAATACAGACCAGACACAGCCAGTGTCGGAACCAAGGCTCCAGGGAGAGCCCTGTTTACTTCTTTGATATCAAAAGAACTGACAGCATTTACCTGCTGCCATTTGCCTCCACAGACAGAGAAACTATAGAGCGATGGCATTACAGACTGATGCGCTGCAGTGACAAGATGAAAGTGACGTGACTTTGCGATCTGGAAGTCAAATGTCTTACTGCAAATCCAAGCTACTGACAGTCAAAGGGGAACTCCATACAGCGGCTGACGGGCCTGCATAAAACATCCTAAAATAGACAAATGATCATCCCCCACCTCACACCTTTAATGTGATATTTCAAAATCAATCGCAGATTGTCTGACTACCTTGCAACAAAAAGTTTCTTGTTATTCTACTTGGATGACGAGGTGACAGGCAAATTAGTCCCCAATATTTCCCAACGATGTCTTAATGTCTTAAGAAATTGTTCCAATCTAAATTTAATATATTGAGATATTAGACACCAACCTTGTGTTTGAATTTCAGTAGAGGGGCTACTCCTTAATAAGAGTGTGTCTTTTATGTTATGAAACTGTATCTGCATCTACCAACAAAACACCACATCTGATAGCACACTTTTGTGATGTATTTTCATGTATTACTAGTAGGCTCTGCATTTTTGCTGTTGAATTACTTAAGATTTCTCAACTGTGGGATCAATAACGGATTAGCCTCTCTTCCCAACTCAGTATAAATTCAATCAACACCTAGAGAATTGAGTGATTTCTTATTCAAAGCTCTCTTTAATCTCACACCGATACCCAATGCCACTCCATGACAGCAGGTACAACAAATATCTGTCAAGTGCAGGATAACTGGGGCGGGCAAGTCAATTTTTGTGTCTCTCTCTCTCTCTCTCACTCGATAGCCTAGAAACCCATAATTTTTGCTCTCTAATCTTGTGTGTCAAACAGCGAGCCAAAGTTTCAGAAGACTCCCTTGCAGACACTTTTTCCAAGCGAGCGCTGATATCAGCCATTAACAGATATCGGCAATATTGTTGGCCAAAAAAAGCACAGAGGTGATGGACAGCGTTGAGGTCATTCGGGGGAAAGAGCATCACCAAATCTACACCATGTTCATGGCATCATCATGAGATTGTTTTTGGTTGTTTTTTATCGGCTTTTGATTGACCTGTATCGACCTCAAAGACCCATTAATAGCTCCATCAATCCAGGAATGGCCACACATGGCACAGATTACAATCCTGCTGGGCAGAAGACAAGCACAAGTTTTGTATGTATACATTTGTATGCATAAATACAAATATAATGTATACATTTCTTCTTCTGGGTGATGCTAACCGCCCTCTGTTGTTATTTGCTCCATTGAACATTTGCAAGTTCAATTCCCCCACTCTCTCACGGCTCCCGTTCCACAGCCCGTAGTTTGTTTTTTTTTTGTAGTTGAACTCCTTGGACGTTAGCTGGGATTTCCTGTCAGTCATGTTAGCTTCTGTCAAACAAGCGTGCCTCCCGGTCCCGCCACTTTCAATCCCAACTGCCGCGCACGAGCGCCCCGATATTGTTAATAGTGGCGCGGCGGCTCATTTCGGCTCATCCCCCCCGTCACGGCTCGGCCACACACAGGCTGTAAGTACAGATAATTGATCATATTTACCTTAGTGAGTTCCCCCGTCAGCCTTTACTGAGCATTTCCCATCCTCCCCCTGTGCTCCCCGCAGCCGCCGTCCGACACTTCGCGTGCACCCTGAGCGGCGTCTGAGGGTAGTAGTAGAAAACCCACAAGGCAGTTTTTCGGTGTGCGCGCACGAGCCGCCCGCCTCCGCGCTGATTGGCTGCGGCGTCTGCCACTCACGCGGGGACGAGTAGTAGGCATAGCAACCGCGTGAAGGCGGGACGAAGGGCGCGTGCTGCTGTCTGATTTGGTCCTGTGTGGCGAAGGTGACGCCCGCAAAAAAAAGAAGGAGTTCTGGGGTGTTCTCTTCTACATGGGAGGTAAAGTAAGACATGGAAACTATTATTGATAAGGTACAGGTATTTCTTTGATTATTTTTGCAATAAGGATGAACAACATCCCACATTACCTCATCAATCAAAGCTGCTGCATCACTTCATCACATCAATTCTTATGTAAATGTGTTAAAAAGGGGTACCAGTTTTTGCTCATAGGTATTTCATGGTTGCGCATGTTGTACAATTTCCCACCTGATTTCCGCATAATCTCTGACAGAATTGAGATTAAAGCGGCTTTGAA
>CAESWR010002571.1:57828-96275 GCA_903171835.1 Mullus surmuletus | reverse complement strand
CAGAGAGGAAAAAACACACTGTGGTCAAGAGAGGACTTTTTTTTTTAAGGTGAAAATTGGGACTTGGCCTGAAAGCAAATTTGAGGGTGGAGATCCATGTCATGAGTTGTGAGGAGTGTTGTGACGTGCGCGCTAATGTGGAAAATTATGTTCCGCTCAAGACGCAGAATTGATGAAATCAAAATAACCCTTTCTTTGCCCACGAATGAGAAAATGCTTCCACTGGTCAGTCCAACAACATACGAAGAAGAAGCTGACACCTTCTCCAACATGTCACATTGCGGCTGCAGATCTTTATGGTCCCAATGATGAGTTTTCCAACTATGAAGCCGAGGAGGCAGCGCCCAATCCGGCCCATGAGAGCACAAGTGGTTACGACTCGACTGCGGGTGACCTCCTGGACGAAACCACGGTGATTCCCAGGGAGCTCGTCACCGAGGCAGCGGCGGTCTCGCCTCAGATGGAGACGACACCATCAGACAATGATCTCACACAGACTGACGTCAGCACCTCCGCCATTAATGGGCCCAGCGGCAACTCCCCCGATGAGACGACAGGTACGTTACACACCAGAGAGGGATATTTTGGGTCTCCTAATCACTGCCTGATCAGACTTTGGTATAAGAAATCTCAATCACGAACAACAAAAAAAAAATAATAAAAAAAAGAGATTTTTTTTTCTTCTTCTAAGTATCAGTGAGGGATCATTACAGAAATCATAACCAATATTGAATATCCTTTTGCAACAACATTCGGCTTATTTTCAGTTGTTTGGTTTTAATGTGGGTGTACTGGTAGGACATTAGTAGTGAAGAGTTGCCATTGCGCAAGTACTTCTGGGAAATTGAGTAATCTGTGTTTTCATTGCCGAAGTTGACCACCTATGCAGCTTAAAATCACAGCTGCCATCTTGGAGTAGAATAACATACCACAAGAAATCCTTGTGCACTGCCTAATCAAGGTTCAGAAGATTCTCCAGATGTGTTGATTTGAAGTTTGTGAATGTAGAGTCCTGGAACCAAACCAGTCCAAATGGAGCCAAATAGAAACAATGGGGGATACGTTCTTAAAATGTCACAAGGAGAATTATACAGTGTGAATAACAGTGCAGGTGAGTGTTCCTGATTGGAAGCTAATGATTTGGATGGTTTATACTCATCATGTTCTCTTCCAGATTTCAGCGATGACACCAGCTCAGGAAGCACTAGTCCTCCTCGCGCTACAGTTTCGGACCAGCTGTCCAACCAAGGCACCGTGGTCTCTGAAGTCGTAACCGAGCCCACCACTACTGCCCATACTGAAGAGCTTCAGACCATTGAGCAGAAGGTAAATCCCCCTGAGGCCTCCTCTGATACACCAGAAGTCACGACCAAAACCCCCTCCAGCACTTCAGCATCCACGGAATCCACCAAGGAGACCACAACAGCTCCAACTACAGTAGCAATAGCAGGGGACACCATTTCAGACCCCAACCAAGAACACCCCAACCCAGAAGACCCCAACATACAGCAGTCCTCTGACGCCGTAACAACCCACGCCCCTTCGCCTTCAGATGCGACACAGGGAGACATGACGGACGACATCAAACCAGCAGAACCAACAGACAGTCCCCTGACTACGACCAAAGAGCCAACTAATCCCGAACCAGCAGAACCAACGGACAGTCCACTGACTACGACCAAAGAGCCAACTAATCCCGAACCAGCAGAACCAACGGACAGTCCACTGACTACGACCGCAGAACCAACAAATCCCAAACCAGCAGAACCCACTGATGGTCCGCTAACAATGACCCAGGAACCAACCAGACCCGAACCTGCCGATCCCTCTGACAGTCCACTAACAATGACCCAGGAACCAGCCAAACCATCAGCAGGTGAGCCCACCTCAAAACCTCAGGTCAGACCAGAGCCACAGCAAACTACACCAGCCAAACCCACCCTCCAACCTGAGGCGAAACCACAGAACCCAGACGACACCCAGGAATACCAAGGAGGTATGTACATCCTACAAACTACATACAAACCTAAAAAGACGGGTCCGGCTGTGGCCAAACAGAGGGCAGATTGTGAACTCAAAGTTAATGTTTTTCACATGAGGCCTCAGATGTTTAGTTCTGAGTGGTTGCGGCCCTCTTTATGACCCGGGTTGTTTATTTGATTATGCCTCTGGGTGAATGCGGCTTCAAAGCAGAGCACCACTATATGAAGTGACAGAAGCTTTAAATTAATCAAGCGGCCCTTTGAAACTTCAATAAAACTCAAACAGTAAAGAAAAAGCGGTCCACAATGCAGGAGGAGTACGCTCTGGAATACAAATTTGCCATTTAACACCCCGCTTGTGATCACACAGTTTCTTTTCATTTTTTTTTTTTTTTGCCTCAGACAGATGGTTTCCTAATAGATGTCCCTTTTTTTTCATTTCCTTTCCCAGATGACAGCCATGACACAAACCTTTGCAGTGGGCGTCCAGTCAGCGGAGTCACCACGCTGAGGAACGGCACCATAGTGGTTTTCAGAGGTTTGTGCCAAGAAATTGTTGCGCTGAGCAAAATCCAAGATAATGAACCAAGCAAAGTGAATACAAGAAAAAAATTGGACTGATCTTTGGGAGATAACATGAAGGACAGGACTCATTAAAATTCTGTTTTTTAGGACACTACTTCTGGCTTCTGGACAGCAACAGGGTGCCCGGTCCACCCCGGGGCATCACACAAGTGTGGGGCGTCCCGTCCCCCATCGACACAGTGTTCACACGTTGCAACTGCCAGGGCAAAACATACATTTTCAAGGTAAGCTAAAGGACTAATCCCATAATATCCAATATGGTACTGTACGTCTCAGACATTTATACCAGCGGTTAATGCTTTTGGTTTGTTCCGATTTGACGTTTGCAGGGATCTCGGTACTGGAGATTTGAAAATGACGTTTTGGACGGGGGCTATCCAAAGATCATCCATACAGGCTTTGATGGGCTTCGGGGTCACGTCACAGCTGCTCTGTCTGTGCCTCAGTACCAGAACAGGAGAGAGTCGGTCTACTTCTTCAAGAGAGGTGATGCATTTGAGTGTTTGACCACCATGTGTAATCCCCTGCTCATCTCTGAATGAAAACATCAATTCTGGTTCGTTTTGATTCTTTATTCCAGGCGGACAGGTCCAGAAATACTCCTACCAGTTTGGCACCAGTCCAACATGTGGCAAGAAACCCCAGATCTCCATTTACGCAGTTCGTAATCGCGTGGCTCGACAAGCAGGTACATATCAGAGAAGCACGTCTTTACTATCACCGATGTCCGTTTCCTCTGAGCACCCCAATAGTTTGAACTCATATAAACCTGCTTTATTTGAATCTCAACAGACACAATTCTTTGAAAATAAATGAATCATGCTTTGCAGAGGTGGGGGCGGCAACAAGGTCCTCTGTGTCAACGTAACTGTATTAACTGGAAGGGCAAACAAATGTCCTGGACCCAACTTTGTGAAACTACCAGCGGGCCGAGCTCTCAGAGTTAATGTTTTCTTGACCCTGTTTCGTTTCCAGTGTCACTTTTAGGACCCACAATCAATATTCGGAAGTCCTGGAAAGGTTTCCCCACCACAATCACAGCTGCAGTGTCGGTCCCCAGCAGGAGGGAACCGGACGGATACAGATACTACGTCTTCTCTAGATGTAAGTCATTAATGCTGATGGGGAGCTGTAATCAGTCATGAGAAGATACCGCGGTTTGAGGCTTATTATTATTCATATTTGGCTCCAACACAGAAATCAAAAAGAAGTCTGGTCTAATTCAGGATATTAAGTTCTACTCCATAAGAGAAAAGCCTCTCTCGGACTCTAGTGTGTTATTCTCATTCACACAGCACTGAAATTCTTAACAAGCACCATGTGTGTTTGGGTGTGTCGGGGAGTCAGCAGATGTAAAGGTAATTGAAGCGGCTGCGTTCACCTAGACAGCTCAGACTTTACTGGTGCACTGACCACAGCAGAGCGTCCAGTGATAGCTTCGGTTTGAAGCCATCAGGACACGCAGGGCTGAAGAGTTCCTGTAAAGGCCATCTGCCTTCTGTCTAGTCTTTGACGTCAACATAACAGCAGGACTGGTTGCAGCCAAGAAGCAGTCGGATTCCATTTCTTAAAAAAAACGAACAAAAAACCCTTTTCTCTCGGTAAGGTGACTGGTAATGACACACCGGATTCTCGCAAAAATGGAAATATGATGAAAGTGCTTCTTTCTTTCTCAGCAAAATCGTACAACGTGAGGATGGACGGTCAACGTCCAGCCATTGCCGCCCCGGGCCCCAACACGTCACCTCAGAGCAACAACTTCTTAAACTGCCCGAGGAAAGTCTGACGTTGTTCCTGAAGAAGCTGTCCTTCACACGCTTATGGTTTTTAAAGTTTAATACATTCTTTGTTAAAAACACAGCACATCAGCATGGACTGATAACACAGTTTTGATTCACACATTTAAAAAAAGAAAAGAAAAAAAAAGAGCTTTAGAACAAATGACTGTCTGATGAATCTGATGAACTAGAAAAATGTGTACGCGTTTTCTATTGGGAATGAGGTTCTTCACCCGTGGTTGTCATGTTTTCCAATTAGTGCTTCATCTGGCGAATCGTCTCCCGTGGCCGCCCCGAGAGGGAAATGCTTGACCTGTTGGAAAGTAGATTGTTTTGTCAGTAAAGCCTGCTAAACTGATGTAAAGGTGATGTACAGTAGAAGAAAAGAAATGTTTGTGTTTCGTTCTGTTTTTTGAAAATAAAACTTAATTATAATAAATCTACATGGTGGCTGTGTTATTAAAAAATGAAAAAAGCACATTTGCAGCTGTGGTTAAACAACATTTATCAACTTTCAAACGTATTTAACAATATCGATTGAACTAGAAATTTGTGATCTGTAACTTTTGTGTATTGGAAATGAATTTCATGAGCCAATTTTGGTGTTGAGGTGCAAAACCATCACTTCCAGCACACTGGCTGGTTTGTACATTTTGGTCACTGTCAGCCAATGCAGGAGTGACCAAGATCAAATCCCATATGTGCCATATCTCCATATCCTCACTTACTAAAGATTGCTGATGGGGTAATGAACACTGTGGGAGGATTTGCTGGTTGAACAAACTGATGCTTTTACTGGTCTTAATCTACCATCATTTTAGTTTCCACTATTTACGAGCAAAACTTCCATTACACAAAACTGCTCAGTCATATTAATGCTCAGTTCCTCCATTCATTCACACCTCAGTAAAAGTTGGGCGTTGTGGTGAGTCATGCTTGATTATTTAGAAATCTAGGATGTTTTTAATTCCCAAGGCTTCTAGATCCATACTAGAGTATTCTAATATATTTGATTCAATGTATGCTGTGGACAGTTTTTGTTCATATTTATCAGCTAGAATCAACTTAACGGCGAGATCCGTTACCTCCTCTCTTCATGCGACCGCGGCTCTCTGGCCAGCGCTGCAGCTGTCTACTGGGTCCAGGTCTGGAGGGTTTAGGTGGTGCACTGCTGGTATCTAGACAGAGGCAGCACATCACTCGGAAATCAGTTTGATGATAGATCAAAAGGGAAGATGAATCAAAATGAGACAGGAAGCAGTATAGCGCACCCGCGGAGCTGGATGAGGGCTCTTGGCTGGTGGAGGGGAGGCTGGCCTTGTCAGAGGGCTGGCTGGGCTCCTCCATTATATCATCCTGAGAAACCGCAGGATCCACTGAAGGCTCAGCGATGGGCCTGGAACAAACACCACCACATTGAATATAATTTAATGGCGCCATTAAAGTCTCCTTCAAAAACTTCCCTATTAAGAAAAACATGTCTGTTCATTTTCAGGTCCCTCCATATTCAATTGCCCTTTTCATGTTATGAATAGATATCAATATCAGCTCCATCCTCCCAGAAGAGACGACCGTCAGAGGGGAGACCGCCTTACTTATCAGTGTCGGGCTCCAGCAGGACGTCATCCCTCTCCTCCCCTGTGCCGGCTGATCCTGGCACAAGCAGGCCCGGCGTGGACGTGCTCACCATGGGAACCGACTGCGAGGCCTGCTCCATGGCGTCTGACGGAGCCACCTCTGAGAATACATTTACTGGAAGAAAAGAACACGAAAAACGTAAACACACTCCCCAATTATTCCCCGCCTCCCCCCCGTGAAATGAGCTGGGAATTTTATAATGAGAAGTCTTATCTCCTCACCTGGCGCCGCCACTTGTAGCGGGGTGGTCGGGACGCTGCGGCCGCCAGACTCCTCCTCGTGAGTTGCGAGGAAGAGGGGGCTTTCGTACATCCCGAGACCTCCTTGTGAGGCGAGCTGTCCCAGGTCAGAGTGGGAGGAGGAGCTGGTCTGTGGTACCTCATCTGAGGGGCCAAAGCGGAAGCGAGGGACTCCGGCCACCTGGGGAGAGCTGTGAAAAAATAAATAAATAATAATAATTATTGTCACTTATCAACATAAGACAGCAGCAGTATGCAAATATTGTGTCAATTTTAAACTTTTAAATGACAACACAAAATATGCATTGGTAAATTCACTATGATGGACCCTAGAGTGATGATTACAATAAAACTTTATATAACCCCAATGCCTTGTTGTAAAGTTAGTCACCCACTAAGAGACTTACTGGACTGCCTGATCAAAACCCTGAGGCACCACAAGAGTGGGAGTGTTGGGAACCATCCGGTCATCCTCGTCAAAGAAGTGCTGCTGCAGAGGGAGGCATGGACACGGTGAAACAAACACGTCCGGGCTAAACATTCACTACTAATCAACATCTACTGTAAAATTCCCACACTTTCGCAACACTGTGAAGGCGACTCGTGATTTAAGGCTCTTGAGGTTGAACTTACAGCACTGCTGGACATGGCGGGGTTTAGCTGAGGGACTCTGCCCACCGACTGCCGACGAACTGGGATACGCTGAGATAAGAAATAAAACTATTCAACATTGAGCAAACGGCGAACAGAATGAGAAACATTTCAACTAAAAGGAGGAATTCAGCTGTTTAACTGTAATTAACTGTGACATAATTATGGGTGAACATATGCACTTCAGTTGGGTGAACATGAACCTGAGATGGTGGTCCCAGCTCTGATGAGGTGCGGGGGGGCAGCTGATGCGTTGGTCGCCGCGGTGACTGGGGCATGCGTGTGCCGGAGCTTGTGATCGGCTGTTCGGTTGAGAAAGCCTCCATTGAGCTGCCATCAACTACAGTCACGGGAGGAGACACAACTGCATTAATAAACTCACATTTCCCAAGTAGTGAAAACAATACAGCGATTTAAACATTTTGAATCTAAAATTACGAACGTCAACTAACGCCAACTGAAATTGAATTGTTCACCATTTATCTACATTTACGGTAAAAGCAGATGGAAAACTTCACGTGTACTTGTTGGAAATTGCCGATATTTTTGAGAAAAAAAATGGAATTAAGTTGGGGCCGCTCTTCCTCTCAGACGTACAACAACATATTACACCTCTCTCAGTCATAGCGATGTGTCAGATAAGTAATTGGATGGCGGGACGGGTTGTGAGAGCATGCGGGGAGTTTGGGGTGGATCTACGTATGCGTGTGGCGTTTGACAGGCTTTCCTGGATCTTACAGCTGGGTGTCTGGGAATCCGCTGGCCTCTGGGTGGAGTCCGACGCCCCCAAACTCTCCTCTGTCTCTGTGCCCGGGTCTGTTACATCAGCTCCCTGAGAAAGGAAAGAACAAAAGGAAATAATAGTGAGTGGAAAGAAAAAAGGGGGAACAAAGAGTTCAACGGGGCCAAAAGGAAACAAAAATATGATATGGAGAAGAATAATATGCGGCAAAGGTCATTTAAATAGAAATGGGTAGTGGGATGTTTCCACACACACTAAACATGCCAGCGTATACTGGCAGAGCAGCACATACAGATTATGACTCATTTTTCCCTGTATGGAACAAAGGTGCCCTTTAGAAAGCAGTCTGAACTTTCCGAGGAAAAACATCCATCGGCATCATTAATGAACGTGAGAAGTCCTCTGAAGTGCTTCAACTTCACGGTTTACGACCAGGAAACTCATTAATAATTCAACAACCAAAATGCAGACTGGGAAAAAATAATGTGACAGTCAAGAAATATGGGCAAAAAAACAAAAACACAAAATATTGTGAGTTTTTCAAAAATCAAGAATTAGATTCAAATGTATTGCTGCTTTATCCATATAAACAAAATGACATTCTCCATGATTTGTCATTTGCAGAAGCATAATCTTTTGATATTCATCCATTTTTCATTCATTACGAATTGAACGATTTGTTTTAATCTGATTTATGTTGTCACATCTTTACAAAAACAGAAAATGCTTTGGGGAAACCAAACTACACTAACTGCTGACATTTTTCAGACTATTTACTTCGTATTGGACTTTTCAAAACAGATGGACTTAGACTTTATGGCTTGCTGTTCAGCTTTATACATCGTTAGGAGAGAAGAGGATCAAACCGGGCGGCACAAAGTTCTTCATAAATAACACAGTCATGACATACAACAAACACGCGCCACTGGGCGGCGGTTCGCAGATTTCCCCCACTTCAAATGGATTTCTCGCGGGTAGATTACAAGTGACACACCATAAACGGTCGCCGCGCAGACACTGACTCATCCCGCTGACCACGTGCGACCAAAGCTCGGGCAAAAAAGGTAAACAAATAAATTCAAGCTCGCAGACGGAACGTTACGACACCGGGGGAGGAACGCAAGAGTAACAGCGAAACGAGACGGTGGAAAAAGTGAGTGTGTGAGCTGGAAAAGGCCGCGAGTGATGGGGAAGGGTTAACGTGCCACGCCGGTCATGTTAAAGGGATAGTTGGGAATTTTTTGGACATAAGGTTGTATGAGATCCTCACCATCAGTGTCGTTCATCATCAGTGACTTTTCCCCCAATGTGTCCCGTGAGCGGCGTTCTACCCCGGTTTCCGTGTTGCAGAAAGCAGGGAAAAGTCACTCCTGATGTACGATCTCATACAACTTCCTGTCAAAAAATCTGAACTATCCCTTTAATGGAGTGGGCGGTGGCGGTGAGTGAGTCGCGAGTTATCGTCAATCGAACCTCTGTGTCGTCCCCTTCGTAGGCCTCGTTGCCGTTCCCGCTGCCCTCGTTGCTGTCCTCCGCTTCTTCCCCCATCCCTCCATCGTCCTCCTCCTCCTCGTCCTCATCTTCCTCTTCCTCCTCCTCCTCCTCTTCGTCTTCCTCCTCGTCCTCGTCTTCGTAGTCCTGCCAGATGGGTCGTTAGCAAAAGGAAACCAGGACAAAAACCAACAATAGCGGGAGTATGAAATGCAGAGGCGCTCACCTGCTCGTCCTCCTCTTCGTTCTCCTCCTCCTGCTCTTCCTCGCTCTCTGTGTCCGTCACGATGACGATCACCTCCAGCTGCTGTGGCTGGTCGGGGGTCTCGCTTTGGGTCATCGTTGCCTCTTGGTGGACGGGGACCGACTGGGAGGCCATGGCTTCGTCTCCTTCCTCCAGAGATGCAAACTCTTCGCTCTGCAGGGAGTGGGGGGAGGGGGGGACCATCATGAACAAGCTCCGATCTAGACTTCTGTCAGGGTTCCTACAGCTTAAGGCGAGTTAAATTCAAGACTTTCAAAGGCTTTTTTAATGCCACTTGGTTTGAAATTTAAGACCGATGACACAATCAACACAAACGGAAAGAAATCCATGTCCCATGGAATGAAGCCCCACATATCTGATGTTGACATGATCTTCGCACATCGGACATGCAGATCCCGTTTTGGTTTCTTGGTCTGGTTGACGCGCTTATCAAACATTAAAACAAACTAATCCAAACTTGCTCATGTAGGCCGTCTTGTCGGAACTACATGCAAACGAGAGGGCAATGTCAGAGTCTGGGAACACTGTATGGAATAAGTCTCCAACTTATTCCCTTTGATTTGTATGACTGTTGTGTTGGCTCCGTTCTTGTGATTGCGTGACGTTACGTGCTTTTTCGCTAATTATTAAAAAAAAAAAGTGACCTTTTATTTTTAGACCTGAAACTAATTAGGATCATAAAATCCTACTTACCACGTGTTAACATTTTTAAGATATTTGAAGGTCGATTTATGACATTTTAATGCTAATTCAGGCCTTACTTTTAGATGAATGAATTCAATGCCTTTTAAGACTTTTTAAGGATCCACAGGAACCCTATGTGTTCTCCTTCTAAAAACATGGTGAGATGATGACCGACCTGGCTGGCTTCTATGCCATCTTGACTGTCTGTTGGCACCACACCCTCAGCCTCAGCACTGTCCTCGGGCAGCATCTCCTCCTGAGGACAACAAAAGACACTTTCAGAGCTGCACCACATTAAAGAAAACCAACAGATGACCTAAGCATTGTTTAGACTTGTATGCACATAGCACCCCCCCCATCTCACCTCTGGGCCCACCCTCTGGATGATGCGCAGCTTCTTGGGTATGGGAGCTCTGGAGTTGTCCTCCTGGGTAGTCTCTGTGTCGGTGACCATGGTGCTGCTCTCCTCCTCCTCACGAGGCCTTTTGGTCATAGCAGAGGTTCCTGGTGTTGCTGAAACTGGAATGAATAAATAAACAAATGAATGAATGAATGTATCAATCAGTTACCTTGCCTCCAACATTACACTTGTATTGTTGAAAGATGGACTTCTTCCGTCACAAGGAAATGGTTCAAAGTAGAACCTTCGAGCATTGATGAATGGATTGAAATTGTGTGTGAGAGGTATGTTATGGACAAGATATCTTTTTCCCTCAAAGTTGAAAGATTTTATTTTATTTTTTAGATATGGACCAAATGGAAACCAATCAGATTTGACTGTGCTTTGTATGAACCTCCCCTCTTTTTCACATTATGTTTTGATTGTCTGAGGCAGTGTGCTTCCCTGTTTTGTTCTGTTTTGTTATTGTTCCCAAATGAAATAAGTAGTGGTCCGTAAAAGCAAATCCCAGAGGGGCAGTGAGGACAAAAATCACTTAAACTTTCTGCATCCATACTTATCCATGTCCTTGAGTGACTGTGGTTCTAATTAATTTCTGTGATGGAAATTTGCCTTTCCAAAGAAAAATATCATTTTAAAAAAACAAAGATGGACGTCTCACCAGTCCCGAAGACGGAGGAGGTGGAGGGCGTGGAGGGCCATTCCACCTGTGAGCTGGGTGTCGCCTCGATGACCACGGGCGGCGGCTCCTGGCTGGCTGGCTCGGCGTGGGTCATGCTCTGCTGCTGCGTGGGCTGGACGAAGGCAGTGGCCTGGGTCTGGGTCTGCTGCACAGTCAGCATGGGGCTTGCCAAAGTGGTCTGGATGTTGGGGCTGGCGGAGCGCACGGAGCCGCTGGCACTGCCGTACACGGTCACGTGCTCCACCGGCGGACCCTCGGAAGACTGCATGGCTGGAGAGGAGATACAAGGATGGAGATCTTGGAAACAATGCTAATCTGTGACTACATTTTTTGATGCAATACCCCTTAAAAGTGACTGTAAGATGTAGAATTCACTCATCATCGATTCTTGCCAGACATGGCCTTATTCAATTCCAAGTAGCACACCGACTGCACTTGCCTAAAGCCAGAATTGCAAAAATATATCCGTGTAATAGATGCAATTTTTCACCTGCAACATTAGCTCATACGTTCTGGTATTTTTTTGACTCTCAGGTTACTGCTCATCCATATTTGCTGCCAGGATATTTAAAAAGCCAATATACTCGAACCCTCTCACGGCCGTGTTTGTTTATAAGTTCTTGTGTTCTTGTATTCCTGTATATATGCTGTCACATTTTTAATTGTGAAAACCAATAAATAAAGTGGGGGAAAAAAAGGGACTATATGATGCTTTCCTGCGTGAATTACCTTCCTGGGTCTCCACCTGTGTGGTGGGCATGACGGTAGCAGTGGGCGTCGGGGTGGGCACGGTGGAGGGAGTGATCATGGGCCGGATGCTGGCCCGCGGAGTGGGCTTGTTCCCGGGGTTGACCGGCTGCTTGCTGGCGGTGGCCACCACAGGCGTCGGCTTAATGTTGGCAGTTGGAGGCTCGGAGCTGCTGGCGCTGCGAGAAGCAAATGTAGAAATGAGCGTTTCTCGCTGTTAAATTCTCCATCTCGCGCTGAGGAGAACATGTGAATGACAAGCGGTTGGAGTGGTGGGGTGCCGTACCTTCCCCGCTCTGCAGCCGGCGTGGTCTTCAGACTGATCTGTCTTTGCTCTGTGCTCCGCTGCTGCTCCTGAGTCTAACACCAGGACATAAGAGAGAGAGAGGTTAATTTTCCTTCTCCAGGCCATTCTTTTTCGGCGTATGTCGTTTCCAAGAGGACGCCTCACCTTGCTGGGACCTGCCTCCGCCGGCTCATCCCTCTGCTCCTGTCCTCGCAGGTCTCTCAGCTCTCTCTCCTGTCGGCTCAGGCGGCCCTCGTACTGGGACTTGAGGGCGCTCACTCGCACTTCCAGCTCCTCGCGCTGCTGCTTCAGCTCCTCGTTTTCCTTCTGCAGTTGGTCCTTGTTGCCTGGACACAAATTCAAATGAGCATGTTGACGATGGGCGACGGGAAAGAGTAATATTTTCAAGGACTGGCACTGATTTCAACGCCAGGCTCACCCATGACGTCTCTGATCTTCTGCTTGGCGAAGAAAAGGGCCTTTTTGGTCTTCTCCTCCTTTTCTGTCATCTGCTGCCTCAGCGTCTCCTCCAGGGACGTCTTCTCTTGCAGCTCCTGCCTCAGCCTGGTCAGCTCCGTCTGCATGCGCGACGCCTGCTCCTGGGCGCTGCGCACCTCGGCCTCACGCTCCGCGACCACCTGTGAGGAGCCAGGAGGAAACGGTGCTTACAGCTGCAGAGAGGTGCTGTTGTTGATGTTTGAAGTTGGCAATTGCTTCACTTCTACAAGGTACGTCATCTTTAAGGGACATGAATGACTACCTCCATGCACTCTGGACTTATCTACCAGTACACCATTTCTGGATAGAAGTAACCACCCCATTATCCCTCTTTCCCCTTGTATATGCGTATCCGGCAATCTAGACACAGTCAACATCGACTCAATAGAAAACATAAATAACAGCCCTGTTTTTAGTTCCAACTATTGCTAAAAAAACACTACTACCAAACTGGAAAAATAGGAAGATGGCCAACATCACACAATGGCTGGATCTATTAACACAACTGATATCATTTGCAAATCAATCAGCTTCACAAACAAACCAACCTGAAGAATTCAATAACATATATTCAAATATTCTGAGCTCAATTCTCCTGCTGATGAACTGATGCTAAATACAACTGCCAATGAACATAACTCATCTTTTTAATTTTCTT
Source organism: Mullus surmuletus (assembly GCA_903171835.1). Lineage (NCBI taxonomy): Eukaryota > Metazoa > Chordata > Actinopteri > Syngnathiformes > Mullidae > Mullus > Mullus surmuletus. The sequence goes on along the minus strand of CAESWR010002571.1, from coordinate 82,949 downwards.
TCTTTCACCACCCAGCACTAAAAGCATCCTGGTAGCCATTCTAAATTCAAACCCAAACAGAGCACGCTATCTATCTTTGCTTTTTTCCCTCCTTTGGTTGCTTGTGTTTTTCTCTCTCTTTCTCTCCGCTCTTGCTTCTGTTGTTTGGTTTACATTTGCATATTTGTTTTGTTCATTCTCTTTCGTTGCGAGTAGAATGCTTTTTTTTGGTATACAGTTGTTTGTACGTCTTTACATTAATAAATTAAGAAAAAAAAGGGGGGTGGGGGGCATGAATATGGCTCCAACTCGCATGTTCTGGGATGTTTCACCTTGTTTATGTTCTCCAGCTGTCCCTCCAGCTCTTTGGTCTTGCTGTCGGCCTGGCTCAGGGAATCTTTGAGGCTCTGCAGTTCCTGAGCAGAGGTTTGACTGGCCTCTTCCTGGGACGGGCCAGCCGCCGTCTCAGCTACCATCTGGGTGGATTCATAGAGGCATCGATCAAACTAGAAGCACCAAGGTGACGGTTAAAGCCTGTTTCAAGCTTTGGAATCAAAAGCCCTCACCTTGTCATGTTCCACTTTGAGCTCGTCGTACTGAGTCTTGTAGCGGCGGCCGATCTTCTTGACCTGGGTGATGGTCCGTACCTTGTCCTGGAGCTCTTGGTTCTTTGTGTCCACGTCCTTCTTTAGAGAGTTCCTCTCCTCGACTAGCTTGTTCATATTGTCACGCAAGCTCTGCACTTGGCTTTGCAGGGTCGTTGTGACATTATTCATCCTGTGGGTGGAAAGGTTGAGGTCAGGGTATGAAGACACAAAAGAACTGAGCATGGATGAATACATGTCATTTACAATTCCTCACCTCATCATCTCAGATTTCAACCTGTTGTTCTCTTCGGTTAGCTGCTGGATGCGTTTAAGGTGGGCCTCCTTCTCGGAATGCAGACGCTTGTACTCCTCTGGATCGGAATCCTTCTGCTGGCTCACCAAATGCTGAGAAAATACATTTGGGAACATTGACATTCGGAGGGGAAATGTCATCACCACCAAAAAACAACAACATGTAAACTGAATACTAGTGAGAATTTTTTTTTTTTTTGCTGACCTGAGTACGAGCCTTCCAACGCTTAATCTCCTCCTCCATTATTTTTTTCTCGGCGTGCAGCATGCCACTCTTCTCGCTGAGCTCAGTGTTTGATTGTTGCAGTGGCAAAACATTAGACTCCAGCTTTTTCACCTGAGAGACAAATGAGGAGTGAAAATTCCAGTCAATTTCGCTTTCGAGTTAAGAACAATCCAAACCATTGGGGGAAAAAAAGCGTAAATTCAGCCTAACATACTAATATATTAATGTGCTTATTAGTTTCCGAAATGAAACACAGCTCTTGCCTTATCTTGAGTTTGCTGCAGTTCTTGCTCCATCTTTTCCTTCTCCTCCCTCAGCATCTTGTTGGTCTCTGTGAGGATGCTCAGAGTTTCTGTCTTCTTCATCAGTTCGTCATGTTGAGCGAGGCTCTTTGCCGTCACCTGTGAAAGATGAGCATTACTGTAACGCTCAATATCCACTAATTCACACAAAGATAAAAAAGACCTATTCAAAAACAAAGACCCGAGAAAGCCAATTTATTGTAAAAACACACCTGCATTCTCTCCTGGGCAGCATTCAAATTGTCCTGCACCTCCTTCAGCTCTCGTTCCAGGTGTTCCACCCTCAGGCGGTGCCGCAAACTCTCCCCTTGAGCAACTTCAAAACGGGACTCTGCAATCTCCTTTTCTCGCCGAACAAATCTATCATGAGAACAGACACATGAGAAAACAAGAATTGAAGGCAAGTTAGGTAGGTAGGCTGGTAAAATGGGCATTTTCTTTCATGAATGACTTGAAATTAATAAACGTGTTACCTGAGAATCTCTAGGACTTGGTCCTGTGATTTGCCCTCTTCACTCAGGGAGATGTTCAAGGAAGTCTTACTTGCAGCACGTTGCAAATTTTCTGCCATTTTGCTACTCATTGTCTGGATCTGCTCATGAAGGAGGGCATTTTGCCTCTGCAACTCCTCCTGGTGACTTTCCATTTTCGACATCTCCTCCTGTGGGACGAGACAAGAACTTAATGAAAACAATATTAATATGCATTAATGTATATGTGTATTTGGTCTAATAAATTGACATCTAGTCCAATTGATCATGTCTACCACCCACCTTGAGGATCTTCTCTTGTTCCTCCCAGGAGACCCTGGCCTCCAGGAGCTCAGCGCTGACCCTCTGGGCTCTTTCCTCCAGCTGGTGTCGAAGCTCAACTGCTTGCAGAGCCTGAGCCTTTGCAGTCTGCAAAGCCTCTACATCGGCGGCGTGTAACATCATCTCACGCTCATACTTATCTTGTGCTTCAGCGGCCAGTTTCGCCTTGAGAGAGGAGAGAAAAAAAATCTCAGGTTACCTTTCGATAGGAGACAAATGTCATCCGAAATTGAGATTTAGATGGTGACTGTACATATTATACAACAATTCACCAATTTTCTTTTGCAATTGCAGCATTTTTGGATGTATAACCCAATGCGCTCAGCAAAATATAGTGTTAATGTGACATATTGCATCGAACAGACGGAGTATTTTCTTTGTCACATGCATCGTCATCATAAATTCAGAGGCAGCTTCTTACTTGCTCCTGGCTATCTAGCACAGCCTGCTGCTGCTGGGCCTCAGCGATTGCCACTTGCTGTAGCGCAACCTGATGGTCTGTCTGGGCGGTGTTCAGAGTCCTTCTGAGATTCTCCATCTGAAAACGCACAGTATTTTCAATAGGAAATATTCACCAACATTTGGGATTTAAACGTGCAACAAGGGAAAGACTGATTACCTGTTCTTCCAGAGAGGCCTGGGCTCTCTTATTTTGCTCATCCAACTCCTGTTTCTCTTTCTCTGCTTCCTGAAGCTTCTCCTCCAGTTGGCTGTACTGCTTTTCAGCCTCCTTAATACGAGCCTCGATGGAGGAGCGTGCCTGCTCCGTTATCTGCAAGTTTTGCAAATATAACAATTTAACATGAGGTAAAAGTTACTTCTTCTTGGTGTACATTGCTTTATTTGTGTAAAAATGCTTGGTGAAGCTATCCATTGTGATGAATTTCTCTTTACCTGTTTCTCCTGTTCCAGGGACTCCTCCAGACTCTGGGCCATGGCTCTGTACTGATCCATGCTGGTGGTGGCTGTCCTGAGGCTCTCAGTCAGCTCCTCTACCTGGGTTTCAGCCAGTCGCAGACGGCCCTGCAGGTCCTCCCTGTCCTCATCTGAAGTGTGCAGGCCTGAAAGCAAAAACAGAGGCCATATCATCGATGAGATTTTTTTTTCACATTCAAAGATGCTACTGTCATCGTGCTTATTCCATGAAATGAATCCAAGTAAGGAGATGCAAACGTTTTATTTCTCTAATGCCAAAAAAGAAACAATTGATTGACCGGCCTGATGCAAGTGCTGAAGTAGAAGAAAAAAGGGCTGTAGAATTTTATCAGGACTTTAATACCACTATACTGTTAAGTCTGCTTAAAATCCCACAAACTTTTGAGACTGCGGTTTAGACATTTAACAGGAGACTTTTACTGGCTCTGGCTTGTTAGAAACAATTACCAAGAGCAGAAAGTCCTTGCATACATTAAAAAAATAGGTCATGAGACTCGTGAAGTGGAAGATACCTGCAGATTTGAGCAGTTTATTTTCCTAAAATATAAACCTGGCCGGAAGTAATAGCCACTTTATAGCAATGAACAGAAGGTGTTTTTGAGGAAAAAAGGGACATATTGACTTCAATTTACTTAATGGTGTTTAACAACTAAAGCATGAACTTATGGAAGAATATAATTGAAAGAATATGTCTGTGTAATTCTGCCCATCTGTGTCTGTGCCTACCTCTAATTATGGGTCTTGAAGGGGAGCTCAGAGAGCGACGTGCGTCGCTGCTTCCTTGCTGCATCCGGAGGGTGTTGAGGTCCGACTCGGCAGCACTCAGCATCTCTTTGGTCTTCTGGTGTAAGGCGGCCTGTGTCTCCAGCTGCCTTTTTGCATCCAACAACTGGATCTGTACAGACAAAGTGAATATGCTTTCTGAAACTTGAACAATGGAAATTTTGGCATGTCTTTTTTTTACCTCAGAGTGTGGCACTATTTAATGAAATACAATAAAAATGCACACTATGGTTAAATACATTTTCTGCTTACCTCCTGGTTTCTTGTGGACAAATGGCGCTCTTCCACCTCATGCTCGAGCCTCTTCTGCAGCTGGGAGATGTCTCGTTCTTGTTTCTCCAGTTGGCTGTTGAGACGTTGACGAGTGTCGGTTTCCGAACGCTCAAGTGTGGCCTAGAAAAATAACACAGTTAACGGTAAGACCCTTGATTATGTTTTGTGTGTGACATAAGTGAGAAATGACATTTGCTGAAAGAGTACCTGAATGGACTGGAGGTTGGTGAGGAGAACCTTCTGGCTCTGCTGTTGGCTCAGCACGGACTCCTTTTCTTGAGTCAGCCTGGACTCTACCAGCTTCAGCATGTCTCTCTCTTTGCGCAGGTTCTCAGCACGCCCCTATGAGAGTAAAGGAGCCGAGCTCAAATGTCTGGATTCCTATATCAATTCCAGCATCATTGCAAAGAACACCAACTCAGGCACACGTGAAAGACAGACCTCGGCCATCGAGAGTTTCTCCTTTGCAGCTCGCAAATCCTCGTTCAACGTCTGGATGGTCTGCTCGTGCTTCTGCGTGGCGCTGGCCATCTTCTGTCCTTTCTCTCTGAGTGAGGCAATCTCTTTCCTGTAGCCCTCAACATTGTCCTGCAGCATCTCATACCTGACAATATTGAAACAATATAATTGGTTAATTGAGATGATTTCTACTGACTGGTCGGAAGCAGTTGATACACCACCTTCAAAAACAAATTCATTTTATTCTTTAACTTCCCTTTATTTGCATCTTAATCTTACCTCTTGGAGGCAAACTCGAGTTGTGTGGATGTCTTGGCATTCTGGGACCGAAGGTCAGAAAACTGCTCCTGGAGTTTGTCGTTCTGCTCCGTCAGCGCCTTTTCTCCATCCACACGCTCCTTCTTAAAGGCAGTGAACACTTCCTGCAACTACAGATTTGACCAGATTTTTTTATTTATTAACATTCTTCAAGAACACACCACAAATGTTTGATGAAAGACATTGCTGAACCGCAGATTTATTTTTCTTCTCTTGAAAATGTAGAACGTGTGTTCATCTGTGGATGAAAGGATTTTCGGCCACTCTGAGGATCCACACTCAACTTTAAACTACATTCTCACAACTCTTCAAAAATCTAAATTCTTAAGAGGTTAAAACTGAACAGATTCTGTCACAATGGCCACACTGCCATCTAGTGGCAACATAGAGGAGATGGTGACTCTTGAGGATGTCTTGAGGATGTTCTTTCCAATGAAAGAAACAGAAATCTATAGAGCAGAAGATGTGAGAATACAACAATTTCTGCTTTTCAGATCAGGTCTAAATCAGATTTAGTGCGTTTTACAGGAGGTTGACCTCCAAGGTCATGAAGTCGAACATGCTGTCACGGTCACGGGCAACTTTGCTTGGTAAACATTCCTCACCTGTCGCAAAGCAGCCTTGGCCTCCAGTGCTTCAGCGGACTCTGTTGCCATGGACACAAGTGCAGTGGGTGCTGCTGCAGTTGGAGTGGTGGCGGGTGAGCGGCGGGGGGTGGAGGTGGTGAGGGAGAACTCCTCAGGTGGAGTACCTGAAGCACAAATGTTGTTCAGCTGCATTATGAAAATTGTAGAAACTGCACAAAGGTTATTGCTAAGAAAGAAAGACCACTGATATTGGATTTACTCTGTTTTTTACAGCCTTCGCTTGTTTAAAATAGCAAACATGCCTGCAGTACCTTGCTGAGGGAAGCTGACGCCCGTTGCCTTCGCCAGCAGAACACGGTACATGTCCCTCTGCCTAACAATGGACTCCGTCATCTTTATCTGCTGGCTGCGTTGCTCCTTCAGAGACTCCAGCTCATCCTGTGCCTTCTTCAAACTCTGCTCAAGCTCTCCGCGTCTGTGACAGATCACCCCGATCAGTAAAAGTTCTTCAAACTTAATTTAAGAGCAGTGAAACACCATATTAGAGAATGTGTACCAGGTAACATTGATCAGGACAAGCTGGACTAAAAAAAGCAAACAGCTTTGCAATACATAGTGACATACCTGGTGCCAGTGGCCTCAAACTCCTCTTTCTCCTGGGTATCGCTGAGCTCCCTGAGGGCGACCAGGAGGCGCTGGTTCTGTTTCTGAAGCTCCTCCACACTGCGGAAGGTCACCAGGTGCTGACTGATCACCTCCGACGTGCTGCTGATGTCTGCTGAGCTCACCTCCTCTTCAAGGACCACATGGTTTCCACGAGCTTCTTCAAGCTCGATGAGCAGCACACGCACCTGGCGGGAAAATGTACAGAAATTTCAGTACAACTTCAAATTCTAAAAAATAACTTGGTCTATCCGATGGGATAAGAAACAAGAGTGCACCCACCTGCTGAGCCATGTCTGCAAGCTGCAGCTCACACCTTTGATTGTCCCTTTCCAGAACGGAAGAGCGCTTATTGGCATCGTCAGCCTCCTTCTGCAGACGGTGCACCTCCTGAAATACAAATATGTGCATACAAAGCAGGTGATTTTAAATGAATCAAATATGACTAAAAACAAACAAAAACATCTTATTTTCACAAGCATACTGTAAAAATGTGCTTTTGCAAACACATTTTGCGACACAAACCACAACTAAATTAAAAGTGGTAGAAAAGCAGAAATGCAAAAAGTACATGCATACTGTACAACTGGTATAATGCACACCTTAACAGCCTGCTCCAGCTTGGCTGACAGACTGGCCACTGACTTCTGCATGCGCTCATGCTCATCCCTCTGCCGTTTCAGAATGGGAGCCTTCGCTTCCACTTCCTGAACTATATCATCCAAATACTTGTTGACCCGCTTGTTCTCCAGGCGCTCCAGCTGCAGCTGCTCCTGGCTCTCCACATAGGCGGTATACAACTACCCCACCCCAAAATAGATATGTCAAGTCCAAATAACACATGCAAAAACAACAATCAGAAAAAAAAAAACACAATATAATATTTAGTTGCTTGAAAACTGAACATTTCAATGTCCCACTATGAGGTTGTTTGTTTTTTCTTAACAGAACAAACTTAATGGTATTATTATTATGCAGCTCTACATCGACTGATACAGGCCATTCATGTCTGGCAGCTCAAAACAAACTCATTCTCATGAGCAAAGATGTACAAGCTTTTGTCATTTGGCTGTTTTGTCTCACATACCTCAGTTAGCTTCATTCCGGGTTTTATTTTGGACACAGCGGCAGCAGTTGGAGACATCGTTGTAATTTGCTCCTCTGTGAGGGCCGATGTTGTGCCAATAGGGCCTGCACATACAAAACAAGTTATCCAACTAAAGAAAGAAAATCTCCACATTGGCTTGTATTATTAAATGTCAATTGGAATTGGTACAAACCTCTTAGTTTAGAATTAGACAGCAGTTCGTTGGCATTGTCCAGTTCTTTCTCAAGGTCCTGGATCCTCTCCTTCAGCTCGGCTGCACTCTTGTCTGTGGTGCTGTTCATTGACTGCAAATTTTCCTCAAGGGCCTTGTTGGCTTTAATTGAGACAACAAGAGCAAATATCACAGATGATTCAGAACGGAAACTTATCAACAAGTCAAAACAAAATAAAGTGTAGTTAAGCTCCCCCCTACTGGGACGATCACAAATTTGAAGTGGGTCGTGTCAATGGTTGCTATGGATATTCTGAGGTAGTCACACACCTTCTCCTGCTTCTTTCAGCAATTTATGCAGCTCCTCCACTGCGCGGCTCAGCTCTTCACTTTTCGCCTCTGCATCTGCTGCTGCACCCTGTAGTCAGAATCCCAAGGTCATTTCTTTCAAAATAATCTAAAATAAAATGTCAACACTTTCAACATGTGCTTGCACATTTACAATAGTGAAATAGTGGAGTAAATGTGTGTAAAACTGGCATACAGCACCCATCAGCTTTGACACACCACTGTACCTTGTATAAATTGGAAATCTTAATGTTGGTGTTCAGCTCATTTCTAAACTTTTCATCTGCGGTGGCCTGCTGCTCCTTAGCCTGCAATTAAAAAAATATACATGAATATACATGGGGGAAAAATTGTTCCAAGTTCAAGGTAACACAGTAACTGGAAACATATGGTTAAGTTAAGTGCATACCTCTTTTATTTTGCTGATCAACTCCTCACTCTGTTTCTGAAGATTCTCATTTGACATTTTCAAACTGGCCACTTGTTCTTGAACTCTGTTCAGCTGGAAACCAAAATAAAAACAACGATTACATGGGATGGCACGAGCATAACGTGAATATATAAATTAGGTTAAGAGTCGTGCCTCATCATTCTTGTTCTCCAGATTGCATTTCAGCTCCAGGATCTCGTTACCCTTTTGTCTCGAGAGGGACAAAAGTTCTTCACTCTTGGTTTTTAACTCCTCATTCAGCCAAGATGTCTGACCGTGCAGCAGCTCCTTCTCTTGTTCCATGCGCTTCTCCTTGTACTGAAATGGAATACCACAACACAACTTAGCCATCTTGTTTGTGGACAGCCAAAGTAGTTTACAAATCACTTGATATTATGTAAAATATTCCAACAAATGCTCACTTTTATGTTGACTTCCGCTGCCTCTAGTTCATCCAACTTCATCTGCAGAGCCATTTTGGAGGTGTTGACTTCCACCAACTTATCGTTTAGTTGCCTCATATCATCTGCGGAATCAACAAAAAAAAGTATGCTTGAGTATACTGCCCAAGTAACACCAAATAAACAAGAGGAAATGAATCTATGCACACCATTTAAATGCTCCACATCCAAGGATCGCCTCTGAAGCGTGCGTACAAGATCACGCTTCTCTGCCTCCAGCTCCTCTTTGGCTTTTGAGAGCACCGTCTGAAAGCATATGTTTACGTCAAGGCAGGAATGATGACACAAAGCTATCGTTTCTGATAGACACAGGACATGGGTGTATATGCAAACACGCACTTTAACCAGGCTGGAAGAACCGGTTCTGTTGTCAAAGCAAAAGACTATGAACATGTGTGATTGGCTGTCAGTCGTGTTACCTGCTCTGAAGACAATCTGGTTTGGGCATCTTCATATTCTTTGTTCTTCTCAGTCGTAGCTTTGAGTTCATCCTCTGAAAAGCACACAGTGTAAACAAACAATGGTTAGGAACTACAGTGAAGATATAGATCAAGTTCAAGGTTCACCATTACCAAGCTTGTTGAACTCCTTCTGGAGTTTGGCGTGTTCTTGAGACTGGGACAGGAAGTCCTCCCGGTACTGCCCCAGCTGCTTCACCTTCTCAAAGAAGTGTTGCTCTGGAGGTGAAGAAACGTGCACATAAACAAACGTCACGTTGTTTACAGTGGCGGCAGCTAACGCGGCTAGCTACCGTTAGCATTAGTCAGCATCGCACGCGGTTCAACAGCCATCGTTTGTTTTATCTTTTATTACTATTATTTATGTTGTTATTATTTATTATTATTATTATTTATTTATTCATTACAGGGGAAATTGTATCGATGAGTGACGTCAAAACAACACTTCAACTTGTTCCTCAACATGCGCACCGGGCGAGCACCGGCGAACACGGTCATCAAGCCGAACTACACGCAGGTTCTTACCGCTGTCGACCCTCAGCTGCTCCTGCTGAGACTTCAAGGTGTCTATTTCGTACAGCTGGTCGGACAGAATCCTCTCCAGCTTGTTCTGAACCGCTTTCGGCAGTTTGGCGAGCTCGGATCCCTCCAACTCCTGCAGCAGTAGTGCCGCCGCCATTTTTTTTTTTCTCCCTCCCCCGGAGCAGAGTTGGCGCACGCGCAGTGTGGTGGGTTTGATTCGCCGGGCTCACTGAGGCATTGTGGGAAACGTATTCGTTTTGTGTGAGAGGGGTGGAAAGCGCGCGCGCGCAACAAGCGGGCCCTCAAACCTTTTTTGGCGCGTAAACTAGCGATTAATTAGCAGATGTGTGTATTGAATATGAGGCCATATATGGTCCCTGCTTCCGGGTTTCCTGCCTTAGCCATCGAACTCAAAATTCCATGGCAGTTGTTACGATGAGGCGGGCGAAAAACAGACCGGTACGTATGTGGCTACACAAAGTACAGTTATACATTTAATTTTAGTTGAACGTTGATATCGGTGCGCTTCAATTGCTCGATTCCTCCTTCTGTCTGGTTTAACGTGTCTGTGGTTGAACTACGGTATCGGCTCGCTATGTGCCAGTTAGCTAGTAGTCTTTAAGTAACAGTTATGATAATAACTTAGCAATAATAGTAATTGCAACCCAGTATCGAATGCACCTCTTCAACACTTCCCTGACAAAGAGACAGATTTTTTTTTACAAATATAGTGTTTAGAAGCCCATGTGAATCCGGCCCTAAGGTTTTATAAATCAGAATTTATAACTAACCTACTACTAGTAAGTTGTGAAGGCCTCTGTAGTGCAGTTTCAGCAAATCACATTCCTTCTGTGGGCATCCACACTTGAATGTTGATATATGACCTGAAACTGTAAAGTGCTATTTATTCTATGACCATGAACCTGTTTGTTGATCTCAGGTCTTCTATGATGTGGACGAATTCTCCCCTTAACTCCTGCCACCAGATGGTGCCAATACACATTAAAAGACAGTTGCTCTGTTTGCATTATTGCTTTGCATTTGTCACTTTCAGAGAGGATGTAAGACTGTATTCAGGAGAAACTTAAGTTGCGCAGTACTGGGAAATCCAGAGATGACAAAAGTAATGCAGAATTCCAGTTTATAGTATAATGATGTGAATAACAATAACGGAGCAAACCACAGCCGCTCTCTCACCACTTTTTCATGAAGCAACAATCAAGGCTCCATATGCAACAGACAAGTATGACGTTCAATGTGCTTTCAGTGAAGCACAGTAGATGGCACGCTCTAAGATTGATTTTCACACCGCCATACTGCTATGAGAAGAAAAAAGATGATATTTCATGCAGCAATTCCAATATCGAAAATTGAGTACAATGGAAACCATATAAGACAATGAGGTTACGACCACTATATTTCTGGACAAATGCGCAATCAAATGTTTAAGGTGATATGTTTTTTAGACTACCTAAAATGTTATTATATTTGGAATTAATAGCAGAGAAACTACTTTTAAATGAAACAGCATTTATACAATCATATAGGTAGATTGCTGTTCAGTGTAGCTCTGCTCAGGTCATTTTTCCATTAAAAAAAGTGCAGGTATATTTACAACTGAAGACTATCAAAAGCAAACATTTGCTAATGTCTTAGATATATTTGAAATTCCTAATTTCACGTTTGTAGTTTATCAAACAGCAAGCTCTCCTTGTTTAATTCACTGTGGATTTTAAGTACTCGTACTGTTCCCCCCCCTAGTTTATTGACTGCATGCTTGGTGACATACACCTAAAAGGCATTCAGACCCTGTCGGGATCAGTTTTGACACATACCTCAGTGGTTTATTGTTTCATATCCAAGGTGATACTTCTGTGAGACAAAGGGCATGGACCTGACAGAAGCAGAGGCTGGCTTGAGGCAGTAGAAGTATTTCCTCTCGCTGTCACACCTGGTTACCAAGATGTACAGTAACCTATCCAGCAACACCTCTGCACAAACCTCATAATTTGCAGCAGCCATGTTGGGTGTTGTCAGCACATGTCCTGAGAGTGAAACTCCGGAGTCATGGACACTTAAAAAGGAGCACACCCTCTTCCTGCCCAGGGCGGGGCAGAGGGTCGGCACCCCTCGATCCCTTCACTTTTCAGGGACTCACCTGCCTCGTCTTTCTTCTGCCCATTACTGCAGAGAATACAAGAACAAATCCCACAACACTCTTGAAAATTTGTCCAAAAAAATGTGATACACGTAGAAATTAACAATTTTGCTATTTTGAAGAACAAAACAACTTCATGTCTTGATTTTTACTGTATGTACTCATCCACCCACTGCTTCCCCCATCCCTGCATTTATCTGCATCACTGCAGATTGACTGTGTAAATTGAGCCTCGCGTGAGAGACGCCAGTGAGGCCAGCTCATAGTGCCTGCTGATGCATTTCCATTTGCGTTTTCACTTACTTTCTGCAGCACTTACTCCCTCTGTCTTTAATCTATTTATCTTTGTTTCCACCCTGTGACTTATCAAGACAAGTTTAATCGGGATTAAACAAACACTTAGATTAACATCATGATTTCACAATTAAAAATAGTGAGTCACATGGAACCTGCAAATACCTAAACAAAGTGAGTGAGAGCATCTTTGTTATGTCATCTCACCCACACATCCGATGTCCATGTTTGGAGAGAGGGGCCAGGAGCGCCTCAGACCTGATCTCTGGTGCCATGTTCATGACATCACGTCACCCAAATTGTTTTTTATTTGGGTGAACTAGAGCGTGGCAGCTGGTCTTTCCACGACTCCAAACACAAAAAGCAACAAAGTTTTCCAATTAGCAAAACAAAGAGGGAAATCAAAACGTCACGTATGGTGTGGGTGTCACATGGTCAGCACAAGGGTAAACACTGAGGTAAACAATTTTTTTTTTTTTTGAAGGAGTAATGAATCAAACCATTTCATGAGGTTGCTCTTGAAGTAATATGGGTGATGTGTGGGCTTTCATTCTACTTGAAAGAACCTTATACGTATTTATTTCTTCGTACTTTGTCAAAATACGCCCTATCACTTGGAAATGTTTTTGTTTATCCAATATATATTAGTCACCTCGTATTAGTCATCTTGTGTTGAGCTGAGGTGGGATGTTCAAGTTGTTTCGTTTCACCCACTGAACTCTTAATGTAGGAGTAATGCAGTGCGTACTGTACTTTGCTGCGACGTGTGGCTGGCGCTCTGAGGCATGTTCAAGCTCCTCCGTAAATTGGATGTTTTGGCTAGTTGGCTGCAATGTTTGCAACCCGTGCTATCGTCTAGGTCAGCAAGCAGTCAGTTTGACATGTCAGGGCACCTTGTGAAAAACCTTTCTGCTCAAAAACAGAAGCTTGTGGGAGGTATCAAAGTGGTTTTGATAAATCTCAGACACGCTACTTTGAGAAAGTGAGGTATTACCAGCTAGAGGCAATGCGAGCCATGCCAGATGCGGTGCTGTGAAAACACAGACACATGTATATCCTCAGAGAAATATGTGTTAGCGTGTCACAGTCTACAAGATATTGCATTTAGAGTAATTGGGAATCAAGAGCCCCTTTGCAGGCAATATGTCAGAGATTATTGGAACTTGCATCCATGAAACCACATGAAGGACTCACTGGAATGTGTTGAGGTGTAATTTGAAAAGCATATTCTATTGAACAGATAAAGCTGACATTTGATCTCATATAATTAGGAATGGGACTGAGGTGACCTATAACCCTTTAACCCTCTTATTTGCTTGATTACATCAGAGTCTGTGGACTGGAATACCAATAATGAGTCTCTCATGCATTGTTTAATATTAGTAAAAAGTTAAGGCAGTGTTGCTACCGTAATTCATTTTATTGCAGTTTCCTCTGAAATTTTGCTTGAAAAGTTGATTGACTAATCACGTTTCATAAAGTTGAATCAGCTCCTTGATGATGACATGATCTCTATACATATAACCTTTATAAGTATGAATGTTCTGCCTGTGTTGCAAATCTCTGTTTCCTGCGGACACAGATGATGTGTATGCGTGGTAACATTTTTGGCAGTTCAGCAGACACGAAACAACTTAATTTAATTTGCAAGATATCAAATTGTGGGTAGGTATGGCAAGTCTTTACTTAATAATCTTAACCTGCTTTTATGTTGCGGTTTTGGCATGCCTGAAGCTCAGAGGTCACAGTGGAGTCAAGTCAGTGCAGCAGATGAGGTTATTTGTATACATGTGACAACCTGTCTCAGCAGAGGAGGAGAAAAAAAGCCCTCTGCATCAGTATGTATCCCTGCGTGTTTGCAGGCTAATTTGAAGTTGAAGTCTATATCTGCATAAACACATGCTTTTCATTGACGAGAGACTGTTTTTCATTTAGTATCAGAAATTTCATGAAGTTCATGAAGTTGGAGTGTTACAGCAAAGAAGCCTCTTCTGGAGTCTCAGCAAGTGGTAGTGGTGCAGAGACAGATGTAAGCCAAGAAGTAGGTGTAACCTCATTGACAAAATTTCAGGCAATCACAGGATAATAGCAGTGATGCAGGGGAGGAGTTTTGCAATGTTCAGTCTGTAACCATGCGGTGACCTGGGACCCAGGTCACTTTGCACTTTGTGATTTATGGAATTTGTGCTACACCAGACTGCAGATTCCCTCTGGGCAATTGAGTATTCTATTCATCTGTCTGTCTGTCTGCCATTGACAAACCTATACTCAGACAAAAGTTTTGTAACATGGATCATAGCCAGATTTGTTATATTACGAAGATAAAGTGCTGTAATTATTTTGGGTTCATCCAGTGTTTCCTCAGTTCTCTTGTGCAGAGTGAACTTTGTCTACTCAGTGCAGACATCGCCCCAGACAGCCGCTTATTCTCATTAAAAGTCTTTTTAAAATCAACAGTATTCAATGACTTTGTAGCAAGAATTACAATGCTAACATATGGTCATCAGGTATTAAAAAACCAAATATGGACAAACTTAACCTGACAGTGACGGCAATGGACTGGATTTTCAATTCATACTTATGATGGTACTGTGGGACAGAGCAAAGTAAATTTTATAGAAATTAAATCATGTAGGCAAACACATGGAAACTGGATTGGTCATTTGTACATTTGTAAAAAATCAGATAGTCACAAGACCTATAACTACAAAGTACATTGCATTTTGAACTTCCAAACAGAACGTTACCTTTCAGAAGATTCAAACAGGATGTATTGTTTCTTGCAAAGCACAAAATGGAACAAATGTTTGTGTTATTTGATTTTATTATTTTAAATTCTGGACAATATATATGAATGTATATCACATTCCAGGACACAGTTGAAAGTTGCAACCAAATTAACACATCAAGAATGATGATGATACTAACCATTGTACTGATATGTTACACAGCAACAAAACGCACAAAGCTGTCACGTTGTCACAGTTTCCTCTTACGATATTTCCATGACTATCCCCCAATCATAAATCCCCCCAAAAAGACGAACTCCTTGCTGATTTGCTGATGACGATACCAGAAGCTCACAAATGCGTTTTTTCCAGATGGTCCGTACCTCTCATCACATTTGCTGACGAAGAAACCTAACAGTTGGAAGATGTGTTTAGACAAAAATGTTTCCACATCCTGCTGCCTCAGGCTCTCAGACAGAAGAGTGATTTTTCTGTTCGGCTCTGAAAAGCTTTTTTATTTGACAAGAATTAATTGTGACTTTATAAATAAATTTTGAATCATTCCAGTCAAGTACTACAAAATCTATCAGTGCATCATGAAAATAACACTACGTGCACGCAGTTATATTTTCTATCATTATAAAACAAAAACATTGTATTAATTACAGTTAGCTGGTTTTGGCTTCAATGCGGGTGATGGTGAGGGGCTTTGTGAAATATATCTATTAATAAACACTGTATCTCCTCAATTTACAAACCGACCCTCATTGGAGAGCACCCTCCGACGCCTGAGTTTTTCTTCACCAATTGGATGTAAAGCAAATCTCCTTTACCCAACAGATGTCACACGTGATCTAGCGGAGATGTTTTGGTGTTTTCGTTACTTTTAAAAATGTCTTTAGTAGCTCTTAATATGACCTTCTAAGAAAAGAAGCTTTATTTCTTTCTCAGCTGCCAAAAACGTTGTTTACTCGACTTCATTTTCCTCTTCATCTTCCATCATAGGCATCTCTTTCTCAGGCAGAAGGCCGTAGCTATTGAGGAATGCCTCCACATCGGTCGCGAAGAACTCCTCGTTTAGCTGCTGTGTGCAGGCCAGGAAGTTGCCAAGCAGTTCCCCGGCCTTGTAAACCAGTAGTGTCGGCAAAACCTCATCTGAGAACCGCTCGGCTGCACCGGACGCAACAGCATCAATTCTGCAGAACTTCACGGTTGGGTACTCGGTGGCCAGGCAGTCAAGGCAGTTGTTGAGCTCCTCACAACCTTTGACACCAACCTTGTAGATGTGGACCACCACCACTGTAGTGTGGTGCTCCTTCTCGATGACCTCGAGGAAGGCCTCTCCACTGTCCAGGTCATGCACTCCTTCAAACTTGGGCCCGAAGCTGAGCTTGTCGTGCATCTCCTGCATGCACCGCTTTCTGTATTTCTTGAGACAGCCTTCGTCTTCCTCCTTGAGCAGCTCATACTCTTGCACACTCATCTAAAGAAATAATGCGAAAAGCACAATCTTCACTATGGTCTTGAATATGCACCTTGATATGGTAATTCTCCTTTGTATATGAGCCTATCCAAAACATACCTATCTTGTAAAATTATCCACCTCAAAGGGATAGTTCAGATTTTTTGACATGAAGTTGTATGAGATCTTCACTATCAGCGTTGTTCATCAGCAGTAACTTCTCCCCCACTGTGTCCCGTGAGCTGAGTTCCGGCACTGTTTCTGTGTTGCAGAAAGTAGTTCCCTCTAGTTGCTGGGGTCACATGAATAAAGCGTTTTGCTCCAAAAAAACAACACACGTTCAAAAGATTAATCCATTTGCATCACGAATTCTTCGCAATCACCCGGTACTATTTTCCCTACATTTGTATCAGTGGGTGCACCTTTCAATCAGCTGGAGGAAGGAGGCGGAAAGAGACCGCTGCAATGCAAGAGATCAGTTGCATCGGTCTCCTTCCAAGCACGTAAACACTGTGAAACAGCTGATGATGGTGCACGCATTGATAAGAACAGAGGGGAAAATCGTGCCGGGTGATTGCAAGGTTGGACTTTTTCATGGAAAAGCATTTGTGATGCAAATGGATTATTCCTTTGAACGCATGTTGTTTTTTTGGAGCAAAACACTTTACTCATGTGACCCCAGCAACTAGACGGAACTACTTTCTGCAACACTCAAAGTGGGCTGGAACTCCGCTCACGGGACACAGTGGGGCAAAAGTCACTGCTGATGCATGACACTGATCGTGAGGATTTCATACAACTTCATGTCATAAAATCTGAACTTTCCCTTTAAGTGTCTATGCAGCTATTTCATCATGTGTAGTGTTCAAAGAATGGTCATACCTTGCGATTAAGATTTGCTCTGGAGTCGTCTTTTGGCCTGTTAGGTGATGACATCTGTCTGAGCAGTTCCTTTTTTGCAGGTGGCAGGTTTTCCTGGTCCATGCTCTCCAACTTAAACCTCCTCCAGTCATTGATAACTCCCTTCGGACCTTTGGATATTACAAGTAGCATTTGCGAACAGTTGATAACAGTATTTCATGTCAATCTCAAGGTATCTATTGTAATCATGGATGGAAAAGTCAAAAAAGTGCTGAAACTATACAATTTGCCAAGGAGGTAAATTAATGAATTTTGGAGATGTGAAGCTGAATGACTCATTTACCCTCAGAAAAATTATACTGTGTAGATATGACTCATTTAGTCGTGCATCATGTTTTGATATGGGGATTAAGCCTTCATGTCAAGTCTTAAGGAAGTGGACTAATTGCACCACTGTTGCGTAATAAGAAGATTACTGCTTTACTTCGCTACGGTGTTCCTGTTGCTAATGTACAGCCAATTTCTGCCTTCTAGCAAATACTGCAGAGTCATTTTTGCGAAATAGAAATTGTCAATTTTGCAGAAGTACAGTTCAAATCACGACACCAATTCTAGTCAAATATGCTGTTTAACTCACCTGTATGGATTGCCGTCTCCTCCAGTTCAATCACTTTGTCAGCCATGTTTGTGGTTAGCTCCCTGCAAGACCAGCAGTCAGAGAATAGGACTGAATTTGAGAAGTGCAACACGGTTGCAGTTATTTTTACTAGCATTTCATAAGACTTAATGACCTGGCTCTAATTAGATAATTGTGCAACGAAAGATTTGTCCACCAAGTGAGTCCCTTGAAATTTAATTAAATTAATGCTGTCTAAGAGGATTACTACACTGCAAAAGATCTATGCCTTGGTTGCTGTTAGCCCTGTTTTCAGATGGAACAGATGTAAAAATGGCAGCTAAAGGCATGACACTACAAAGAATAACAACAATGGTCTTCTTGCAGTAATGATAAAATGGGTATATATATAAATTAGGGTGAGATGTACAAGGACAGCTTCTACGTATGGTGTGTACAATATGAATCATTTGCTCATGTGTTGTGTTTTCGCAATTTTTGATTCGTCTGACTACGCAGCGGATGTCTGTAATGACTCTGATGTCACGGTTTAGACCAGATGACAGTGTGACGTCTTTAGAGTCAATATCTCAGTGGATTAATGGCCTGTCTCCAGAGTTCAAATTAGGCTTCCTTCTTGCATGCAGCTATGTTGCTGATCTGTGCTGACAATCTTTGCAGCCACGTCTTAACACTCAAATCCACACATAGAGATTTGCCAAGATTAGTTCTAGCATGAATGCCGCATAGTCTTCTGTATTTGTATCGATGTAGTAATTATTTGTGTGTAAAACCCTGCTTTGCATTTAGTTCTTCTAGACAGCTGATACAATCAATTAAGAATTCAAAAGGCACAAGCATGTGACTGAGCACTCCTTTGATTCAGCCTCTATTCTAAAAGAAGGTAGCAGCCAAACCAAAAACCAACAACGCAAACCTATTACAAAGATCCAGCTGATAGTATCCAAGGATAAAAACAACTAGACGAAGTTATTCATCTCGGATTCAGTCCATTCTATCAAACCTCTAGTTTCTGCAAACTCCTACACACACACTTTACCATTGTAATGAACATGTTCTCTGTAAACAAAGTATTTCTCTTACCTTTCACAATGGCAGTGAAATCCTCCTGTTGTCCCCTCAGTAGATAACCTTGCACTGATCTACACTTGATCACTGAGCTATCTGTTGTTGGACAGTGTGAGTGTTTTTGTGTGCATGCGTGTGCCTTTTCCAGCCAATGAGCTTGGTCTAATGGAGATTTCAAAAAAGACGCGATAGACCAAACAGAAATAGAGCATAGATCCTAAGAGGATTTCACTCAAGGAATTAGAAGCCTCTACTTGATAAAGGCCCAACCGCACAAAATGCAGAAAGAGAGAGCGACAGAGATCGAATGATTCAGAGGGATAGAGAGAAAGCTAGAACACTTGCTTTTTTTTTCAAGCTCAGAGGTCAGACAAACCACTTGATGGGCCGGTCAACAAGACCACTGCACACAAGCTCACAGTGTTGCGTTTCACTGTCTGAACAATAAGCACACAAAGAGTTAAGTCAAGTAAAGGCATTATATCCTCAAGATGAACTCACGAATAAAGTGCTCTTGTCTGGAATTCAAAATTCTCCGAGGCATAGGCCTTCACACGAAATGAACACATGATGGGAATCTTTCAAAACATAAAACACCGCTAGCGAAGGGCGCGGAAATGCCGAGTGATGCTTTATCATGTGCTTCTCGACTGCCTTTGACACAGAAATCACAGTCTTGTTCTTGCTTCTCAACCATAACATGATGTTCATATGATACTTCCCCTTCATGTATGATAGCTTTTATGATAACCGCATGGACAAATGATTTTATGAGTGTAAAATGAATGCATTTCTATAAAAAAAGGTAAAGGAAAATTGGAATATAATTGATAGAACAGGTCTAAACGTTTTGTAGGGTAAACAGATCAAAGTGGTATTTTGCTTATAGATTCTCATGACAGTATTTGCATTTATGGGGTCTGTAGGGTTATTACACTTTAAAATATGTCCTGATTTGTTCGCCTGCATAAGGAATCATATTGTACTAAGTTTTTTTAAGTGCATAGGTTTCCTCTTCAACAAGCTGTCGCGTTTGAAAAAAAAAAAGACCTGAATCACCTCTTTTTCTTTGTCTTTCCCCATAACCCATTGTGAGCTTTGCTTTGGCCAATGCTGAATCACTGCAGTGCAAATAGGAAGGGCAAATTCTCTCCACACCCACATAGTATTTTCTGGGAAAGCTCATGCAACTGTGATTGACTTCTGTCCTCCGTCTCTGTGTCTGTGTCCTGTATTTATTGGCTTAAAGGATTAGTCGACTTTTTTATTCAGGCACACCAAGTATGCATGTCAGGTGGGGTTTTCATTATTCTAAGCATGTGTGGCCTAAAATGGAATTCAGCTGATTATTGCGCACCTTTTCTGTCAGCAACAGTCCAATATTAGCCTCACTATTCCTCGGTTGTTCACTCTTTCTGTTGATCAGGGTGGGAAAAAAAGATAAAATTGTACAATTCTCAAACACACATTACTTAAAAATTAGATTACTGCTCTGGTGCTCACACAGAGAATATACATATTTTAAGTGATACTTAAATGGGTCGTTCTTGGTGATTATACCAAACATGTTTCAATAACAGGAACAACCGTAACAGGAAATTGAGCTGTGAGGGATCGAGGCAGATGATGAATTTTCAAAGTAGGCAAAAATGAGAAAACGCTTGAAAAAAGAATTCCCATATCTGTGTGTGTGCAGAGGATTGGGTTTCTGCGCCACTCTCAGGGCTGCACCGTTTCATGATCGCGGATCATTGGATTGCCTACCTTGGCTTGCCCTCGAGGTGAAGCCGGGTCAGCTTTCTTCAGCACTTTAACCCTCCCGCATGTGACATAGAAATAATCACATTTTGAAATTATTGTCTCTCTGTTACGTTATTAACGAACTAATAAGGGTGTTGCAGATCTCCTCATGTCTGCAAAACATAATTTGAATATACCTAATCTGCTATCCAAC
The DNA here is from genome assembly GCA_903171835.1 of Mullus surmuletus. Lineage (NCBI taxonomy): Eukaryota > Metazoa > Chordata > Actinopteri > Syngnathiformes > Mullidae > Mullus > Mullus surmuletus. The sequence continues at coordinate 62,071 of CAESWR010002571.1, read as the reverse complement.
ACTCCAGTAGCAGTGAGAAGATTTGCATATTGCAGAACTGGCCTCTGCAGACACGAGTGCTAATTCTAGCCATCACATTTAAATCCTTTCAAATGTGCGAGTTCTAAACTCAGTGACCACTTACCTGGGACAGAAGGAAATAGAAGCAGGTTTAATAATAGTCGAAAGAGTTTTTGGCACAGTTCCATCACGCTCTTTACCTTGTTGGTCTAAATCAGTGTTTAACAGTCAGCTGCTAACAGCGAGTGTGAGTGAATGGCGCCAAATGAGGCTCAAGCTGCAAATCATTGTGATGAATACAAGATTGTTGTGGACTTTTGAGATTGAACGTGGACTTTTTCAACCTCTGTATCATTATTAGATCCAGAGTTGCGTGTAAAAACAACTTAAAAATACGGCCCTTGCGCAATTACCAAAAAGATTAAGTAAAAGAAAGTAGTGAAAAAAGAACCCACCTTCCCCATTTCAGTATGACTCACCGACACCACTATGTCTTTGTTTGGTTACAAATACAACTTTACGTCTACCAGCATGTCACTACCACGTAGGGGCTGGAGAGTAAGGAGGAGGAATGAAAACATATGGCAACAATGGACTGTGGTTTAGGCTTCACATTCGAGACGGATAATAGTGTAGGAGTAGTTTTGGAGCTTTGGAAAAGTGTACAACATGGAGTGTTACTGGAAGTGTGTCAGCATAATATGCGTCACATTGCGTCTCTCTTAAATACTTACCGGCACAGATTTTTGGAGACTATATGATGTAATTGCGTATGGAATTAATGCGTGGGTGCATTGCTTGAGTAGCATGAAGGTTGCATCCCACAGACTATAGATAAAACCTTTTTTGCCTCATATCACTTGGGTGACTCAACGTTGTCTGCATACCATAGGTAATCTACTTCCTTCGGGAGCACCTATATTAGGCAATGGGCTTCCATGAATCATTGAATAAACAATGGTAAGCTCCGGAAATCATAGATCAGGAGGTTATCAGACTCCTGCAAATAAGGCGGTGCTTCCACTTGTGACTGCAACTTGAGTGTCTTGTTCAATCACATTAACAAATGTAATTGCCATTTCTCATTTATTCTATTTGGTTTGGGACAAAATCTAAAGAGAACTGTTTCCGCTACTCATAGCGGCCCATTTGTTTGACCACTATACTTTCTCATTATCAGTGACAAAGGGCTGGGTTGATTAATGCCTGGTGCGCTGGTCTGTGAAAGGGAAAACATTTATAGTTCTGTAATTTTCCTCTCGCCAAGCTGTGTAGCTGTGTTTTTTCCTCTTGACATTTTAATCACCCCTGCGAACGGGAACCAAGATCCTTCCAATATGATGACAGCTGTAGTCTATTACGAGAGTTTGCAAGAAAAGTCCAGCCTTGCTTGACTGGAGGCCCACAGCCAACAATGACTCTGGAATTTTTACTTCCAGTTCACGGAGGCACGCATCATAATCTCGCAGTGAAGAAAATTTCCTGTCGTGTCTCACTGCTCCACATGATAACGGCTCTGAGATTCCCTGAATCAGCTATTGCGCAGGGGGGGGAAATGTCAAAATGATATGAGAATTCATTGTTACACCCTTTCTTAATTCCAGAAGCTTAGTTTATGAATCACAAAACGCTTATTCAGGTTTTTAACAAGTGATAGATAGGTTGTAACACTGGATGTAGCCAGAATGATGTGTGTCCCTCAGGCACTTTGGCCATCAACGTCTTGTTTGTCAGTATACGGAAGTGACCATATTTGGAGGATAAGTGCACCCTTTCCACCTGGGACCCAGCCCATTCACGCTGTCGTGGAGTGAACTATCACACAGATGCGAATTAAGCGCCTTGGGTGATTAACACCTGAACGAACTTCCGTCCCACTCCATGGACTCTTGGGCGCAATTAAAACCTATAATATGAAGAGAAGAAGCACCTGCAGATACCGTGTCATTCTTGTCTGAGACTCATTCACCAATGGAGACATTAGACAACAACATTTTTCCAGCAATAGATGAGAAGTTTCCATTCATTTTCAGGAAATAAATGGGACATTTATCGGAACAGTTTGATGGTATTAAAAACGTGCCTTTGCTATGAGAACCTGCAGACGAGCTCTTTGAACCCTGCACACGAACTCTTTGACGCAAATGGATGGAAACGATGATAAAGTGCAGACAGAAAGGGAGAGTTTAGAATAAATAAACCAATACAGGAAAAAGAGCTGAGGATGAGTCAACATTGTGATAAACCCATATGGTCTCACACACACGAAGGATGTTTTTTTGCCCTGAATGTCACGTCTATGCGTGTGGGTCTGTCGGAGCGTCTGCCCGTAAGAGCCAGAAATACACAGACACTGGTCTGATCTTGTGGAGCAAATTAGAGAATAGCGTTTGTTTGTTGAGTGATTCAATGTGGGTACGAATTTTCCTTCTTAAATATTTTCGTTGCATGCGAAATGGCACGAATGCTGAAAGTCGAGGCAAAGGACGAAAAACTTTTTTTGTTTTCTTTTTGCTTTTTCTCAAGCTGTGTTTTTTCATCCATGTGTGCTGGCGGAGATCTGACAGATTTATGACAATCTCATGGTTGTTCTTTGTGGACTGTTTTACTGGTGGAAACTTACTTGCTGTTTTAACACTCAATTTATGTAATTCACTTGGTCAAAAGTAAAAACAGCAACGATATATTCATGCATATATTCATGCATATATTTTATTTGACTGGTTTGCCATGTCCTATACGGTTTATTTTGTTACAAAACATGTTCACGTGTTTAATAGAAACCAGGATACGATAAAGTGCGTGTGTGCACAACGAATAAACCAAATGACATATAAAAGGTTCCTCATGTGAAGCACAAGAACAAAAAACTGGTACATTACGACCTTTTCTGACAGTAAATAAAGAACGATACTCAAAAATTGAACATAGCATTTTCCCTGATATATTTACCCTTTTCTATGCTTTAAATAATTTTTCCGACAACAAGTTGCGTTCCTGCTAGCACACACTCAAATGTAGTGCTGCTCCTTTGCACAATTCAGTGTGTCTGCCAGTTACTTTGAACTCCAGATTCCTATTGTCCCACTGTTAGTTTTATAAATGTCAACTATGGATGGCACAACTGCAGGGACCGATGATTAACAGAAGCCCCTTGCAGTTTAGGGTCAGGAATTTTACATTTTCATCATCACTGCATTGTGGTCGTCATTCCAAAATGCAGAATTAACACAATTCATGACACACAGGAAGACCTTTGGCAAAAAAAAGCGAAATCGGGCTGTGGTTAAATATAACCGCAAAGACCCCTGATTCACTGCATGCACATATCTGTGTGTGTGTGTGTGTGTGTGTTTGTTGTGCAACTCCGAAGCTTGTCGAGCAAGTAATGCGTAAGAGTGGGAGGGCGAGCGTGACGAGGCGGCAGTCACCCTCCGCCTCTACCCAGCCACTGTTTCTACTATCGCGACCCATTCATAAATATTAGTCATAGAAACGTAACGCCGGTGTTTGTGTTTTCGTCAGGGGCCCCAGCTCCGCCGTTTCATGTAACGAGGGAAAAAGTGACGCAGTCCTCTGTCTAAAACATTGACCTCATTGTTCTCCACCCGAGCCACCACTGGGAGGAGCTGCAGGAGCACGGAGCGAGCCAGGGAGGGGGTTGGGGTGGGGGGGGGGGGTTCTGCTATGTAGCCTCAGCAGATTCTGTGCCATTATTTTCTACATGCGCAAAGGAAAGAAGTGTTTATTGATATTTTTGCAGCCTTTTCTTGAAACAGCACGGCCTCTGACCCCATTTTTTACCCTGTCTGCAAATCTTACAACCGAAGCGGGCGTGTTATGTCATTGGTATGCAATTTTTTTATAGTGTTTTTGCAGTTGGATCTTTCAGCAGAGCTTGGCCACGTCCCAGTGTCCACATACACACACACACACACACAAATGCACCAAGTTGATTTATTGGAACTGCATCTCAGGGCTATAAAGGCTTTGGGCTCTCCCACTGTCAAGGCATGCTTTCCGATTTGTAGTGTTTTATATTGGGTTTCCTGGGGATGCGTGCACGCGTAAAAGAAAAAGTCAGAGAGTAAATAAACACAGAAGGAGCAACGACAAGAAAAAGGTTAGATGTTCCCATCAACACATATCTCATCGGTGATTCATGGTTGTGAGTGCAGGCAGTTGTTTTTCCCGTGATGGCATGGTGATGAGCTCCAAATATACACCTTTTTAAGCGATACCG
>CAESWR010002571.1:43080-57744 GCA_903171835.1 Mullus surmuletus | reverse complement strand
AAACACAGAAGGAGCAACGACAAGAAAAAGGTTAGATGTTCCCATCAACACATATCTCATCGGTGATTCATAGTTGTGAGTGCAGGCAGTTGTTTTTCCCGTGATGGCATGGTGATGAGCTCCAAATATACACCTTTTTAAGCGATACCGGCGAGAGGGTAAAAAAAGTACATAAATAATTATCTAAAAAAAACGGAAATTGTAAGTAATGCATTTCGGCGGGGTCAGGGTAATATAATGTCTCAAAGTGCTTGACAATTGCTATTTAAACTGTTTTCAACCATTTCACCAGTTTCAAGGTCACAGTTTAGGCTTTACAACAGTCAAACTATCAATTTAGTGGAAACTAGAATATATCATTTTGTCCAAAGGGGGGATTCAGCTTAAAAGATACAGTTTGGTGTGATTTAATGTGACTTCACACAATTGAACGGGCTTTGAAAAAAAGATCTAAAGCTTCTTCGGTACAATGAATTGCACTCTAGTTGTGACTTGGGGATCGTCATATCTCTTTCAAGACGTGCCTCTGGGTTGTTGAGACCAGTTCATACCAGCCACAACTTCCCTTACAGTATGTCACGTGAGACAATAGCATCGTGACGGATTATGTTTTGTCGCTATCTTCAACACACTCATTAATGCGGCAGACCCGACCGAAACCAGGTGGGTGCATTCTCCACTCCCCTTCCTCCCCCCCTCAAACGCCCCCTCCCACCTACTTGTCTCCCACTTCAGATTAAGGTGTTTAAATGAATTTCTCCGCCTCTGCTTTTCATGACTCATACGACAATTGATGGGGACTCCCTTCCTTGACTTCCTTCCTTACATCCATCAATGAGAAGGAAATCTTTTTTAAAATCAACACCACGCTTCTCTACAATTATACAAACGTAGTGTATGAGTTGAAGTAGACCACCCCACATTGGAGACTCTAGTCCTCCAGTCCTGCAGGTCAAACTTGGAAGAACAGGAATTACCTTAAAAAAAGGTTTTTTAGTAAAGATCATTTTTCATGAAGGATTTTTAAGATCTGTGAGAAAAATTTCATTGATAGATCATCCAATCTATATTGGAATGTACTGTTTTGCCAGAAAAGTAACATAGTCGTGCTATAGCTGCTTCGCTGTTGCCCGACCAGCTCACAGCACAGATTCTATGTCATCCCAACATCAACCCACACAGATCTTAGTGTAAATGTACTTATTTGCGCAATACTCGCAAAATTCCAGCTGCAGCCTCCACCTCCACTGCTGCCACCTGATTTATTCGTGTTTACATGCTGCATCTTTTACGCCTCTGCTTTTGATGACTCAGCTAACAATTAGTTGCAGGTGTCTGAGACCAGGAGACATTGCGTCTCACTTATTTGTTATTTTATGTGTAGCTCATGTCGGCGGTGTCGCCACACTCACAGCATTTAGAAATGCGTTATACCATAAATAAGAGTTAATAGAAAAACAAGAATGAATTGGACCTGAACAAACACTTTGAGTATTTGATATCTACTAACACTAACACAATAATATACGCTGAAACAACATCAATGCTAAATGCTATGTCACAGTAGATCCAAGGTTGGACTGTCCCTTGATCTAATCGGCTCGCACTGCAGCATGCCGAATAAAGTTCTAAAACCATCCAAAAAAATAAAAAAACTCTCCCTTTCTGAAGTCATAAACTTTACCAGACAAATACTTTCGACTGTGTCACAACCTGTCACTGCACATGTTGTGACAACACCTCATCGAGATGTCACATCATCACACGTCATGGAAACTTGCACCATGGTGGCCGCTCGTGAAAGGTTAGAAAGTTGGGAGGTCGTGAATGATAACATCTCCGGTTATGGGGTAAAACTGTCGTACAACTAATGCCCAGGTGAAATCGGCCTGACAAAAATGTATCCTGTCACAAGCCCAATGGCCCATAGCTACGAACCCACAGGACAGTGATGTAATGTGTTTGATCTTTTCTCCAAATCCTTTCTGACTTTAGATGGATAATTTAGTTCATAGCTCGATTGTAACCGTACAAACAAACGACTATATCATATTTTGCACCTGTCCAACCAGGTTCTATCTTGACCAGCATATTTCCTTGAGCTAAAGCAAATACTCGAGGCGATAACTAAGCTCCGCTTAAATTCAAGAGGCCGTTCTGTGGTGGTTGTATCCATGTGATGCAAGAGAGAGAAAACAGGAGTTTACACACCCAGCAAGATTAATTTCCATGTTTCAGATTTTACATATTGCTTTGTTTTAACTGACTGAGACTTTGTTCAAAAAGTGGAACTGTTCAGTTGCATTTGTTTTTTGCCACCAGATGGTTGCCATTGATTCCTCCTTCCGCCATCCCATGCTCCTACTTTGTCCAGTCATCGTGCAACAGTATTGTGTAGCCATAGGACTACAACAGTGTGTTTCCTGAGAAGAATTTCCCAAAACTGAATTCAATCATGCTGCATTCTATTTTCTTCTCTTCCGAGTTTATCTTTTTCAAAGAAACGTGTCTGGACAGATATTCAGAGGAATGTAGGTCACTGTTAGAGTTCCCCTTATTGCCACTCTCTCTCTGCATATCACCTTCTCATCATATCCTACTGATGACTTGCTACGAATTGCTCAATCTCAGACACATAAGCAGGAATAAACTATTCACAGGTAACAAGGAAAAGCAAGTGATGATGGAGAACCCGATTGCATTTTCTAGTAGTTTCAGCTGCATGAATCAGCGAATAACCATATATCAAATTACTACTGCACTCTGATGCCACACATTTTTAGAAATAGCTTGGAAAGTGACCAGCGTGCAATTATCAGGATCAATGTTGAAAAAGGGGAACAAAAGAGAAAAAAAAGAATGATCCTTTGAAGTCGTCCCCAAAAAGAAAGGCTGAGCAAAAGCACTTCCCCACAAAAATGTCCTCACAATGATGGTATAAACGTATGGGTCCCCACAAAGATGGTCAAACAAGTACACAGGCACAATTTGAAAGAAAACTGCTGGCCAAAGATTTAACACACACACATCAGTGTTACGTGGTGACTGAAATCTCAGTTGCGCGTCACCCCTCTGGCCGCAATTCAGGATATAATGTGTGCTGCCGCTCCGCCAAATCAGAGATCCCCACGGATTCTGCTTCACAGACCTCTCCAACGAACACAAGTATGCCGTTTCATTTAGGCTGGGAATTGCCTTTTATTAAAACCATATGTCTTCCTCTGTGAAAGGAAAAGTACCCGGTGATTTCAAAGCTGAGAAAGCAATCGACTGATTTAAAACAAATGTGAATCAACCGGTGGGCGTTTTATGTGCTCATGCGATATAATTACCGATATTTAACACAATTTACTTTTTTTTAAATTTAATTAAATTTTTTTTACATGCTGTATCCTTTTGTGCGTACCATGAAAGTCGCATTGCAGACGTTTGTGTAATGGTTATTTCTTTACAAAAAAAAGGTTACTATGGTAACATGACGTGTGTGGAATGCAGAGAGGAAATGGAGAGTTGAGCAAATAGATATGACAGATATGCAAGGTGTGTCCAGGTATGAGAGCCCTGAGACACCCTCTTACTAACATGGGAACACTTGGAGACGCTGAGATCAAATAACTGACATTCATTCGTGGCCTTAGTCACTGCGGTGAGGTGTGAAGAACTGAGCAATACCACTGCCCAGCTCTGTGTGTGACATTGCGGTTAATGACATCCGGTGGCACCACTTACTGTAACTCTGGGTGTGTGCGAGGACTGATGTCCGTTTATGTTGCCAAGGAACCAGTGTGGATGCTGCACACAGACGATCGAAAGTTGCAGCTCTGTAATTAATATTCTAATTGTTGAGTGTTTTCCTCATCTTCAGTTTGTTGCTTCGGCCCGTTTTGCAGCTCTTGCTGCATGACATCACTCCCGTAAGTGTGTTTCCAAAAGTTGTCAAAACTGTTATGTTATGCAGGAAAAATGAAGACGAGAAAAGTTGAGATCTCGTCTTTGTCCGTTTAATCGCTCAGTGTTTACGGAGGAGTGTGTATCAACCCCTCTACACCTGGCGCAATAAAGGTTTTCCCAAGTGTCAACATCTGCTAGCAATTAATGTTATATTAGAAATATTATAATGTATTGTAATATATGAGGAAGACTTGGGTCCATCTGCTGGATATAAAGCAACATCCATGTGGCAGCTCCCTTAGTTCTTTATTCAGGAAGGGGGGGAAATAAGGTCTCAAAAATCCCCTCGCTTGTTTTTTCACAGATCACTTATTAACCTATTAAACCAGGTTTGCTTAATCAAAAGCGGAATAATAAAAGCAGAAGTCACGATGTTGCACCGTGTTATTTCTAGAACCATTTCTTGGCACTGGGAGTGTTTGGGTGTCGGAATTCTTATTTCAGAGTGTGACATCAGATAAGTAGACTAGTATGCTTCTCTATATGCTAGCATTTCAAGTTTCAGTGAATAGTTCTTATCGGGCTGAGTGAAGGTGTGACGAATAGCGTTAGATAAACAGATCATGTGCTTCACATCTCTCTAATGTCTCTGGTATGTGGCGTCATCCAGCGTGCGCTTCTTCAGGCCCCGAAATGGTCATGCATGTTGGGAGACATCTGTGATGTACAACATGACACTTATTGATAGATGAGTAAGTGTGTGCTGTGCCTATACGTGTGTAAGAGCTTCACAGCTGTTTTTATTTTGTCGTCATATGACATGCAGACAGCTGCTTACACACCTGAGCAGCCCTAAAAAGGTCACAAGGAGGTCAAGTCATATCAGGAGTAACATGCAGGTATAACAGGAATGTAAAACAAGCTGGCAGGGGGGAATTTTCCCCCAGCAGAAAACTTCACAGAAACACAGGGCATGAGGGCGATATAACTGAACCATTTCTTCAGACGGATTTTGGTTCCTTTCTTGGCATAGGCGTGAAAGTTTTTTTATTACCCATTTTGGCAATATTTGTTTTCGTCATCCTTCCTGTTTTCGAAGTTTCCAGTGTCTATGATCGGCCAGTAACCTGGTGAGCTTACATGATATTTATAAGCTGGACACATTGAAGTTATTTACACTGACTGATGAGAATATTCCAGGAATGTTATCACACACATGCCATAAACACACGGGTGTAAATAAATTCATATAAATCATCCCTTGCTCCTCTTGAACAATTTTTGTGTAATTTATTCCCCCAATCTGTTAACCTTTTCTCTTTATGATGCTATAAATCACCTCAAGGGTCAATTTGCCTAAGACTTCTCTGGGATTTTCCCCCAGGTAGAGGATTTCTTGTAAGGATTTTACGTAAGAAGGGGCGTCAACAGGAAGAAAGGCTTTCCTTTAAACCTGAATCTTCCCCCCGATCAGCTCTTGCGGGTCTCGTGTGTTGACATGAGAGATTTCATTAGAGTGTGTCGAGACTCAAGTGAAACCACTGTGATTTTGAAAGAATGACATCATACACAATGACAGTTGAGGATCTTCCCTGTGGCTGTTCAGCACAGGTGTAACCACCTCACAGCGGCAAAACAGACGCCAAACCGCCCTTGTGCAAAAAAAAGCCTGCACCCCCCCATTAGGATGCCGATAATAACCCTCAGCGGTTGCACCTTTGATTATATTTACAGTTGATTTGTGTTGCGTCGGATGAACCTTTTTTTTTCTTTTTTTTTTTTTATTTAGTAAAAAAGCAAATCACCTTTTCACAGTCAAACTTGCAGATCAAGAAATTGTTAATGTTTTGAATTTTCAGGGAAAAATTTTAATGGACCCCAAAAAAATTAATTCAATAAGCAAACAGCAGACATGGTGACACGAGTAACAGATAATAAGAATGGAATATTATACTAAATAGATTGCATTGGATTTGCAATACACAATAAAAATAAATAAAGATGATCTTTCAAAGTTGGAAGTTGCAAAATTTGCAGACAGCTCCAATAGTTTCCTAACAACAAGGTGAAACATATACAATGTCTAGGGTGCAAATGCATGAAGACCACAACGAGTGAAAGTCGCAGCTTTACGGGATCTTAGAATACTGGATAAGCAGCAAAGAGGCGTCACTTACTGACACACACACACACACACACACACACACACACACTCTCTCACAGAGGGAACAATGCGTTTAGTCAGACGGAGCTCTGGACCCGGGTAACAGAGGACATCATGCAGAGACATGCAGGGCAGAGTTGCCAAAAGGTTTTTTTGCGCATTGCAAGAGAGAAAACTGGATCTTAGTCGGGTCCGATAGTGTTTGCCAAGCAGTTGTTTGAACACTTATGTAACAGGTCTTGCTCCTTCTTGCTCTTTCTTTGACCATATTGCGATCGCTCTGGGTCTAAACTGTGAATCAAAGTCACTGCTGGTTGAGAATACTCATGAATCACAGTGCGTTCTGTCTGATATGTGTCATCTCTCGGTTTCGGTGGATCTATTTCATTTGGCTGCACAGGAGATACTTTATTTAATGATACAAGAGGGTGGATATAAACTTCTAATATAACCGTACGACCATAAATCTCCCTATGAGGACTAGACTGTTTGGTTTGCAATGGCCCCTAAGAGAGCAGGAATTGATTTATTTGAAGGGTCTCTGAGGCTGTAACTTGTGGTGGCGCAGATGAATATTACAGGAGCAAATTCATTTCAATGTTATGGACTTGTGACACAAATGGAGAAACAAAGTGTCACCGGACTGAAGCGTCCTGATCCACTTCCTGTTTTAAGAAGTGGCGAAGAGTAATCATTTCTGCTCCAAGCATGTTTGTTTACCCCCCGCCCCCCCCAAAAAAAGAGCAAACTCTGACATTGGCCTGCTGTTTTCACGTTCACCTGCTGAAGGGTTGGTGAGGTCACATGTCCTCTGGCGGCCAATGGCTGCAGCTCGCACAAGTGTGATGTGGAAACCTGAAACCTACATCGCACTCATGCGGACGACAGATTTTGCAATGATCTCATGTCCAGTGATTCAAACCTTTTGATTCAGACCCCAATTTGGAAGATTTTTCCATATTCATGGATTCCATGGATTAATGAGCAATTGGGGGATTTCTAAACTTGCAAGCAAATTTTATGGAAACTTACAAGGAATCTTTATGGAGGCTTCTGCAATGCGCAACCATTTGTGAATGTTTTTTTTCTGCTTGATAATTTTATGAATAGAAAAGGGGGGCAGAGCCAACTAAGAGAAACCCAAAGCCAATGTGTAGGACAAGCAGTGGGCGAGTGCCATTGCCTCACGTGCGGCCAGTGGCCGCCGCCAGCTCCCATTTGACCCCGGTCCCCGCCACCTGCAAGGCGTCACGTAACTCATGTCTCGGATCATGGCGTCAGTGCTGGCTCCGGCTATAGAGGCGGTCAAGAGGACACAAAAAAAAAAAAATCCTTTGAGGTTTCCCGATCTCATCCCACGCCGCGCCCACGGCCTGCTCATGCTCATTAGTCCCGCACAAAGCCTGATGTGTTCCCCCGCTCCATCTCGTAGACTGGGACCTGAGCACACCGCACATTGCTGCACAATGGATAAAATAATACGCCGGGCAAACCGACAGTGTGGAAAACAAATAATTTGCACGAACAATTAGGTCACTTTCCGCGAAGCTCCGAGCCCCTGTGAGGAGGTTTCTATCCCCGGTGCATCGGGGTAGAAGAAAGACAACGAGCGATGACTTCATTAGCGTAATTTCCTTGCCGCTACGTGTCGCCGTGAGCCTAAAATGCGCCCTCTGTGCCGGTATCGGGAAATGTGCGGATGGGAAACTTTCGTTTGTCATTGTCCAACTCTCCAGTGTGTGCCCGCAGTCACGTCAACATATTTTTTTTCGCCCGGGTTTTCTTTGGAATGCCCCACCCCCTGCCTGCTATAATAACCTTGCTGCTTTGTTACCCTGCCAGCGTATACCACCGAGGCGAGGTTTCCCGCCACTGCTCTTCACACCTCATAACCCATAAAGTTTTTTTTCTTTCTCGGCAAAGTGTACATCAGCGAATGGAAAGTTTTGGAGTGCAATACCGCTGACTGCATTGCACATTTACTCCCTGGCCCGATAGCGTGGGCAATTTTTGCAAATTGGGAAGCAAACACAAAACAGAGGCAGTATTCAGGAATGCGGTGAAATTGCCCAAGGACGCCCGCCGCCACCACCGCCGCCGCCGCCACCAGAACCTTGACTGATAAGATTCTCTCACCATAAAAGCCAAAGCCATAAATGCCAAAAGCTTTCGGCGAGAGATGCTTCATCTGTTGGCCCTTAACTGATTCACCGCTCCAAAGGCTTATCATCTGCGGTTCACACTCTTCCAAGCGTATCGATCACCTTCGGCCAAAAGGTTCCTGCACATCTTATCTGATGCGCTGGAAAGTAAGAGCTCTTCGTTACACCAAACCGCTTCAACGTGATGTGGGTAAATTCATTGTTTTTATGGCGCAAGATTAAAAGGAAAACTGGCTTCCTTTCCCAGAACAGAAGTTGAAGTGTGTGTGTTTACTGTCTGAGTTTGCAACAAATGTCAAGGGGGGGGGGGGGGGGGGGGGNGCGCCAAAGTGCCCTCTTGGGAGGCAAAAACGCGTGCTAAAGTGCCCCCCTGGTTGGCAAAAACACACCAAATGCCCTCTTGGGTGAAGACAACACACTAAACTCCAGAAGCCTATTAGCACCAAGAAATGCGATGACTTCTCTGAAACTTTTTTCGAAATTATATTGAGCCAGAACTATATCTCATAGAAACCAGTTTTAAATATTTGGTGTGAATATGCACTAGAATAAGGAAATGGCATCTACTTTATTGAAAATGTTCTGCCGTAGGACCCCTCGACACCTTATTTATTTCCTTCATGCTTCCATGTCTCTGTGTGTTTTGCACAGTCCAACGTTGAATCTACACAGTTCTCATGGATGCTGATTCTAACTACAAACTAACTTGAGTAGTCTAGTCTGTTTTAAGGTTATAATGTGCCATTTGTGTAACCTATAAACATGTCTAAAGTGCCCTCTTCACTGACGGGAATGCGCTGTAGGTGTCCTTTTTTTTTCTTTTCGCCCCTGCCCTTCAAAAAGTCAATGCACGCCACTGGTCAAACGTGTGTCTAAAAGTGTAATGTTTGGAGGTGAAAGTTCATAACTGACCTTGGGAGGTGTGACCGAATAACTTGCAGCAACTGAAGGTCAGGCGACTGCTTTGATTTATAGCGGTGAGCTCCCTTCGCCATTTTGATTGGCTATTTTTATTCTGCTTTCTATTCCTAAACAAAGTGATAGCAAGGGAGGCTGTGTGACTCAGACATCAACAACCAGGCAACATCATGTTCTATCGTTTAGGTAAATCGGTCATTGAAGGAGAAGCCGACATTCTAATTGAGTAGTTGAACGAGACGGTTAATTAAAATTAATTACTGTGAGGTGTACAAATAGAAAGTAAGGTCACATTCAGAAAGCTATTCTAACTGTCATTAATTATGCTGCAAATACGTGCTTCAATATGGGTAATTATAAAATGTACAGTTAATTTTGCATGTATATGTAAAGTAAAGTTTCATGGCGATTTTTTTGGATTTACAAAAACCATTGAAATACGATAAATGCTCCCTGTATGATTTTCAGCTTCAAATCTTTGATTTAGTGAATGTGGATTTGATGGGGTTTTTTTCATCCTAATCCCACAAAGAAGAATAACTCATCAAAATCACATCGATTTGCCCGAGTCAAAAATTTGGTAAATGGAAAATAGGTCAGAATAGGACAGAACTTATATGATGAGAGCACATGTGAATTACTTTTAATTTCTCTTGTGGTTTTTGTTATCCCTGCTTTCGCTTCCTCGCCTGCAGGGGAAGTCATGCAGTTCCTAAAAGGCATCATAGCAGCAAAGTGAAAATGACAACAGTGATTTCTGAGAAACGTGGACCAATTCCTGGTCGCGTTTATTAGTATCAAAGGGCATCAAGAGCAACATTAGAAAACTACTTAGGCCATCTCAACTCCAAAGTTTTCTAACGAACAAAGAGGCATTTACAAACATCTTGTGGAGCTTAGATTTAGTGTCATGTCAAATGACCGTAGATAATACCCAGACTGAATTAAAAAATATGAATAAAACAACACTGAGAATGCACTTCGGATCAGAACATCAGAGAAAAAAAATCAGTCTTCACTGTCTACTGTAAACTAAAGCGTAACAAACAGTACAACGGAAGCAAACACATAAACAACATCAATTTAACACACTTAGTAGTGAAACAACCTTCAAGTATCAAGTTTCAGTGACTGCAGTAATTACTATGACAATAATTTACAATACATGAAATCGTTCAATAAATACAATAAAACCACAGACATTTGTTTTGTTTAAGACAGTATAGAAAATTCAGTATACATTTTTTTTGTATTATAAATAGGGCAATAAATAAAGAAATAAATAGTATGAATAAATAAATAGATAAATGTATAAAACGTTGAAAAATCAGAGCTCAGTAGTCCTTTCTTTCAAGATAACCGTGGGGTTGATGTCGCTGCCACTCGAGTCGGACGTACTGGAGTTGATGATCATGGACCCCGTGTCTTTCATGTCGGACACGTGGAAGGACGCCAGCGGACAGGGTCCCCGCACGTTGTTGCAGACCAGCCTCTGCAGGGACGCCGTGTTGATGATGTCGAAGCCCACGCTGCCCCCGAACGTGCTGGGCTTCCAGTACTCGGGCGAGCAGATGGGGTTTCCCATCAGGCCCTTGAGGGAGAAGGGGGCCCCCATCTCCACCATGGTCTCCCCGAAGATGGCGTTGTCTCGGGGCTTCTCCACCAGCAGGCCCGGGTAGAGCTCCACGGCGTCCACGTGTCCGTACATCTCCTCCAGCACCGCGGACATTTCTTTCTCTCCTGCAAAGCACAGAGGAAGGAGGAGGGTTGAGTTTACGCTTCGCCAACGGTTTCTCTCACAGATTCAGCAGCTGCAACGCTCGCGGGCCGTCTAAACATCGGCGGATAAATCCCCGCAACACACTCGAGACATTAATCTGCGTACTTTTTATCCTTATAGCACTCTTTATCTGTCACATCCTTTGCTATGACTGCATTTATTCAACTTTTATATGCATTTCTTGCTGATTTTGAATGCGCAGGACTTTTATGTCTGTTTATCTCTTTGGCTCTGTGATGACAATCTGCTTACACAATCTCAAGATGCACTGAACATCTGGTTTTCGGAGAGAAGCATTCCTGCCCGCTAAAGGATGCACGGACGAACGGACGAAAGCTACAGCCAGAAGCATCTCCTCGCCCCAAAAAAGAAGAAGAGTCTCGCTTTGAGCAAGCTTTGATTCAAGGATCTGGGGCCTCTGCATAACCTCTTCATTGCCTTCGACAATGTGGCAATAATTACAGGTTTGTCCTGAGGCAGCGCTGCCTTGAACGTCACGCTGTTGCTTAGGTGAAGAAAAAAAAAAAAAAAACAACAACAAACCGCAGGGATTCTGGTGACGTCGTTTCAAAAGCCTGCACGTAGTATTTCAAGTGACCGTCGCTTTGTCTCACCTGTCAGGTCTTCAAAGGAGCTGTAAGGCTTCATGCTGAACCGCTTCCTGTAGGCGTTCAGAGACTGGTAGCGCATTTGTCTGCTGTTCTCGATGGACTTAATGGCCACGTACATAATAGGGCCTGGAACGTTTCGGCCACCGGCAACCTAAAAGAAAACAATAAGAAAAACCCTCAGCACACGCAAGGTAACAAAAGTGCGGCAGTGCGAGCGTGGCAGGGAGAGAAGCTGCGACTCACCCGTCCGGCGATCTGCTTGGTGAAGGACTCCACCAGGTTGGCGATGCCGTGCTCGGTCACCACGGAGGTGTTGAAGACGAACTCTTTGTAGCTGTACTCTTTCTCCTCGATGTTGAAGGTGTCGGGCATGAGCGGGTGCCAGTGGTACAGGGTGTTGAACTCGGAGGAGATGCGGTTCTGGTACTGGAAGCGCTGGTTGAAGAGCAGCTCCGGGTCGAACTTGAGCTTGAAGTTGTAGCCGCTCAGGTGCTGCACGTAGTCCTCGATCACGATCTTGATGGTCTCTCCTGCGGGGAAGGGATGGACGGACATGGTTGGTACTTTTCGAAAAAGTCCAAATCCGATTGGGATAGTAGCTCGAAATTCTATGGTGTCGTAACATGTCTGGGTTAATCTTAGCATCGGCCGGACTGCACCACTTAGTAATATTTCACTGACGTCTTAAGAGACCAAACGTTTCCTCTTTTATGATCTTGAAAAATAACGTTGGCTGTAAAACCCTCTCAGCACGGATCAAATCCTCTTCCGTGCGCTCCAGGGTTGTCAGAAAGTGATACCGAAACCTCCCCCTATTCAAAACTCCTGCAGGAGCTACATCAATACCACCACAACGGCGCGTGCCGTTGTTCCCCGGAGCCGACCTATTTACTCTCCTCCGCGGCTAAATTCCTCACCGATCAGGATGAGCCTCGTGGTCTGGAAGAGCCGCTCGTCGTCCCAGTCGGGGTGGACCTCCTTCAGGACGTCGCACACCCGGTTGTGCTCCCGCAGCCAAATGGTGGCGTACATCATCAGGCCGGGGACCAGGCCGAACGCCTCGTGGCCCACGGCGAAGCGGTGCGAGTCGGGCACGTGGGGGGGGTAGTGCATTTCGGCGCCGACCTCCTTTACCGTGGGCGGGTAAACCTCGCCGTCCAGAACCTGAGCGGGGGGGGGGGGGGGGGAGAAAAACGTCAGACTTGCGCTCCAGCCTGGACGGACCTGACTCATCCCGTCTCCGTCTCTTCCTACCTGATGTCTGAGCTTTCCGTCTTTGAAGAGCCTCAGCTTGCGTTGCCTCTCCAGGTTGTCTCCGTAGATGTGATTCAGGTCCACCTGAAACGGTCGAAAGAGAAGAAAAAAAACAAACTATGAGCTTACGCTTCGTTTCACAAACGGGAAGCTCGTGGTGTAACGTTTGCGGGCTGCTCACCCCGTGGCCTTTGGCGAGCGTGAAAGCCGGGCCCCTCTTCATGTCCGACTTGAAGAACTGGTGGGTGAAGTGCTGGGCGAAGAAGGCAAACATCAGGCTGGTGCCCTGCGGGTCCGGGATGAACTTGCGCCTCATCAGCAGCTTCTCGGCCAGAACCTTGGCGTCAGGCAGCTCCTTTTTACCTGGAGAGACGCTCAGAATTAGGTGTCTAGGAAGTCACATGAGCTTTTTCGTCCATACTTTTTTTGTGATGTGTGCACCCACGCCTTAAAGGTTTGACTTTATTTAGAAAAAATCTCCCTGTCACAGTAATGGATTTCAGAAGAACTGGTCTTCTCTCCTGTTTGCCCCTCCAGCACTCCAATTCCGACAAGGCCTACCTCTGATGTAACGAGAGCAAAGCCACCCTTGCTCGGTATTCAAGAATCTGAGAAAACTGGTTTTCCGAAAGCGGAGAGGAGAGAGCGAGCGCTCACCTGCTACTCCCATAGGCGTTGGGCAATCCTTCGACACCGGGGGGAGGGTTCGCGTGTAGTAGGAGAGGTTGGAATAGGCCTCCCAGTTCTTGTAGTCGTATTCCGAATTGAAGGTTGGAGGACTGTCAATCATGTGGGATCGAGCTGGAGACGGGAAAAAGGAGAAGAAAAAGAGCGTTAGTCTTTCATCGCCTACGTGAACACACGCCGTACAAATTTTCAGGCGGGTTATGAAATAGTTTCCTGTCCATCTCATCGCGCCTTCAGCGAGAGGCACTCACATGTCAGCACGTATCTCATGATGGCATCCCGGAGAAATGAGATGTTGTTGATGATGTTCCAGAAGCCCTTGAAGTGCGTGAGGAGATAGTGGACCGTGTTGGGCGACGGCTTCAGGGACACTTTGATCCAGGTGAGGAATTCGGCTGTTTGAAGGTCAAGGAGGAAATATTCCATTTAAAAAAACAAAAAAGGAAAGAAAATGGGAGGAGAGGTGAGCGGCTGCGCCAACGGAAAACTCTCAGCAGCTCAAACAAGCGTCTCTGTTGACGTCTGAACTTACGAGTGGTGCAGTTTGGCCCGTGGAAGCCCGTCCTGGTGCAGTCACACTCGTAGTTCTCGGACCCGAGTGCCGTGCAGACGCCCCTGTTCTGGCATGGCTCGGAGCAGCACGGGTTACCTGGATGGGTCACACAGTGGTGGGTTAAAGGGGGGGGGTCCACACACATTTACAGTTTTAAATCATGTAAAAAACCCAGCATAGACACAATTAAAAGCCATTAGAGATGTAATTTTCTTCCTCTACTCACCACCTTCGCAGACTAGAAACCCCAGAGCCAAGAGGGAAACCGCAAATGTGAGTCTGTTCATACTCCAAAGTCTGATGGGGTTTTTTTTTCTTCTCTCTCTCTCCTTCTCTCTCTCTTGCTCTCCTCTCCTCCGCTTCGCTCTGAGGGCTGAGAGTTGGAATGTGTTGAACCTGCCGAGTGGAGCACGTTTATAAGCCCTGTATGCGGATAACGTCACCGCCCACTACGTGCGCTAATGAATGGCTGCGGCAATTGGTCATGAAGAAAACACGTTTTTTTTTTACGCATTTCCTCTCTTTGCCCATGTCTGTCGCCACCTCTCCAATGAAGCAAGGTGGAATTGATTTTTTTCTAAATTAGTTTATTACGGCTTTATACACGTGTATTAGTGTTTGTTAATACACACCCACGTGTAGAT
>CAESWR010002570.1:818-36204 GCA_903171835.1 Mullus surmuletus | reverse complement strand
CAAGGGACCTCATCCAGTTACCAAAATCAGTGGTTTACCTCCTAATGGCTGCCCTGGTTGTGGTCGCTGTGGCTTACGCCATCGTGGGACACCTTATCAAAGACCTCATGCTTGATATCACAGGTAAGCCAGACTCATTAAGGGGTCACCTTGACCTTGATTCAAGTCCAACAGGTTTTCATCTTGTGCGGCCGCCTACCAGTGGGTCAATACCTTTCATGGAGGACAGCTTTTAGGTGCCTCATGAATTGTGGTAATAAGATTCAATACAGGGCCCTTGGCTTGAACTGCATATTGTTGTTTTGTTGTTGTTGTTCTCACATTGATCTAAATACACTGAATGGTGAAACACAAAACATTGTGAATGAATAGGGTTTAACTGATTCACTGCGCTGAAATTGATATAATCACCGCACACTCCCTGTGATAAGCATAATATAGTAATTTCCTCTCAAAGCATATAATCAACAAATCCATTTTGTCTTTCTTGAAAGAATAAAGGAAGTGACAAATGCAGTTGTATGCTAAATATGGTAAAACCTTCACAAATATTGGTGTTTGTAATAGAAAAGAGACTTTAAGATATAGAACATATAACAGCTATTTGCATGGTGATGTCCAATCTTTTGAGTTTATTGTTTAGTTCTTTATAAGCAAGAAGGTTCTTGGCAGGAGGTACCAAAACCTTTGCAGAAATTCAGTTAAACAGGCAGACATGGGGATTTTTGTAGCATCTATTATTTTGCACCATCGGCTATTTGTGGTATGTAAACAGATTTTGGCTGATTGGCTCCTCGTCCTCCTCTGTCCCTCCACAGACTGCTTGCTGGGTCCAGTTGAAGAGAACGTGGCAAAAGATGGAGAAGTGGAGGGAGTTAGCCCACTGCATTTGCCTGCAGGCGTCAGCCATTCGCACCCCAATGCCTTCCATGTGTGGGACCAGGATGACGTCATCATCCCCATGATGCCCACTGATGAAAGCCCACTGAATACCCCCCTGATGGCCGTAATCCCATACATACCTTCTTTTTTCCCCGGTACCCTCAACATTGGAAGTCCGTCCTACAATCAGCCAATTCCAAAAGAGAGTGAAGCGTGAAAGGGACACATATTTGTTTTTCTATTCGTACACATTTCATATTTAAGGTTTGGTTCCCTGTTGCTCAGATTTTTTCTTCCATTGTGAACTCATGTTATACTACCAGCAGCCCACTGTTTTGACCAGAAACACCTTTTATACAATTTAGTGATAGCAGCAGTAGAAACTTTCTGCAATATTTGAATATCAGTAGCAAGTGACAATTTGACGATTTTCCACATTTTTGGATGACCATCCAAAGGCATGGACTTGCTGCCTATGGAGTGACGAGCAATCTGTGGAACTATTGGCTCGGACACAAGGTGCCAGTTAACGGAAAAACAACTGAATCAAGAATAAAAGTCTCACAGGATGTGTGCACAGATTGAAGATTTGTGCAAAGCTTGCATTCTGGCCAGACTGTTATGAGATCAGTCCATGGTGTGACGTTAGTTTGAATGGAAGACCTTTTGTATATTTACAATTGATAATGTTTAGATATGAGGAAATCGTGACCACATAAAAAAATCAGAGTCTTTATCTATTTCATGTTTGGCCATGAAGAAGAGGGTGTCTTAAACTTCTTTGAATGACACACTGGGTCAAAATCTTGTCTTAATTCTTCAGTCAATCAGTGTATGATTCTCAAATGGTATTTTACAGTCTACTTTATAAATGCACTATTAATTGAATACCTGAGATTTGTGTTAAAATCTTAAATCTAATAAAGCTATATAAAGTTTGCTAATGCTTTTGTCTCAACCTTATTCTGATACAAATGTTTCTAGTCAGTAGGAAGATCAACCGTCTAATAGGGTGAAGTTAATTCAATTAGCGGAGCTGAGGCCTTTAAGGTGACTAGGTAAAACCTTTTAATGGAAAATCGAATCATTGAAGATGCAGAAAGTAGATGAAGAAATAGAGCACAAGTGGTGCTGTGTTTGTGCAACTTTCCAGTAAGATGGGCACAGGTGCTATGGCTTTTGTTCAGTGATGGAAATGACAGAATGATCTATTTGTTGATCAGTTTGTGGTAGGCTACTTCTGGTGTTAATGGTGGAACAACTCCCAAAGCAACAAAACACCAAATCATTGCCTAATATTTTTCACTTGCAAAGATATCTGGTGGCTCAGGAAAATGCTTTTAAACACTTTGATGATTTTACAGATTGCATTAATTAAAAAGTGAACAGATTTTTTAAGGAAATGTATGAATGTAGGTAAAAATAATTTTTCGATCGAAGGCAGCTTCAGTGTCAGTATTTTAAGATGCAATTTCTATGATCCAAACTGACAACATCACTGTGCTTGCTGAAAATCCTGCCCCCTCGTCTGAGTATTAAGCTGTGATTAAAATACGACAGTGGTCAGATATGACTGTAGAAAGCTCAATTTAATTTTGCTTGTTGCCAATAAAACACACCCAGTATTACGCAACTAAAAACACATGGATCTCTGTGTCCATTTTTAGCAGGATATGGGATGCAAGGCAGGGATCCCAGGATATTAAAAGCAAAAAAAGACACACACACACACATATTTGCAGTGCAGAATCACTTTCATTCCTTCTATTCTCTCATCCGTCCTTTCTCTCTGCTAAAAAAAAAAAGCAGTACGCCACCTTTTCTGCCTTCTCCAAACATCAAAGCACTGATTTTACATTTGTGAATACTTATGACTTTGATTGTTGATTGCATCTGCTTGGCACATGCACACGAGTGCCTATATTCAGTGATGGGCGGAGATTAGTGAGAGAAGATTAGATGGGCAGCTTAGGGTGTAACACAACGTCCTTTTATTACTTTTGAGCTGTGGAAATGAATAATCTGACAGAAGCAGCCAAGTCTGCATTGAGGGACCGCAGACACGTATTTTGACCACATTACTGAGTTGAAGCTACAACTGGTTGGACCATCGAGATATTTCCAGCAGGCGGAGAAAGAAAAGAAAAGCACAAAAAAAGAAGCAATTATGATCAAAGACAACAAAATGTTATAAGTAGTTTTTTTCTAAATGTTCTGGAAGATGTCCAGGTCGAGGTCAGAGGTTTCATTTGAATACAGGTTCAAATGAAACCTATATTAATGGGCCATCAAAAGTCCCCAATGATATTCAATTTCTTGTCATAAATCACGTTTGGTTTTTGATACGTCCCTCTGTTTTAAAGGAGCTGAAACGGGCACCTTTATTTCAATAAAATGAATCACAAGATTTAAAATGTACTCAAATGGTTTTGAGAAGCGTCCAAGGATATGCTAATCTGGTATGGTTTGGAAAAGAGACCAAGGATACACTAATCGCATTTACTCAAGCTAACTCCGCACTGGCTCTGTGGGAGCTCTCTACCGCCGTGACACAGGAGGTCTGACCGGTGTGGAGATGTCAGTGCTTAACGTGAGCCCATAAAACCACTCAAAGAAGGTCAGATTGTGAGAAGTGTGACACCATGAGGGTCCAGAGTGAGTATAATGCTTTGTCATGCCCTTCCACTCACATGGTGAATACGAGGAGCTTTTTTTCTTTCCTTTCTTTACCATTTTAACATTTGCCACTAATCTTAACATTTCCAATGAATGTTTGTATGCAAATATTACTTGTGGGTTAAAGTAATCATATTGCACACGATCAATAATCTATAAATACCCTGCTTAGTTAGAGATGTCCGTAGCCATTTACCACTTTATTGCACCCTCTTTCAGTTTATGAAAATGTTCCTACTTTACTACTACATTGTGATCCTGTGACATTATGTATTAACAAAGAGTTGAGTCTCTAAACCTCTGTATCCTTTCTATGTTGTCAGATCAGCATTTGGATGGTTGGATCGCGACTCTGCGTGATGCAACGCTATAATGGAGTGTTTGATCAACAAGTGAGTTCACATTACATGTGTCCGACTGCTTGTGAAATCAGCCTTGGCTTTACGCTCACCAGAGACACTTTGGGATTAGCCGTTGTCTGGATTTTTTAGGTGGAACATGTGAGCACAGGATTAGCGTCCTGCCTGCAGCTTTGGACTTTTGTTAGCAGGTGGTAAAATAGCATGCGGCAAATCGACTGCATGCATTGCTGGAACGGACAGAAGTCAATGTCAAATGGGGAAAAAAATATAACCCAGTGTCTCCAGTATCAGAAGCGGCGCTGCAAACACATATGAGTCTACTCAAATCATGTTGCGTGGGTGTCAGTCAGATCTCGGCATCAAAATGTGAGCTTTCTTTCCTGTATTGATTAAATCGGTTCTGTGTGTTCTATGAAATGTGATCTATTATTTCATACTCTACACGTGAGAGAACTAATAAAGGATTAGCAATGTTCATAGTAACTTGCAGGGAACCTATACCAACCACTGTAAGACACATGCATACAGCTACTGCCAGTCCAAAAGTGTCTGATCATCAGAAAACCTGACCTTACGAGAAACCAGGCGAGACCTTTCTGTGATCTGTTGAGGATCCTTACGTCACTCAGGGCTAGGAAATCCTTAAATGTCTTATCCTCACTTGACAGCTTAACCTCTAATTTCTTAAGGGCACTGACTCAGTTCTTTCATCCTGGGGCACCGTCTGACAAGGCAGTGGATCCTGATTGGATCAGGGCGATACTGGTAATTGCTTACCCGGCCTTAACAGCCAGGTTATGGAGAGCATCCAGAAACCCTACATTACTTTAGTGTGGAATTACACTGTACATAAATAAATCATATAATCTAAAAAAAAAATAAAAAAAAGGACTGTTGGACTATTGTATGATGATTTCACAATTGGTTGCAAGAGATGTAGCTGCATCATCAGCTCGGACAAAGAAGAAGCGACTTTCCCCAAATACCTGCTTACACAAACATGACATAATGGCAGGAAAATTAATGTGTTTGCATGAATGTGGGAGGAAAAAATAGAGAAAATCCTGTTCTGCTTCAATCCTAGGTGCATTGTCATTGGCTGACCGAGTTCATCCTGATCCAAACCCTCTGCCAAACTGCCTAATCCTCTGTTGGCAGGCCAGGTTCTTCTCTATCATTGACAAAAGAGCAAAGTGGAGGTCTTGTCCTTAGGAAACTACACCAGTCATTTCTGCATTCGGGCTCCCGCACGTCAAATATTGAAAATAAAGCTTATTACATTTCTTGTGTTTGCAGCCTTTCCAAATATAGATGTCTTGGATTGAAATGTGGGCAGGTTGAACGAAGTACAGCCTGTATGAGGTGCATTCATATTTGCTGTATCTCTCCCTTCTTCGCCAACACATTCATATGTGGATTAAACACTTAAAATAAATGTAAAGTGTTTTTGCAAATTGGTTATTGATACCAAGTTCACAGCTAAATGAATGTGAGGCAGTAGAGGCCAATCAATTCTGCATGGTTCACCAGCTAACTGCCATTTGAGGCTCGAAGGCTGCAAGCAGGCTAGTATCAGCATGCTAATAGAAATGCAAACTCTAAAGAGACGTGTGAACTCAAGTCACATGACCTGGAATTGAGACTCGACAAAATGTAAAAAGACTTGCAATTCACCTTGGACTTTGACAACAATGACTTGTGACTTCACTTAAACTTGCGCCTTTTGATTTAAGACAAAAGTGCATTATTTAAAGAAAGCAAACAAATCAGTAAATTTCGTCTGATGTGCACGTGCTAAAGACACCAGACCAGAACCTGTCCTCATATTATCAGGGATGCCCAACACACTGGGCCCAGTTCAGAATCTCCGGGGGCGTCTGGGGCAGAGATGGGCCCCATCTCTGCAACAGAGCATCAGTGAGAGGGAGATCGTTCCACTTGGGTACCCATGACGTCACTGCAGGGGCGGGGCTTGCGGACAGGCAAGCCAGGCAGTTGCTTGGAGCCCCGGCCTCTAGGGGGGCCCCCAAGTTGGCCTAGAGGCCGTGGGCCCTAAGTGCTAATAAATGTAGGGGGGCCGTACAGGGGACCCATACAGGTGAAAGAGATCATTTCCCTCCAGAATACAGACAAAAATCCACGTACATTCAAGAAGGAATATTGTTGCAATTTTATTTTACATTTTATTATTGACACCACTGGTTCAGATTAGTATTTTTTGTAATAAACAAAAGTTCATATTTTATGTATCTTGTCGGTGTCAGATTATATACAACAACGATTATTAATAGGCCTGGGCTTTCGAGGACTTCTGTTGGTCCCTGGACCTCACTTTGAGAACCCCTAATCTCTTCATCTATTTTTTTTTCAGTATACATATCAAATGTCCCAGAAATTGTGTGCAAAAACCCAATTATTTTCTGTGTGTTTGGAGCCCCAAAAGACCCTTGCAACGCCACTGAAGCATCAAGCACGACTGACAAAATGAGCCATTAATGGTCACGCAACTGACGCAACTGACGCATCAGACGCAATATTGGTCGCCAAGTCACTTCTGGTGTGATTGCGGCCCAACACTGCCAAGTGGATGCCGTTTTTAACTGTCTTTGCTTATTAGCATTAATGCAAAATTGATTCTGCACAGAGAAGAATGCATAAACAGCAAGTCTCCATTAATATATGTATATCATAGTCGATTTCTTTGGACTGCTACTGTCTGCACTTTGTCTTCCATCCCTCCGCTGCAGAGTTTGAATCAAGGAATTCTCTACAACTTAACTTGTGTCAAGTGCTCCAACTTTGCCAGTACATGTCTGATTTAGAATGTTTTCTAGAGCCTCCCCCCCACGCTTGACTAATAATGTGACAGTTCAAATGAATTCCATGTTTTGCCACATGAAATAGTTTGGCAGTACAAAGCAGCAGCCATTCGATGTTTCGTGTTGGAATTTCATTATGTTTCAGAGCACCTATGGGTCAAGGGACACCAGAACTACTGCCAAATGTTCAGTGCACAAAAATTAAACCACACGTGTGTAGCAGCTGTTATATCAGAATATCTGCTGCAGATGGCCAATGATGTAAAACAAAACCGCATTGAGAGGAGAAGTTCCTCATTTCTGTAGGGAAACCGCACCCTCGGAAAATACACCATTTTGCATTGAAGTTAATTCATCTTACTGCATTTAGTAAACTGTTGTCTCCTCTACTACCCCCCCCCCCACAGCAAATCAAAGACATTTACATCTGGTGCAAATTTTGGAATGACTGATTCAAATTCATTACCCAACAGTTTTACAAACAACATTTATTCCCCTACAATTTAAAACTTACAGATAAAAAGGTGATTCTTTAAGAACATTCATTAATATTCAACTCCAACACTGAACATTGCCACCATCTACAAGTTCTCAAAATGCCAATGTGTGCTCCTACTTGCCGGTTTACTCAAAGACCCTCTGGGAGAGGACGGTGCGATAGAGCGACGTTCCCTTAGCCTGGAAGAAGGTCACAGTCATCTTGTCCTTGGTGACTTCTCCATGGACAAAACCTCCCAGGGTAGAAGCTTGGCCTGTGAAAAACTTCAGGGAACCTTTGGGCACATGGTTCCAGTGACGGACGTCGGGATCCAGGAAGTTTCCAGCACCGCTCACAATGTATCCCACCCCAGACTCCTGGAGGTACTGTGGGGAAGGAGGTCGGGTTAACCACTGGCTTTGCGCCATTAAAAATCACCTCTAGACATTTTAGAACCAACCTGAAGATTATGGTCATGCCCGCAGAGGTAAGCGGTAGCTTTGTACTTTAGCAGCAGTGGGTGGAGCCTCTGCAGCAGGCAATGGGTGGGCCCGTGCTCCGACACGGACCACACAGGGTAGTGGCCCGCCACCAGCAGGAAATCGGCCTTTGACTGAGCCAGCCGCTCCTGCAGCCAGGTCAGCTGACGGTTGGCCGCCCCCACGTGAAGGGGACCTCTGGGCTTCTCATCCAGGTAGTCCAGGGAGTTCCCACACAGCATCACCGTGTCCAGCATGATGATGGTCAGGGTCTTACCAGTGTTGGGGATGCGGAAGTTCAGCTCGTAGTAGTATGAAGGGAACTTCCTAAAAAAAAAAAAAATCATACGCTCACAGTATTGGATAAATACATTCAGAAACATCTTGCATGGACATGAATTCAGATTTTCTGCATACTGGTCCTCACCATCTGTCAGATTTCTGGCTGTACTCAATCTGGGCTTTGACGTTCCCTGCGTGGTCGTGATTACCAGCAATCACATACCAGGGGACTTTGAGAGACTTCGCCGTGTACACAGACTCAAATGTATCCTGGATGATGGAGTCACACAAACCAGTTCAACAATAACTTTTATTTTTATTTATTAAAACAGGTTCTAAGAGCAGACATTTCTCAAGAGTACATGACAAGAAGGTGATTCCACCCACCTCAAACCGTGGAGAGTCCTTGCTGTCCACACCTTTGTAGTAGAAGTTGTCACCAAGGGCCAGAACAAAGTCCGCTCCCATGTGCTCCGCTACTTTGCTCATTTCTCGAGCGGTGGTCTTCTGCACGGCGGTGACGTAGGGCGGGTAAGGCACGCCGCCCCAGTCTCCCACAGCCAGGAACTTAATGGAGGTTCTGTTTGCTGACAGGAGACGGCGAGACAATCTAAACCCACAGCAGAGACGGCAGCCCAGATCTTGAAACAGGAGGTCACATGAGTGCATACTTACTGCTACTTCCCTCCAGGTCTTGGAAGGTAGTAGGATAGCAGTAGGCCACGGGGATGACAGCAACCAGCATGGATACCAGAGAGAGTGCCATCTTCAAAGCAAACGTTTGAACATCAGTCAACAGCAGAAATAAAACAGAACTCAAACAAAAAGTGCAAAACAGTCACACTTGCATACGAAAGCAAAAGAGGAACACGAAACAAGCACCTCAAAGACGTCCGTCAGTCCGTACCACGTCCGCCTACGCTTCCTCTAACCTCCGCTCCTGATACACACCGCAAAGTGTTTGTCTTGCTTTTATTTCTCAAAGCGTCTCCTGATTGGCTGCACTGGGAACTAGACATTTCTCAGCTGGAGCGAATAGAAGCTAATCAGTGTGGCTCACTTGTCTGAACCTGAGAGGGTCAGAGGTCAAACCCTCATGTCTGTCAGAGCACATCACCGCATGCATGCAGACGCACGCCTCCGGTTCTTCCAAACAGGAAATGATGTGTGGGGAAACGTGTTGTTAACAATTGTTTGCAGCAAAAGAAATGCAAAAGCCTCACTCCTCTGCAGTTCGAAATGTTGCCAAAAAATCTGGACGAATGAGAGTGTGAAGAGATAATAATGCCAGAGCCTGATAAAGTAAACACTCACGGCTGATAGTTGGTGAGGCGCTCGGGGTGACCTGTCAAGACTCTCCGTCGTCACGCTGCTCCTTCAGTCCGTCAGCCTTTTATCATCTGTGACGGCGGAGAGGCGGCGGATAGGAGCGTCCCACGGGCCACGCCGCCGGGGCATGATCATTGCTCACACCCTGACTCAAGTCTGGGGACAGGAGGGTCATCTGCACCACATGTGATCAGGCCGCCAAGGTTATTATAGCTGGTGTCCCGACTCCACTTTTTCCACTTTTGTGTTAATCAGTTTTTCCTCTTCATCTTTTCCATCTTTCTGCTTCCATTCGAGTGGATGGAATCGGAAATGTATTTCAACGACATGGCAATACTGTAAACTGCACAGATTTTGCGTTTTTCTCGAGTTCAATTTTGGGACTATTGATTGACAAAATGTATATCAGTCCCTGACCAAAACAATAACATAAGAGGGAAAAAAAGTGTTGCGCTTGCATAGATTAATCATCATTTTTACTCATGGAAATTAGGTAGAGGCATGGCAACGTTCTTACAAGTTCAGCTCAGTTCACCCTTTGGCAAACCTTCCGACCTTTGAGGGCATTGAGGTTCTTGAAGGAGCCGACTAGGAAATAACCCCAAATGACATCATTGGGGTAATCTTTGCTTTGGCTTGACTTAAAATTTCCACTTGAGCGCCTGCTGTGGAGGGTTATAAAGTGAAGAGTTCATCTGCAAATTCCTATTCTAGAGGCCAATTTATTTGATCCTTGGTGAGCTTTTTTTCACCATGGAGTTACAGTGAGGCTGTCTCATCACGGCTGAACATGCGGCGCTGCATAAACCACATCACTTGAGGGTTCTGTGAAACACTGCTATTAACACTGATGTGAAGAATATGGTTGGTATGTCTAAAGTAAGCTCAAGTTGACCTAGTTTAATTTATGGCCAGACAGTTATATCAGAATAAATGTTGGACTTTCAGGTGTAAAATGGCATTCCTTCCTAATTGTATCCACTGTCATCTACATATGAATTTTAGATTACACTATATTCACATCATGAGGTCAAGCTAAATCTAAAGACTAAGAATGTGTCTCACTTAAAAAAAATCAAACTGTATTCGTCTGAATTAGGTACAGCGGTTAGAAATTTTGCTCCAAAATAAGAATAGTTTATTTTAAGAGAACGTGTAGAGCATTTTATGTAACACAAAAAATAAACTACAGCAACTTTGAATCAAAACCATAGACATACTGATACGGAACGAGACCACCAGATTAAAAACCATGGAAACAAGATGTAACAAAGCAGAAGTAGTGGGTTTTGCTTTTTCTTTTTTCAACATTCATGTCAAAATGAAAAGGACAGGAACAATGATGCTAAAGAAAACAGATACTAGTGATGAACCAAAAACTGTGGAATTCCAGTTTCAGAGATGAGACAAGCTTTTTTTTTCTTCTCCTTTCCTTTTTCAGAAGTGGTAGTCCGGGGTCAGCAATGGTAAACAATCTGACAAAAGTTAGTGGAGTGAGGTGAGAAGGGCTGTATATGACGTATATGATGGCTAATAATTCACATTGCTGTATCCAGAGTACGAGCCCTGGTTCTGTCCTCCGTAGCTCTGGTATGTGCTGTAGTCCTGCTGGCTCCCCCAGGACGACTGGTTATCCCAACCTGTGCGGTGGAAATAAATCAGGATCTCATTTCACTTCAAAGCGTGAGGTGCACTCTGCAAATGTGACGCCTCCACACTCACCATAATTGCTGTACATCTGCCCCCCCGTCACCGAGCTGGGATAAGCCGTGCTGTACATGGAGTAGTTGGCCGCCTCGGTCTGACCCTGGGTGAGCATCTTTTTCTTCTCGTCTCCGTAGCCGTAGCTGTAGGGGCTCTGCTGGTCGGCGGGGGGAGGCATGGACTGGTAGCTTTCCGTCTTTGTCGTGGTGGACTGGGACGTGGAGACGGGCGGGGAGGTGAAGGTGCCGCTGGTGCTGCTGCTCTCTGGGTAGAAGGTGCCGTAGCTGACGGTGCTGCTCGGGGGGCCGGGGGTCTTGGCTGTGGCGCTGGCTCCGTTGTTGCCATACATTTTATCTGAGGAAGCATGAATTACTGCTGTGTGAGCGCAGATTCGAGATACCTTCTTGTCTGTACTAACTCAAATTATCTGTAGAAAACAAGAGATTTCCTTCACCTCCCTAAAACGCATAATAACTAATTCTATTTTAAAAATCTGTTGGAATGAACGGTATTAATGAGATCAGGAGTAAATATACTCACGATAGCCTGTGCCAGTGCTGCCCTCGTAGCTGTAGTTGGCTTTGGAAATAGAAAAGAGAAAAGAAAGAAATCTGAATTCAGTCCAATTCCTCAGCTCGTGTATAATACAAATGCCTTTGCAGGATCATACATGTTAGAGCAGACAAACAGCCAGTGTGATAAATTCCTTACTGCTGTTATAGCTGGGCCCTGGAGTAAACGGTTTGCCCCGGCCCCTCCCCCGACCTCTGTGGGGACCCCAGCCCCGGGTTCCGGAGTCCGAGGGAATGCCGCGGATCGTGCCAAACCCTGGGATGTGCTGTTGGGAGGAAGAAAGGATGAAGGTTCAGGTTGAACGTTGATTAAACATCTTAGAACATGTGGGGATAGCGACTCATCTTGACTCAACATGAAAATATAACAACTTTATTAAAGCAGAGGGTAGTTGAAATGTCCACCCAAAATGTGCACTTAAATTGAGATACACATTGATTTTCATGTGAGGCTTTACACAGTTTCCTGTAAAGTGGTAGCAATCATATGTCTCACAATTACACAATAAACTTTGATTGCAGATTAAACATTGAGCACACTGCTACTAGGATTGTCTTGAAAATTGTTTTTGCCAGTGATTTGGTTCGGGCTCATTGAATTATGTCAGTTACCATGTCGGTGTAGGTGATCTTCTTCTTGGTGGCAGGATTTCTGTTGGCGTTTGACACACTGTTGTCGTCTGGGAACAGCTTCTCCAAAGCAGCGAGGGCAGCGTAGGCTTTTGCCTCTTTCTTATTCGAACCTCTCCCTTTGAACTTCTGACCATCAACCTCCACCTGAGACATGCAATGAGACAATGCAAGTTTGAGCCCTTTGAAAAAATCAACATGCTTTTACGAAAAAAAGGGAAGAAGGTTTTGTACGGCTGAACTACCTCCATAACAAAGCACTTTTCGTGGGAGCCGCCCGTCTCCGCCGACAGCTCGTACTTGAGGCTGCGTCGTTTCTCATTCAGCTCCATCACAGGATTCTTCCCATTTCTGGTCAGGATGGGACCCAGACCGCTCTGAGTGCAGAAAACCAATCTTTGAACATGATGTAGAAAACAACCTCTGTTGAAGAGAGAGGAGGCCATGCTTACATCCTCAGAAGAAGAAGCAGAAGCAGCAGTCTGTCCCGACTCCTGGCCCTCAGCAGCTTCGCAAATGGACTCAGACTTGGATTCTGAACCTGTTGGAAGACCAAGGTCCTGCAGGACCTGGTAAAAAGAAAAGGCACTTTTTAGAAGATTCAGCCATGTCACCAAGTTCACTTCAAATAAAAAGCCAAGTTTACGATAAAATATTTAATTATAATTGACAGATGAAGTCAGCTTTTAAGCAAACTGGCCTCAAGTTTATATTTAATATACAGACAGGTTAGTTGGTGAGAGCCTTGCCTTTGTGGCTACATTGAGCTTGGCAGCTCGTTTGGAGGGGCCAGAGGCCTCGTAGGTTTTTCCGTTCAAGTCCACAGCCATTGTGAAGACCGGCTCGTGGACCGGGCCGGTCTGAGACGTGAGCCGGTACTCCAGGCCAGGTCTGTACTGGTTCAGACGCATCACCGCATTCATGCTCAAATCATCTGTAACTACGAGGAAAGAAACCAGCAGACCAAGGCAGAGAGAGAGATGCACAAAGAGAAGTTTATTAGTGAACATTTACATTTACTCGATAGAGAAACTGATACTTCAATAATGAGTGCAGGTCTTAATCTTTTTAACCTCATCATATGTATCCCTTAACTTCATCTAACTTGAAACAGGCATTACTTAGCTTATTTTCAATCAACAATATATACAGATGCTTATATCGATGTGTTCAGAGACACAAACCTCATTATCATCAGTACAATGATAATGAAATTAGAGGTGTAAAGATTTAATGATCAAGTATTAAATTACACTTGCATGCACAAGTCCGTCTGACAAAGAGGCTACTTGTGTTAAATCAAACGATGTTCATAAAAGATGTAAACACAGATTCTACGGATAAACACTATTTTCAACAGACATTAATACACAGTTCCTCTTTACATATAACGTTTGTGAGGGTGGATCTTACAGGAGCTGTGCATGTAAAGCGAGAAGCCTTTTTCTGATAAAATCGCAAATACAAATAAAATGAAAGCTTGATGCAAAGAGTGAAGATCGAGTCTGCATTGACTTCCTATTTGCTTGTAAGTTGTATTCTGGTTCCCCCTCAGTCAAAGGAAACAAGTTAGTGAACCAAGATGTTCAAGAACAAAGAATGAATGAACGAACACATAAATAAATATGTAAATAAATAAACCAACCAATACTAAAATACAAGTAGCTTGTAGTTTTTGGCCCAATTTTTTAATGCTATTTTAGCATAAATCAGTATGCTAATTTTGTATTTTGTCTTTGTCTCTCGTTGCTCTTGTTGTTAATGAAGAATCAGATTAAATGATTAATTATTAATCTCTAAACTGAAGTCGTCGTCACAACGGCACGTTGTTGTTAGATGATGGATAAAGACAAAAGCAGGCTCATGCGTCACTCTCTCTCTAAATAGGGTCACTTGTGGCATCATAAAACAATGTGGTGAGCACAAAAACAACAGCCTTACTCAAACTTATGCTTGATTCTGTTGTGTTTCTTTACATTCGCTTCTCACTGTCAAAATTTCCCAACCATCTAATATTTGGCTGGCTGCCAGAGGATGTTTGGTTTCATACCAACACCGTTTGTACCAGTGTACGATTTGTTTCACAATATCAATGTTGTGCTCATTAAATCAGTGTGGCTGTATACTGACTCAGGAGTGCACTTGGAGAGACATGTTTATCATTCATGTGGTTGCAAAATATTGAGTACCCTAAAATTACACATAAATATAAATATAAATATAACACTTCCAATCACACCCCTATGCCCAGAAGGCCTCTGATATTCATTACTAACATGATTTCCTCTGAAAGCGCTTCTGGAACTTGAGATACTTCCTCTGTTTGCTGTTGAGGAGGGACTCTTCATCGCTTTTCTCCACCTCCGCATAAGGCCTTTTAGATGGCAGACCGTACTGTCCAGCAGGTGCTATCTGCGCTGGAATACACAGAAGAAACTAATGTGATAAGATGCACTCCAAACAAAATGTGCACTTCAGTTAATCTAAAAAGGATCATTCATTGTTGTTGGGTTGTTGTTGTTTTTTTTTTAAATACCTTTTCCACTGGTTCCCAAGCCCTTCCGTGGCTTAGCTGGCTTGAAGTCTATCCCCAGCACTTTGTGGATCTGTCCGAATGCACACAGCCTCAAGGCAAACTGAGGAAAAGATGTGTTTTTTTAAGAGTCACGTTCAGCTTCTGGGGTTTTTACAATGCATGTGGGTATGAGGGGGCGTGGCCTCACCTGGGCACTTTGCGTGATGTCCTCTCGCTGCTGTAGTGTTAGATTTTCAATGGCGTCAACAGGGTCCTTTTCACACGGGTCTTTGATTCCGGGGCCATCTGTGCACAAGTTCGATCAGAAGAATAAGGGTGAGTAGCCGGGGTATAAAAACTCTGGGCTAGAAGGGAGAGGCCCGGCACTCACCTTGTAAGAGGATTCCAGAGGCAACACATTCTAAAACTCTGCGGAGAGACTCGCCTACTCCCATTGGCCTCTCTGACGTACCGATGGCCTTCTCAACCAACAGCTCTAGAGGCTGCAACCACAACAGAGGCTCCGATTAGCTGGCTCGGCTCTGTCGACCTTCATACAAGTGCAACCACGGATTTCTCACCCATCCGGAGAGCGGCGCCCAGGTGGGAACGCGGATGCACAAGTCCCTCATTATCCGAATCACGAGGATGGCAGAGTTCAGGTCGCTGACTTTGGCCTGAAGACACAAAAGAAGCTCGTTCACTCAGAAGGTCTGCATTCAACTGGGGATCACCTCCAACCTGGGCTCTCAGTGGGGGGAGGGGGTTCCCACACCCCAAGAGAGCCCAATAACCAAAGCATTCAAAAAGGTCAGAGCACCTGAGCTGTCTCGAAATCAACAACCCGTGTGCACTTCCTGCAGGGTTTAAAGACCTTCCGGAGCAGAGGTGGTGTTGACACTGAGACAGCTCAGTCTGACCCACGACTGGCGACTGACACTGAAATCTGTCATCAAGAAGGTATGCTGCTATGCTCATTTGGTATGGAACAGCGGATTATTGTCCATGAGATAAGTTAGTAAAAACCGACATTTAAAGATTATGGTCTACATCAACAACTGATAGAACAGTTATGTGTTTGTCTCTAAATGGACTGAAAGTAATAAGAGGGCTCACTCATTCAACAATTGAAGCTTATGTATAAATAATGACGTGAATGCAAACCTGGAACCACTTGGCGTGGCGGAGAGACGCCAAGGCAGTTAGGCATTTCTGCCTATCCAGAACGTCCGGCAGATCGTTGACTGTTCGCGATTCTATTGACGAGGTGGGGTAAGAAGAAAAGGTACAGTTTGACCAAGGGGGTTGGCTCTGTCTTGCAGCTCAGGGAGAAGCAGCTTCCCACAAACCACAGCAGGCAGGGAGAGGGGGTCTCAAAAGTGTCAATCATTGGTCCCAGCCAGCGTTACAGCCACATGCGGTGGGTCCCAGCTAATTTTTGAAGGGAGTGGGATTACGAAGACTGATGGCGACATGCGTCAAATTTACAGGCCAGAGCATGTTGTTATAACCATGTGCCCCGTCAACACCCCCTTTCCTCAGTCCATCGGCTTGGGTTTGCTGCTTTCCCCCACTCCTGAGACAGTGTGTCCAGTTGGTCAAAGGTCCAGCGGTCCTAAAAAAACTTGACAAACTAGAAGGCAATCAGTTGTAAATCACAAGCATTGAGATAACCTTCACGTCTGCACCATTCTGCAGCAAAACTGATGTCGATTTTTGACAGAAGGCCAAGCCAGCTTCAATGCAACTGTTGGCAGAATATTTTCTATGCCACACGTACAATCCATCTAGCAGGTCCCACATCCAGTTTGACTTTCTGCAAGTCATATCATGAGTGACGGGAGAGAAAAAGCTGTGCAGCAAATGCCCAGCAGTGAACTAAAGGTCAACCAATGAAGGTTTTTCAATGGCTATTTCTATTCAGATTTAAGGGTCAGTCGATGTTGCCGAAATTACTGACGGTCTTCCCCTCTTATTTGTATAATAAAATGTCACAAAAAGAACACAAAATTGGCCCGATATATCAGTTGGATATATCGGCTCACCTATTAGTCCAACCACACAATGATCACAATGACCATTCAATACTTTCAGTTAATTTTATAGTGTTGATATAGTACCAAATCACATTAACTTCCAAGTCGTTGTTGGTTCCAAAATTCAGCTGCCCTCAGAGCAATGCCATTTTGCGTGAGAGAGAAAGCAACTCTGACACCACAGAAAATTTCTATGCGCAAGTGTGTGTTGTGGAAATAACATCCTGGGGAACATGCACTCTGAGATTGTCAAAGGGGAGAATATTTTTGATAGAGGAGCAATCGTGTCGGTCCCTTTGATACTGGAACTGAAAAATTCCTTACAGACCAGCTCGAACTGCCTTAACCTTCTGCTGAACAGCGGTTCGTTTTTTTACATTAAGGGATCATAAAAAATACAGCATATTGAAATGTTTGTAAAATATACCATCTGATCAACCTATTTCACTGTTCATGCTTCACATTATTCCATAATACCAGTTTGGCCCAACCCTGACCTATATATTCTCATAAAATCTAATGTGATTTGATTGTACCAGCAAAGCCCAATGCCACCAGAGTGTTTAATTAAAATAACTGCATGTGAAGTCTGAGTCACTGTGGAAGCTGAAATCGTGGGTAGCCCGCTTTGAGGAGTTGTATGACAAATATGCTTACAACCCACCAGGATTCAAGGTTCTGGATGTGGGGCTAGAACAGAAAACCAAAAAACCAAACCTGCCAGGACGTTCCACTGAAGTAACACTACCTCTAAAATGCAGCTCATGCTCAATACAGAAGCTCGACCAACACTCCACTAACATACAATCACATACAAACACAAACAGCACTTGTAGTTTAACGTGACCTATCTGGGCCATTTATGTTTTTCCTGGGGCGGGGGGGGGGGCATCGTAAACTGCCGATCAGTTTTGCTGCAGCCGGCGCAAATGTACATCTTCAGCATCAATGTCATGCAGTTGCGCGCTTTAACTTTTTTATTCTTGAGAGGCTTTCATCTCAAACATGAAAACAAACAAGAATAATCAGTGTTGTTTTTATGACTAAGGCATTGTTAACAACAGGTGCAGAAAGTACCACCGGCTACAGAGGAGATGTAGCGCCGGCAAATGCCAGTTTGTCAGAAAAACGACGACAGGACTCTCAAGCGAGTGAAGAGCCAACATTCCTTGGTTGTTCACTGGCGTCGGTCTGACACAGCCACTGTACCAGCTCCACTGAACTCCAGTGAGAAGGAAGTGGGCGACTAGCGAGGCGCTTTAACTCTTTTCGGAAATTTCTAGTTCAGTGGAGCAGTGCAGGGTCTGCACACTGAGAACACACAGATCAAGCCTGTGGCAGCAGGGCTTTTTTTCCCCCCCAGTCTGGGGGTGAAAACAGGATACGTACCCTCTTCTTTTCCTTCTAGCTCTCCTTCCAGTTGTCCCTCTGTGGCTTTGTTGTCTTCCTCCGTCCTGACTACCGGCGACGTGAGGTGAAGCGTGAGGGTCAGCGGCGATTCTTGGGTACTCCTCACAACAATGGCTGCCTCCTCTGGACTTGCGCTTACAGTGTACGTCCCAGCTGCCAGTGTCTATGGGAAGAAAAAAAGAATCCAAAACGAAAATAATCACCATCTTTAGAGAGCAAGAACTTCCAAATGTATGATGGAAAACAATAGCAGAGACTTGGTTCTACCTCTAACTGGGCGATTAGCTTTTCAGCCACGTCTTTCAGCAAGGTGCCCGTAGGTTTGTCAGAACAAAGCAGAACGAGTTCCAGATCTTTGTCTCCTTTGAGTAGGAGTCCCTTGGCCACCAGGCCCACCCTCATGACGCCACGCAGGATTCGGTCTCGTGCGTCATCACTGGGAGAAGGAAGAAAGAAGCAATGCAATTTCCATGACATGGCTGAGTTGAAAGGCTGGATTTCATACCATCTCATTTCTTTCAAACGCTACCATTCAGACCCCTTGCTCACCTCTCTTCTGTCTTTTCTTTGCCCTCGTTTGGAACAACCATCTGGTCAGAGACAGTCTTCAGAGCGCACTCCACGTGGGAGACAATTGTCTGCACCGCTTCCAGCTCCTCTGGGGAAGGATACACTTCAGAGTGTTTGGCCATCACGTGGCGATCGTACGGCCCAGAGTGCACCTGGTGGGATGCAGCTTCCTTAAAGGGAATAGAATAAAGTTAATGTGGATGCAAATAATGAGATCAAGTGCATCTTTTGCCCAAACAAAAAACCATGTCAAAGAAGTATTATATTATAAATTTAAAGTATTACTATGCAATAAAAAGCCAGTTTTTGAAACCCATATCTTCCTTCTACTCGCCCCCTTTTTATATTCCAGTGAGTAATGGTGAGCAAGGTGCACACACACACACACAAGTGGTAAGTAAAATATAACAAACAGGAAGTGCACAATTCAAGAAAAACAACCCCACATACATTTTTTATGCAAGTGGAAGGGCAGTGTTTTATCGTGTCGTGGAAAACAGTAGATGTCCTTGGGGGAAGTGTCTTAAACGACTCAAATTAGAATGACTTTTGGATTATCGAGTCACAGAAGAATGATTTAGCAGGAAAAAAAGAGGAACCTCTTGATGCCGATCCTCGATCTCCTCCATTGCAGCGATGTAGTCGTGATACTGTCGGAGCTCCTCCTCGTAACATAGGCAGTCATACCAGTAACGTAGCTCCTCGTACCTGCAGGGATGAAATGGGCCACACTTTTAATCCTTGTCACAATCTAGTGAGGTACGATTAGGTGCTCTTGAACATGTTACTCTTCATTTATTCAACGACTTGAGAAGAAAAGTGTCACTTGGCAAACAGCTATGACTCTTTGTACAGCTGTTTACAATCAATTCAGCACAAAGTAAGGTGCGACAGCTAGATAAAAACAATTTCTGCGATAACAACAGACACCAATTGTCCCAGAAAATGTTACCATTTTAAGATTAAAAATATCAGAGCTAGGCATTTCTGCAAGCGTGCAAGCATTTATGATGAACCTGTTAAATCTATGCGAGTATGGTTTGCAAATTCAAACATTGAGACTGTCTTTGAGTTTTAATGTAGTGCATAAGCAGGAGTATTTTGCTTTATTTCCAATGCACTACCCTACCGAACAAGTGCACTGAAAACCCTCCTGTGAACGAGCAGCACTGCTGCACGGTGACCTGAGT
The DNA here is from genome assembly GCA_903171835.1 of Mullus surmuletus. Lineage (NCBI taxonomy): Eukaryota > Metazoa > Chordata > Actinopteri > Syngnathiformes > Mullidae > Mullus > Mullus surmuletus. The sequence continues at coordinate 16,270 of CAESWR010002570.1, read as the reverse complement.
CTGCCCGCGGGTACCTGTCGAAGTCGTGCGGCAGCAGCCGGTGTCCCTGCTGGATCAGACTGTCCCAGTACAGCAGCTCCTCGTACGCCTGGTGCTCGTCCCACAGCGATGTCGTGGCCGCCATGCTGTCACGTCCCCGAGATCAAAGCGAACACCTGTGCAGCCACAAAGAAAACACGGGCACACCTGCAGTCAGCACCGGGTGGAACCACCGGTTGCTAGCTCCGGTTCGTCGGTAGTAACGCCTGGAATTCCGTGATCAGATGCATGTTGGTGTTCGGCTGCAGGGCGAACCCGCGTGTTCGCCTCAGACGACTCTGTTGGATGCAAATAACTGTGAAGCACATCAACACAAACACAGCAAACGACGTGCTTCGATGCTCCGTGACAAACACGCATGCACGTGAGGCAGATACCTGCTGTTCAGAGCACTGCCGTTGTTAGCCTGCTAGCTAACGCTAACTACGGTCGTTTTCTGTCAATATGCGATTATTGGTAATTGATATGTGTGGTACTGCTGGCCTCTGTCTGGCGCTTCGCTGGTGTGTTTGGGATTTACCTTGGCCAATGAGTGCACGGACAGGTGTAAACTCGCGACCTTTTCGCGGCAGCGTTGCTACCTTTATTGGTGTCGGTCAATGAGCAGACGACTTCCGGTCTCTCTTCTTCGTGGGATTTGGCGGATCACGAGCCACACCGCCCGCGCGAGGCGTGGAGGACCCGGATTTATGGAGGAAATTCAAACACTTATTTCAAACCCTGATTGTTATTATTATTATTATTACTTGTTACTGTAATTTCAAAGTAATTTGTTGTATTATATTAATATAACATATTAATGCATTACTTTTGCATTAGGCCTACTTTTAAGTTACTTTCACCAAAATAAGTGGAAATACGGATTTGGCATTCTCAGTAGGTCTTATTTACACACCAAGTAGAAGGTGATGTGTTATGGCACAATGACTGAGGCTAGTTATGGTTTAGGCGTATTCATATTGAAATCAATCAATAGAGCTACAGGCTACTACTGTATAATGTCACCTAACACATGACAAGATACACAACCCTTTTTACATTTCTATCCCTTAATTCTCTTTTATTCATAGAGAATTCACAACATAATGAGACATAGTTTATAGAAAAAAAAGATTACTCCTTGGCCTCAAGGGATAAACAGGTTTAAAATCCATTGTAATGCATGTTACTGATATTTGCACCGTGTAGAATGTTTCCAATTTTTTTTGTAATGCCTTACATTACCTCGTTACAGCAAAAAGTGATTGCATTACAGTAATTGCATTACTTTTGTAAGGCATTACTCCCAACACTGTTTACAGATCAATCAACATACAATGCCGAGCATCCAGAATAGTGTACACATAAGTATGATTCTGATTGTTATGACAGTTATGATTGGTTATTAGTGGGTCGTAAGTGTTGTAATTATGTGGAGTTAAATCCTGTAAGCCCAAACCAGACCTCTTTAGATATGACAGTACAAACAGTAGAGTTTTCCTCACAACCCTCACAAGGACTGGGGTAGTGTTTGAGGTAGAAGAAGCTTTATTGTCATTGTAAAGGAATACAACGAAATTCTGTTTGGCAGCATCTCTTTGTTAGCAGCTACATGGCACATTATATATTTAAAAGAAAGAGAGAACTGAGTAAGTAAATAAAATATATACATATATATGTATACATATATATATATATATATATATATATATATATATATATATACATTTATAAATAGACATTTGGACATTATAGACATTTCCTATGTAGTGTATACATAGGAAGCTGTGCAATAGTCCGTTGGCTGGAAGGTAGTAGTGTATGTGTGTATGTGTGTGTGTGTGTGTGTGTGTGTGTGGGGGGGGGTCATGAGCCCTTCAGCAGTCTTTTCACAGCCATGGGGAAGAAGCTGTTCTTTAAGTGGGCTTTCATGACTCTGAGTCTCCCAGAGTGGAGGCTGGAGATAGAGAGTGCCCTGGGTGGGTGGGGTTGTCCTGGATCTTTGTGGCCCTTCCGAGGAGACGGTTGGCGGTGAGCCGATAATCCACTGTGCAGTCTTGGTGACCCGCTGCAGTTTCTTCTCAGATGCAGTGCAGTTGGTATACCACACCGTGCATCCGTAGGTCAGGACACTCTCTATTGTCCTGTGGAACACCAGTATTGAGGATGATGGTGGAGGATGTGGAGGTGCCCATGTTGAGGTCACCGTCCTGTTAAAAAACAAATGATGGCTCAACTAAGCGCAAACCGTATGAGATTTTGAATGGAACACTAACAGCACCCTGAGAACATCAAACCTCCTCCTCCATGGTTCACGGTGGGCGGCATTACTGTGAATCAAAACTATTCCAGGTGATCATGAAGGGGTGTGCAAAGCTAGAGTCTAAAATAAAACATATTCTGGTGTATTTAGCAGTTTTTTTGTTCACAACATGATTCCCTCACAGCTTTGAGGCTGAGTGCTGTAGACAATGTTTTTAAAAAAGAGAGACTGAGAAATTTATTTGACATTGCATTGCTTTATTTACATTCATTTTAATGATCTTTACATTTCCTCAGTAAATTGAGGGTGACAATCAAGTTTTGACTTATAAAATCTTTCACATACAGCACTGTATAAACACAGCATACTTAATAAGCATATTTAAACATTGCACATTTATTGAATATTAATATCCCTTGATGAAATACATTCAGCTGAATACCTAACATTATGAATATACTTAATACTAATAGGTTACTGTGCAGCATCACCTGATAGTCAATACAGTTCAATTCTTCTACATTGATCTGGAGTGATAGAAAATTAGAGTATAATGCCTTGTTTCTTGGTTTGCTTTAATCAATCTACAAAAGATGAGGCAAGAAATAGGACCAGCTAACATCAAGTCCCTCTATATTGAATACTTTGGATATGCCAGGACACAATGCGTCTGTTACTGTATCGCAATCTCAAAGTTATTGACATCTGCCTGTTGCTTTCGTGAGGTTTGCGTGGATGACTGAAGCCAAAATAAGAAATATACGATAAGGAATGCTCGCTTAATATAGGTAAACAGTAGAGAGTCTATGAGAGTCTATTTTTTGTGCAAAATCACAGCATTTAGCTAGCTTCCATTTGTAAAGTCAGAAAATAAACCAACAATGAGTATAGGAGAGATATTTTGTTTGAATTCATTAAATATTCAAAATTCCAATCTACACCACCACAGTTTGTCCCTTTTACCTGCTTCTAAGTGAATTAAAGCATTCATCTTTCAAGCTCATCACATGTTCAAAGATAAAGTGCAGCCTCAGCATACTGTCCTCAGTCTCCTCTCCATCTCACACTTGTTTGACGTCGTTCTTCTCCGAGCTGGGAAAGGACGTTGGCTCCCAGCGGCCTAATATGTTACCCCTCAGGCCTGCTTGGCACTTTGCAATGAGGTAGATTTTTCGGAGGACTGTGCGGCGCAGCAGGATGTAGACCCAGGGGTCAAGGATCTGGTTCCATGTTGCCAGTCTCACTCCCATCACCATCAATAGTTTATAGTTGGGCAGGTCATCCCCAATGTGTCCTCTGTAGGAGTGGATCACGGACATGAGGCCAAAGATCTGTGGGCGTAAAACGTGATCATGTTCCAAATGAATTAAAAGCATCACTGAGCTGGTGTCCAAAATACCGAGCAGCACTAAATAAAACGGCACATTACTTGAGCATAACTACCATAACGGAGCAAATGTGTGATAAAAATGGAGGCAGAACAATTATTGGATAGTAGAAAAATTGAGTGGTGACACTGACTCATGAACACATCAAAGCTTCTTAAGTTGTAGGATTCCATTTCCCCCTCATTACTTTATTTGAACAAGCAGAGCAAACACATGCAGGCCTTTTTCATAGCCGTTTTTGTCACTTTCTGAGATCCGGAAATTCTGATGTCAACATGTCAATGATTCAGGATGTTTTGAGTGAGGATGCACATGACCAGCGCCAAAATTAAATGTGGATCAATGCTCACAGACAGAAACAGAAAGGGTTCATATTGACCTCAGAATGACACTCAATCTCTGTGGTAACATTGATATCGTTGATATTGATCCACTCAGACCTATTTGTGTCTTCCAGCTGCAGTTGATTGTAAACTGGATGCATCCTTTGTTCAATTTATCAGCGTTATTGCAAGCAAATGAAATTAAACGCATTAATTTTGAATTATCATTTACTTCTGCTCTATTTGTGGCAGTCGCAGAAACTCTTTAACATGCATCTGGTAACAACATAATCTTGTGTCATGCCACAGTCTTTAAAACATCTCTTTTTAACCTGGCAATGTTCTGACCTAACATTGTTCATTTCCACAATCCAAAGAACAGGGCCCAACGATCCTGCAACGTTTCATGACTTTTCAAACATGTTAAAGGGGTCATAAATGCAGTTATATGCACAGAATAAATAATAAAATTCTCTTTGGATTTACAGAGGGCCTCACTGCACTGCATGAGTTGGCTCGGGCCCTAATAACATCCACACAAGTTGGCCAGGATCACTGATCGCATCGAATACATGAGAAGATGCAAACACTTGCAGTGATGTAGAATCAGAGACGTAGAGGTGTAACAAACAGCAGAATAAAAAGTAATATTACTGAGCACTGCTGACTGCTTACGTACCATTTCGTCAAACTGGTACATAAGCAAGTGCACTAAGTCACGACAGAGATGCCACAGCTGCTGACTCAGAAGGGAGACGCTGGCGTTATAATCACATGAATTAAAGCACTACACCAACACGGAGCAGAATCTTCATTATGTGATAATTGAAAACACCTGTGCTTATTTCATAATAAATATATGAAAAAATGAAACGTTAAAGGGGGTCCACAGTATACCAGCAACATTAACGCCTAAGAGAGTAGATTTTGTCATCGTCACTCTTTTCTTTTTTTCTTAAATTACAGAGTAGAAGAGTAATGGCCTGCATCTAAAATCTCCAATATCAATCAGTTGTAGAATATTCTTTGTATTTTCTTTTTTTAAGTTTAAAATGTATGTAACCGATTGGTTAATTATATATGAGTCAGTTTTTCTCATACCTGCTGTTGCTGACTATTGTTTTTTTGTTTGAGTATTATCACTTGATCAAGCCTTATCTGACATTCCATACTACAGAATAAGTAATAAAAGTATGTATGATTCGTGCTGATATCGGTATCAGCCAATACTCAAGGCTGCGATATCAGTATGGTATCAGAAGTGAAAAAGTTGTATTGGAACACCTCTAATTACCATCCGTTTGGGAAACCTATGAAGCCTTGTAGGTGCAACCAAACATGGTGAATGAAAATAGTCTGCACCTGCTCTATGTAAAAGAGTGTAGAGATGACTATTATATTGTAGTCCATTTTTCTTGACATGGGTCGACTAGTGCAGTCAATCCTGTGCCCACAGTGCAGGTTTCACGTTTGCTGAAATGATGCTCTTGTCCTGTTGTATTTGCGGATACTCACCAGCAGAGGGCACCAGCAGATACACGAGGTGACCATGATCCCCACCAGCTGCACCACCATCTCTATGTCATGCGACTTGGCTGAATGGTGAGAGCCGGGCTTCCTCCTGAGCCGGGCGAGCACCAGCGTCAGTCCGCTGATGGTGTTGCACACCAGCGCCACGGCCAGCGAGGTCATGCCGAGTCCGGAGAAGAGCACCACGAAGGCCACGTCCACCTCCTCGGTGTCGCTGAGCACCTTAATGAAGCACCAGGTCCCCGGGTCCTGGTAGGTGTAGGAGCCCAAGTGGAAGCACGGCAGCATGGCAACGCACAGAGCCGCCAGCCAGATCACCGACAGGCATATTTTGGTGCGCGTGGTGGTGACCAGGGACGAATGCAGCAGCGGCTTTGTGACGCCCAGGCAGCGCTCGGCAGCCATGGCGCAGCCCATGAAGAGAGGGCAAAGACCGAAGAACACCATGCTGCCACCCAGGAACTGGCACATGCCGTCAGAGGAACTGAAGTCTTCGGGGTGCGCACCTCCAGAGAGGTAAAGTCGGAGCACCAGGGCACCGGGGATCACATGTCCAACGAAATCCGTAACCACCAGCGAGGTGGCAAAGAGAAGGAACGTAGCCTTTGAGCGCCGGCGCTGCAGCGAGTAGGCGTTGACCAGGATGAAGAGGGCTACGATGTTGGAGATGATGCCCAGAGTCATGGACAGGACCACCACGATGATGCCGCTGGTGGTCGGTGGCACCAAGGTGAAGTTCCCCTGCTGCGACAGCCCCTCGACAGCCACGCGGGCCTCCACCCTCCCCCCACTGTCGTTGGGGAAGTGAGGGAGGAGCGGGGAGGCTGAAGAGTTGTAGTGGTTCAACGCCAACATCACTGAACTCTGGGGGTCTCGTGCTCCATCCTGAGGGGAGGCTGCAGGACAAAGAAGTAGCGGGTGAGGAGGCTATTTCAGCACATGAGCATAAAACGACGTTACTGCACATACACTGTGCATCACTTCTGAGATTTCTGAGCAATGTGTTGGACGGTTGCTGCCAAGAGTGAAGAAAATATAATTTAGAGAGAATGGCACATTCAAAATCCGGCTCAGAGGGACTTTGAAGACGCCAAAACTGCTTCTTATTAAGATTTTATTCATCTCAGTGACTCACTCCCAGTTTAGCATAAAAAAGCATTTAAGCATTTAAGCTTTTTTTGGGGCACAATCCATTTGCAACCAGAAAATGGGACGACATAATGTGTCCTTTAACTGAAACGGGTGGATCGTTGGAGGTCAAACACGGGCTACCTCCTCAGAACACACCTCCTCAGTAATCACTCCAGGATGAGACATTTAGACTGTCCAATAACATCACCAAAACATCTTGAACTGTAATTTGATAGAAATGTCTTTTTCATATAAAAAAAAAAGGTTTTCTGAAGCTTTCAAGTATACCAGTTTTTAAGAAAGACAGATTTAAGTTGTAGTGTTGTAGATCCAATTCGATGACTAAGTCAACCCAAATCAGCAGCTGATCATCTACTCATATATTATAAATGCCATGATTTTTCCCCCCAGTTTTCATTCTCTCTATCCCCCAACAGATTAACATTTATACATGTTTGCAGGAAAAAAATGCAGTTTTCCTGGACTTTTTATCAGTAGACGCGAAAGACAGAGAGGGCTCACCACTCTAGGGTCCAGAAATGCTTCTCAGTCCAGCTGAACAACCACAAAACCACCCAAAAAAAGTTCTCCTCGTCAATTAGATATCCACCAGACGCTCCGCTGCCAAAATCTATGAAACTATCTCAGCAAAGTCCACAAACAGATGTAGGAACGTCTCTTCCTCGCGCACGGAGAGCATGTTTCCCCCTGATGAACCCCGCTGCTCCTCTGGAACAGATGAAGGCATCTGTGCGGCGTTCTCAGCGGAGTCGGTGTCGCATGCTGGACGGAAGGTTTGTGTGAGATCCACTGACACTGAAATACCAAGGCATGTTTTTATAGCGCCTCCTCAGCCTGTGTGGGCGTCTCTCTGCTGCTGACCCCCCCACCCTCATCCTCCTCCTCTTCCTCCCATCCACACTCTCCCTCTCTGTGCAGACACTTGACTGTTTACATCGACTGCTGTACACTTTACTCACTCCTTCTGTGTCACCTGCACTTCTTAGAAATTACACAAAACTGGCCCTCATTTATCTCTGAGCTGCATGACTGAGATTTACGCCGGTTTAAACAGCACGGCTTTGTTTTGACTTCATGTAACAGATTTATGGTCTCTCCTCATGAACAGCAGAGGACATTGTACGGCTTCTTGATTTTCTGGAGATCAGATCGATGCACCATATTTGGTTTCTTTGGCGGTGAATGAGGAGAGTACCAAGCCGATCGTCGTTACAGTCTCCTTTTTTTCTTTCTTTTGCTGTTTAATGTAAAAATTCTGAGCTCAAAATAACCCCAGTGGTATCTGTTACCCAGAGAGATCCTGTGGTCCATTTATCAGAGATGTTTTCTATTCAGCTAATTCAATAAGCATTCCTCATGAGACAGGTCATTTTGCAATTAATAAAAGATCACCCCCCCCCACACACACACACACACAGACAAAAAGCATTTGTTTTGCAGTTATGCTTTTGATCCAAATATTTGATATGTTGTGGAAACTCTAACACTTAATGGAAAATTCATATTCAACTCGTGAAAGATCCAGATGTTCCTCAAGGACTCTGATGTCCTGAGAGCTTTTGCAGCTTCCTTGTGATTGGCAGTTCAAGAGAGAAAACCACGAGGAGGCATAATGAAACTTCGCTTTTTGGGTTCTCCTTCTGCAGGCCGGGGACAGGTGGTCATGTTTGTTTTAATTTTTACAAGGAACTGGCAAGCCAGCTGGACACATACTTAAGCGAGATGTGGTTGGGGTGGGGGGGTTGGACAGACAGCAGAGGTGTGGGCACTGACACGTAAATTGGTTGAAAAACAAGCTGAAAGAGGTTAGTCGAGGAAAAGGTCAAATGGTGTTACAAGTCTGCAAACCGCCGTCTTTTAAGGATATACCATCATGATCTCAAACAGACTTATTGGAGCTCCGGACATCAGCTTGGCGGCTGAGAAGAGCAGAAGCTTCTTCTTTTTAAACACAAATGAAGACAATTAATACAAATGTGAAGGTAATGTATGGAAGCAAATCTGTATCATAATCCAAATTAAAATGGATTAACAGAAATACCTTTTCATTTTCAGAATGTAAGTGCATTTTTTTGACTCATAAATGAAATGAATAATAAATAATCCAAACTGCATTTTAGTTTTCTTCATCAAGACGGCTCATTTTGTGACTTAATTGAAAAGAAAAAGAAAAGGTCGTTTAAGATTACATTTTCAAAAGACTAATAAAAAATGATCCAAACTGCATTTTAATTTTGTTCTTTAGGTTGCACATTTAGACTTAATAAAAAACGAAAAAGGATATTGCTTTTTTGTTTTCATGTCCGCCTTGCAAATGGTACATAATTCAAATTAGCAATCCCAAGCGGCTCAGGAGAGAGATGTCAGTGGCTACTCTTCTTCTACCTGGGTGACCACTTTACATGCAAAGTCAGTGTCAATAGTATTGGAAACTTTTTTGACTCGATTTTGACAGTGTGACTTCTGTTTTGGCTTTATGCACAGAGCTACATGCTAACACCACCATGCTTAGCACAGAGCTACATGCTTACATCACCATGCTAAGTTGATGATTAGCAGGAGCGGGACACTAACTCATGTTAGCATGCTAATCTCTGCAAATGAGAAAAATAATCCTTGAATACTGTTACTTCTGTCATTTTACATGCACCAAAACTATGCCAGGGGGTTAGAATTCATTAATAATTATTACATAACACTCAATTACTGACATGTTATGAGGATAATGTAGCAAGTTTTGGATTGTCGCCAGGGTTCCAAAACATTCATCTATTATTTCGTGTATGAATCCCACATTAAAGTAGTGAAGCTGTGGTCTCTTTGTTCTTGTCCCAACCACAAGTTGAACAACAATGACTGAGAGCAGTGTTAAGAAACAGTTGGGCGCTGTGAGTAACTGAGTAACTGAGTGAGTGAGTGAGTAAGTGTGACTTTTGTTGTTTTGTCAATAAGGTGAACTAATGGTGATGATCAGTTCAGTTGGAAAAAACGGTCTTGAAAATGTTCTTGCTGGTAATGGACCAGTATGGAACAGGTCAGCAGGTCAAGGACCATTGCTGCATGCCATTCTGCAGCTCTCTTACCTCATTACCTCATTACAACCTGAGATGGAAAACCAAAAATGAAAGATCACATAAATCAATATATATATATATATGTATATATTGATCATGTAGCAACAGAGAAATAGAAAAAGGATCAGCAACAATCAGCGCTTTGTCTTATCTTATCTTATCTTATCTTATCAATCATGTCTCATCTTATCTCGTTTTAGGTTGTGTTATTTCAGTTTACCTAATCTGATTTTAACCCACATGATCTTATATGTGATCTTATCTTATTTTATCTTATCCTGTCTTCTCCTTATTTTTTACTTATGTGATCTCATTGTATGTGATCTTATCTTGTTTTAGCTTCTGTGAGTTTATCGTATGTAAACACAATCCAATCGGTTTAGAAATGTGCAGACATTTAATCCTCGTACTACTACTATTAGTACTACTGTTATACTCCCTCGTATGCAGCCGTATGGTTTGAAACACGAACGACCAATAACACAATAGCCACTCTTGAGTCTTTGTAGACGGAGTCCAGGCTTGACCTTTGTTGATTTCAAAGGAATTCAGTTTTTCACAGAACACTCAGACGTTTGATTGCTCTGTATTCGATTGGTTTCATGTATCTCATTATCACATCAGAGTAGACATCTTTCAAATCTTTCAGGTTTTTCTTGGGCCAAGGGGTTGGTTCATGTCTGATTGTCCTCCTTTCCCGGTGCCCGGGTAGACTGTTAAGTGTAACAATCACGCGGTTGGCTGCCATTTGTATTTTTCCTCCCACTCTGAAAAGAGACCCTGTTGCCCCCATTTTCCTCATCAATCGCTCTTACAAATGGTGCCATTTGGCCTCCACAACTCACTGGCTCTTCCAATACTAAGTCTGGGGTTTCTGGGTTTGTGGTTACCTCTGCACCCCTTTCCCCTTACACTTACCACAAAGTGAAAAAAAAAAGCCCTCAAATGTATCTTTGAAGCGCTCGGAGCTCATCAATTTGCAAAAGTTCTGCATCTTGAAGCCTGTAATGTGATACAGAAGACAAAGCAGCTTGTTGCATCTGCACACAAGTATTCCATCTTGGCTTCAAGAGTCAAGACCCTCCCACCATAACTGTTCAGCGGTTCCTCGCATCAGTCATTTCGCCAAAACTGTCGGCAGAGCACATGCCTATCTGTCAAAGAGATTGACTGTGTCTTGAGCGTGCATCTTTTGAAGGTTGACTTTGGTTTGCCAGTAACTGTGCTTTGGAAAATTTGAAATATGTTTATGTTTTATCACTGCGAGGAAATCAGGCCTCAGACGGTCATTCTCACGTTGACAATCAAACAAGGTGACATCATGCAAACGCAGTCGGTGTGACAAAGTTAACCACAGGTCACGTGCTGGTGCATTCTTCACTGACATTTTGAGGAGGCTTTTGGCTTTTATGCATGGAAAGCTATCTGTCTAGAAGCCTCAGAATCGTCTGGTCAGGAATGTTTGCATGAGAATATTCAGCCAAGGGAAGTGGAGACAAACATGCTGTCAGAGGCCGAAACAAGCTTGGCTACTTTTCTCTGATGAAACACACTTGCCTCGCAGTGCAAATTGTTTGAAATCTGCTGTCTGAACGTCTGGTCAGAACCCAGAGCTCTTTTCTATTATTCGCTTTTTCGCCTACTGTTTGTGTCACAGGCAGAGCGGGACGCACGCAGAGCTCGGCGCCGCCCCGCGAAACACCAACATCCTAATCTGATAAAGTCCACAAGTATGAAGAATTTGTCGCCGGTCCAGAGGCGAAAGAAGACCCGCCGTGGCGGATGCTCTTGTTTCCAGGATCGGTGATTTTTTTAATAGTTCTTGTCTTCAACATTTGGGGTGCTCGGTGGAAAATAATAAACTCCATCTGTCACGTTCATAAACCGTTGCCTCGCATTGTTGTGTGTAGAGAAGCCAGAGCAGATTCTTACACCGCAACATGTAAATTCATCCAGCAAAGCAAACAAAGAAGAAGAGCGATGGAGAGATTTAGCATAAGCGGAAGGAGACCACAGTGAAACAAATGCCGTGAATAGATTCATCAAAGCAGCCTGGCAACGTTTCCAGGCCAAAAACTTTTTGCAGGTGGTTCCTCTGTGATTCATTAGAAAAGACTAATAGTACGGCCTGCTTCATTAAAAAAAAAAAATTCTACGTGAGGATAAAAAGTTCATGTTTTTTAAAGTACTTTCTGTGTAATCCTGCTAAAACTGAAACAAAAACATCCCCCACAGAGAGAGCTCCATTGTCCCTTGCTAAGAAGCTCCCCATCCAAAACCAAGAACATGAGCTTTTTTTTCTAATCCTTCAGCAAGACCACTTGTACCAGCCATATCCTTTACAGCAAAACACCAAGCAAGTATTGACGGAGTTGAGTTCGAATCGTGTTCACAGACGATGTCCGAAGCCTCAAAAACAAATGATCCTAATTAGTTTTCCTGTCGTGTCATAACGAAGTAGTCCACTTTAAACCTTTATCAATCTCCGAGTGTTTCGCTCATGTTTGTCTCTCTGAAAAGTTCTCAGGCCACAACGCGAGACTGTTTGGAATTTTCATTCTTTCTGCGGCCGCACCGACAGTTTTGACCTTGATGCCAGGAAAAATAAAACAGCGCAGTGAAGACAATACTTTCTGAGCCCCCTCCCCCCCACAGTATTACCTCCCTGCCTCTAAATCTGCGGTATAGAACGGGAGCTGATAGAAAACGGCTTGTGATCTCGGAGAATGTCAGGATTTAGCCGTCTGCGCTGAGAGGGGAAGGCGGCGACATTAAGCCGGAGAAGCAATCTAGAAAAGTACACATAAAACATCCCGAAACTGTCATGTTGGGTGGGTGGGGGGGGCACCTGCCATGCTCACATATGGATGCTGTTTTGGTTATGAGCCTTTTATCATACCTTCACTGCCCAGCCGCTCGTTCCCTCATGCTAATTTTTCCCCCCATTCAATTTTCCCGTCGCAAATCATCGTCTGGCGTGCCAAACACTCGCTCCTACGGTGGCTTAAGGCTTTTATTGCTTCTTTTAGTAATTGCTCCAGATGTAAAACACATGTGGGAGCGAATCTCCAGTAAATACCAAATCTATCTTCAAAAGGTTGAGCGGTTTGTGATGGTGTGATGGGCCGGCTCTGGTGTCACTGGTGTCTCGCTGCAGTCTGTTTATGTGTCAAGGGTCATTTGGTGGGTGGAGCTAAAGGTCCATTGACAATCCAAGGCCAGCATCCCAGAATTCACCCACGGCTGCAAATTGACCAGGCTTTTTGTTGGTTTAAATAATAATAATTATCACTTTCACACACTGTCACTCCCTCATCCATTATATCAATTGGTGCTTTATTCTTAAAGGGACAGCGCACACAAAAATGAAAATTCACTCATTATCTGCTCGCCACTCTGCCAATGGAGTGGTGGCGGGCAATTTTGGGCGAGCTGTCCCTTTAATACATTTCAGTTCATCATTACGATGTTTTCTGTCTGTCTCCTGATTCTAAATTTGGCATGCACTGAGACGTACACAGTGTACAAATATGTTTCTGGTAAATCTCATAAATCCTCCCGTCGTTGCGGTAACCAGCACCAGTTTTCCATATCAGGGTTTAATGATCTACATCACATGAAATTCTTCCTGCGCCGGCCGGGCCAAGCTAAACCCGACATCTGTATGAATCTATAAGCGAGCTTGGGTGGGCTTCAGCTGGCTGTCACGCCCGCTTTACTTGTCAGGCTTAAAAAAGGGGCGTGGCCATCTGAATTTGCATGCAAAATGACAAAAAAAAATCAACCATGCTTGATAAATGTGTTTTCCTATTTGCCGTTTCTGCTCCATTTCAATCAGGGAAACATTCCCAACGCGGCGCCGTAAACACGTCCAGAGCAAGAACTTTGCAGGGAGACTCAACATATCTGAACAGGGTGAACAATTGGAGTCGTGACAGCATCGCCAGCCGTTGTGGATTTGCTGATGTGTGCGGTAATAAAAAGCGGAGGGCTCACCCCTACACGGTGATTAATGGGGGGGCTGTCAGTGTGAATAAAAGAGGGGAAGTGGTAATTAAAATGGGTCGGCGGACAAGCAAGATTTAAGAATCCAAAGGCTGCTAATCAAGACAGCAGAGAGGTTATTAATAGCCAATGACGAGGCGGGTGTACACAAACAATGACCACATCTCATTTACGCTCACACACACACACACATAGACCTCTCACCTAGCTAGATGGCGCACTGCATGACCTCGAGCCGAAGCTAATCTGAATGATCGATTTGGAGGATACCAATGGAATCACCCGGCTTAGTTCTGCCGGGTCAGAAAGTAAATATCAGTCACAGATACGAACATCTTGTATTCTTCGTCTGCAAAAAAAACACATGTAAAAGACAATGAAACCATTATAGCCGGTCCAGATCAATCGAGGGGCATCAGTCCTCACATTCGTTTTGCTTCTATTTCTGAAGCAGCCGAGCGAGTCTTCGTTCTTATCCACGACGTAATCAATATCGGATTGTCTCAAATGGCACACAGATGTTCCAAGGCTACGAAAAGAAAAGACAATTCCCGCTTTCACACATCATAACTCCGCTGTCAGAACCAACCGGTGGAAACTATGTGACTGGACAGATAAAGAAATCATCCAGACCGCCCTCACTTCATTTGAAGCGATGCCCGTTTCAGCTTCTAGACGTCCTGTTTCTAAATTTAAATCCGAGGCCGCTGCATGTGCGCACGTTTCCTCCCCGCACATAAACTGATAATAGCAGGAATGTGCGGTGTGAGCGTGCACACACTGCGCGCGCTCTGTTTTCATTCACGCCAGTCAGGTCCGATATTGCGAGAGTGGAAATGAAGTTGGGAATTGAACCGAGCGTTTTGACAAAACAACCAATTTCACAAAGCGTGCATTTGCTATCATCGCCATCCATTCTTTTCCTGCCCGTGCACACACATGCACTTGGAATCCTCAAGTCCATGTCGACTAAATTAAATCCGGCCTCTGATTATTTTTACGGACTGCGTCTGCTGTCAGTCGCTGCTTCGGCGGTGCGTCACGGCTAAAGGAAGGGAATGCTCCGCTGTTATTCAGGGATCCTTTTGATTACAGCTCATGCTTCACTTCTCGTTTCCACATTTGCACTTTGTCTTTGCTGTTATTTCCTCTCTCATAACTTTGCGGTGCACACGTTTTTTTTTCCACACAAGGGAGTGTGAACATCAATCCATGGCTGTGAGAACCAGTTCACAGCCATTCACATTTACTTCTAAAAATGAACACGCTTTGTCAAGTCTGATGAAAAGTGGTATAATTTTACTTGGACGATGTAGCACTAGTGAGTTATTTGTGTCAGCAGGCATAAATACACTTCACAGGACAATTATAAACGTTATATGTAAATGTATTTCTCACCTCTGCAGACAAATATTCACAAGTCATCTGAGTATTGCAGCCAAAGTTGTTATCATTTTGTATTTGCATTATTGTAAAATTGCAAAATTGTAATCAAATATTATGTGAATATATTTGAAGTGACTTCCCCATCAAGAGTTGCCACGCGGCTGAGGCACAGGTCGGCTTGTCAGACACGCTTGAACGTTTGAATAATCCACCAATAAACTAAAAAATGTATTGACAAAAAAATGGGATCAACGCATTATCAAAGCAATCCCGAAGATCAATGAAAATAACTGTAGAATGAGCGTATATGAGG
>CAESWR010002569.1:69185-79442 GCA_903171835.1 Mullus surmuletus | reverse complement strand
ATACTTGCATCTCGCTCTGCAGCTGATGGCCTTGGTTGCAAGCACGCTGTTGGACCTGGTGAAGAACCTCAGAGCGTTTGCAGGGATACTGGTGGTGAGTTACGTCCGTTCACTCAAACCTGGTCTCTAATATGAGACAACATCAATCTTGAATAAGAGGTAAACATGACGATGGCGTCTTTCTGCAGGTTGTTTACTATGTGTTTGCTGTGTTTGGCATCTGGCTGTTTGAGGGAGCCATCAAACCCCCTCCACAGGCCAGGTACGACCTCATCTGGAAAAGGACATTTGACGCAGCAAGTTTCACTTAAAGCTGGATTAATACATTTTTGTACATGTGTGTGTCTCAGTGTTCTCTCTAACACCACCATGGAGAACATCACCTCCAACTTCAGTATGGAGTGCGGCACCTACGAGCAGCTGGGCTACTGGCCCAACAACTTTGATGACTTTGCCGTAAGTCTTCATCTTGTGTTTTGGATGTTTGGGCCTCTCTCTACCATGTGATCCTCTGCTCCTATGTGCAACTAACTATTTGTCCATCCCTCACCTCTTCATCAGGCGTCCCTCATCTTGCTGTACGATGTGATGATAGTCAACAACTGGCAGGCTTTCATGGACGCATACAGCAGATACACCACCGAGTAAGGGCAAAAACCCTTGTAAACGCAGCGCAGATTTGATTGACCACAATGATGGTGCAACTATAATTTTGATATTTTCCAGTTGGGCAAAGATCTACTTTGTGGCATGGTGGATCACCTCCTCGGTCATGTGGGTCAACCTGTTTGTTGCCCTCATCTTAGAGGTCAGTTCACCCACAACAGCTATGGGAAAACATGTAATAACAGAGATTGCATAACTACACTTGACTTTGGGATTCGGCATGTGTGGCATTATTTACAAAACACTTTTCAGCCGATAGAGTGACAGACAAACGGAAATCTTCATCCCTGCTTTTCCATTAGAACTTCATCTATAGGTGGGACCGCAGTTGCAGCTGCTCTGTTACAGATGTGGAGAAGGTCAGATATGAAACTTCTGTTCAGCTCATGTTCAGGTACGTTGTGCAGTCTGGTTACAGCTCATGGAGGACAAATATCTGCTGTACATACTTTTCTTAAAAACTAAATCAACCCTTTTTTTTGTATGTGTGTTATTTCCCTCCAGAGAGAAGATTCAGGAACCAACAGAAGAGGAGCTGCTTTGTCAGCTGCACCAGCATCCTCACCTACATCTACACTGGTGACACTGGAGCCTTATCAGCCTCAAATCAAACCATGACCACTACTTTGCTTTAACCTCACACCAAGTCTTCACTGTAAAGTGGAATTCTTTACATTATAGGGACTCACTGAAGTTCAAACCAGTCCCCGCAATGTGACACAACAGAGCAGACAAACACAGACCCAGTAATATATATATTTTTTTATTCAATCATCAATTAGAAGCAACTTTGATTCAAGTTCTATCAAAGCAATATTAAGCAACTATTTTGTGAACAGTTTGGAAAGTATTTTAATGGCATAGTGAGTTGTCATGTGCAGAATCTTTTTTTTTTTTATCACCACTGCACATCTCTACACTACCTACATTAAACTGGATCCGATGACACTGGAAACAATCCACTATCATTTTCATCTCAGGCCAGTGCTTTTCGTGCCTGAACCAGACCTGAACCATAGCAGCTACACCAGCAATGGTTAAACTTTGCTTCTTAAAACACAACCTGCCAGCAATATTCCTTTCCTCTGGCCTGGTCTTACATTTGAACCAGCATCATGTCGTTGCCATGGGGGACAGCAGAGGCTGCTGTTGCCACTGTTTTTGTTGCTTTAAATCACTTTCAGGGGGTTGAAAATATTTGTACTTCATTAAAATGCAGATCAACTGTATACTCTCATAACAAGGTGTAAGGTTACCATTATTGAACTGGTGGTGTACAATGAGAATAACAATTTAGCTTGATTTAACGGATATATATTTCACTGGATGTAGTCAGAGTGGAAACTCTGAAACAGATTCTGAAATACCATCTACATGTATTGTGTATTAAAGCTTAGCACACATGAACACACTTCTGCCTTCGGTATAGTGGTATCCACCATAAAACTACTGTTTTTAAATAAAAGGGTTAGACTGGATACGTCAGCCTGTGTTTGATCCATTTTTGCAATGGACATTAAAGTGGAAAAAGTGCAATTTGGCATAAATACACTTTATTTGTAACATAGAGTAGCAGGTTTGTAAGATTTTTATGGAAAGAAACTTAACGCTGCCATGTAAATTTGTAATGACATCGGAAGCATGATACAGTTTGCTGGTGTTGGTAAAATGTTTGTAAACAAAATTTTAATAAATATGTTTTTGGATAATTGTTTTTGCTGATGTGGTAATACTTTTTGTATGGATTGAATTTGTTCACAGACGAATGCACTAAGGGATGAGAGCGCAGATGACCAAATGCATAGAATGGGTTAGAAATCTAAATCAGTAGGAAGAAAGCAGAGATTAAGGGAAGAGGTAAACAAACAAACATTGACAATCCCCAAAGGTGTCTTGAAGACTAATAAGTAAAATCTTAAGTTTTAAAGAGAAGTGATTTATTTTAAATATTTTTACAGGATATATCGTGCAGATCTATGGTGCAGATTGTCATGTTGCAAATGTGATCATTATAAATTCGTCATCCAATGCGGCAGGTGGCGCTCGTGTGCCGTGAAGGTGAATAACAGCCGCCGTAAAGCAAGAAGTTGAAGGCGGAAGTACAAGCACACGCAGTGATGTGCAAGTAGTTTCTCGTACCATGTGCTAATTCCTTCAAAATTAGAAGCAAGAGTTCGTCGGAACCGCGGTAACAACTTGGAAATGGCTGGTGAGTAATTTCTTTGAGGATATTTTTAGTTTTTCCGATGACATTCATCACCCGGGTTAACGACACTCGACAGCAGTGTGTATGTGAATTCTGCATTAAAGTGCCGTGCTGACATCCACAATTAAATAACCTTAATGTGTGTGATATTAGGTAGCACATGCAGTTGAACGTTGACGTTCGATCTCACACGAATTATGTTTTCAATAGGTTTAATACCAAGGTTTGAACGAAACTAGCCCGCTGACCTGACTTTTATTTTGAAGGCGCGGTAACAACATCGGTTTCAGCATTCACACCCAGTTATGGAGTGACAGTTATTCATCAATATCATTATTGATTCGGGGTAAAAAATATTGCTTTCAAAATTTCACACAATGAGGTCATCAGGATCATGTTGACCTTCTGTTTGGACTCCGAAGTGTTATTGTCATCGCTGTTCCCAGATGTCAGTCTTGTGTTCCATCATTTCATCTCCCCACAGTCGCCTGCCAATGCACTGCCCTAGGTTCTTCATCACACTGTGCTTGTCTGCTCAACAGAAACACTGGTTCGAGACCCGATTCCTCCTGATCTAGAGGAGCATCTTGGTGTTAAGGTGAGCTGGTGTTTTTCAACCGAATGCTGATGTTCTGTGTGTTCTGTCAAATCTGGTGTAAATCATCTGTCAATCTAAACCGCTAACACAATAACTAGTGCGAATCTGAACTTCCCGTCTCGTGTCTCAACCTGTGTTCTGTGATGTGCATTTGCCACAGGCTCAGATTCACTCGAGAGCAGCCGCCTTCACCAGGAGCTTTCTGAGGAAAAGCCTTCAGCGCCACAAACGGCACAACCTCAAGAGCTTGATCAGTCACAAGGCCGTGATCCTCAGTTACGCTCGACCCAAGCAGAAGAAGAACGAGGGCAGCAAGAAAGCGGCGGGACTCAACGCCCAGCAGAAGAGAGAGTTGAAGGTTTTCCAGATCAAAAAGGAGCACCAGAGGTCAGTCTGGGGTCGGAGTGATAACTGTTCCTGCAATGAAAGAGACTGCCCATATATTGTTCCTCTCACTTAGCCAATAAGAAATGTCCATTCCACAAAACAGAATTCTCCACCCTGTATTTTGGACTAATTATAGGGCCACAAAACAAAGATTGAATATACCCACAATGCATTGGCTTTTCATACTATGCCTTTCATCCTTTTTTTATTATCACTTCAGATATGAGCTTTTCTTGCCTCTGCATCAGCTTTGGAGGGAGTACATCATTGGTCTGTGTGGATTGAAACCCACAAGGTAAATTGCATGTTAGAGGCTATTTCAGAAGTCCTCGTCTGCATTTGCTTCATGAATTGGCTTTTTCCCCCCAGCTCTCCACAGTTTGTGCAGCAGAGGCTTTTAAAGGCAGACTTTCACGGTGCCATCATCACAGGTGACTATTTTCTTGAACTAAGTGCAAGTACAATGTGTTAAAATACTGTCATTATCCCGCGAAGCAGCACAGGGAAACTAAAATGTGTACTTAATGCACCCACAAGATGAAATAAGATCAGTTGCTAGTAGAGCTCCTATAATTCGGGTTGAGTTGTGTTTTCTCTCGACACTTCAAAGCACTTTCATATCACTCTACCTCAGATCTTAACATGACCGTGACGCAATACCCCCCCCCTCCTAACCCCCACCCACCTCCTCCGCTTCCCTTCTCGCAGTGGTTCGATCCAAATGCCCCTCGTATGTGGGCACTACAGGGATTCTGATCCAAGAGTTCAAACACGTCTTCAACATCATCACCAAAGAGGACAAAGTGAAAGGTAAACAACTCAACACTGTGGCTTCATACTGACCCGTACGCTTTTGCTCTTTTTGGACAATGTAACAGAAATAACCTCTCAGACTTACTAAGAAATGCTATGCTGCAGGTTTGACTTAAAACAATGAAGACTTTTAAAAAGGCAAAGTCAAACCGCCACCGAGTTGAATGAGACACTGAAGCTACAATCAGCTCTTTACGTAGATACACCACCGTAGATACACCACCACAGAAGAGGTTGACCAACACATTGGTGTTGGCCTTTGGGTCAATGACACCAGGTTCAGTTTCTCTTCATTCCGTCGGGTTGGGGTGATGTGGTACATTCCCAATTGTAAGCATGAAATAGCCAGAGAAATTGAATGTATCTCAGTCTCATGCCACATGTATCAGTATATAGAGTTTTGTTCTTTCTATATTGCTCCACTAAAGCCCCCTCCCATCTAAAGTACACTGACCCGAGAAGTGGGAATGTTGGTTCTTACAATAGCATTGATCCTTTCCAAGTAGGATGTTTGAGTCAACTGAACTGGTTGTCTCTTCTTGAAGACGTGGATATGTTGATGACAAGTCCGGTTGACTTGAACAACCTCTTCGGATACCTGATATCCACCTTCACCGACGTTCTTCTTTTGTCCCCCATCTCACCTTCCAATGGGCGAGCAACAGTGATCCCCAAGAGGAACAGTGTGTTTGAGGTGGAAATCAACGGCTTTGTCAGTCACATCTACGGGAGCAAGTTTCAGCAGCGAGCCGGAGAACGTTCAGCCAAGAAGTTTAAAGTCAAAGGAACCATCGACCTGTGACTGCATTTCCTAACAACACGTGGCAGAGTCTGCCTCAACGGCCACTAATGGAGACAATTCACACCGACAGAACCAATTTTGCCGGTCAATTGAAGGAACTGCAGGGTCTAAAACAAGTTGCATGAAACAACTGTCTTGTTAATACAGTTGCTGCATGATGCCAGTTTTTTCATTCCTACACGTATGGAGAACCACAATGAAGACAATGTTGATGCTGTGAACATTTGTATCCCTGCGTCCGAAAACATGGAGTCCGAGAAGTTTCCCGTAGTCTCTCTAAATGCTGCTGGACTTTATTTTTTGATCAAGAAAGTCACAGCTGTGAGATGTGGGAGAGGCTTTGATTTAACTTCCACGTGTATTTTATTTATACCGAATACAAGGGTTAAAGTTGTACAGAGCAACATTTCTGCCTTCTTTTTTTTCCCTCCTGAAATATTTTTTTGTTCTTTTTGATCAAAACCCTTTGCTCATATGGAATATACACACATTTTTGTACATCTTGTTGTGTGTCAGTAAATTGAGTGCTGCTTTATCCTGGCAACGGCAGGAATAAATGGGTGATGGGAAGGGAATTACATGTGTTTGGCTTTTGTCTATTGTGGTGCTACTTTTAAACTGTTGAAGATTTCACTTTCTGTGTATGTGTGAAGCTGAAGAGACACTTGAAAAGATAGTTGAGCGACAAACTTACTTTGAGGTAAGTTCCGTGACGTCACTGGCTGAGAGTGACCATCTGGGATCCGTGTTTCCTCTGCTGTCACGGGCTGCTCCACGCCACGGCTCGCTGCTCCGCTGCCTCCACGGGTGGGTTTGCGTCACGATGAGCGGCTGCTGACGGAGGCAAAAAAGTAGCGCCGCTTTGCCGCTGTGCCCCGGACCCGAGTCCTCGGATCGTCTGTCGGGATGGCTCTGCTTTGGCTCCTGCTGTTCACCGGGATGAGCTGCGGGCGGGCGGTGGTCCCGGAACGCGGGGCCGTTTACACCAACCACTGGGCGGTGCGGGTCACGGCTGGTCCCGAACACGCGGACAGAATCGCAGCAAAGTATGGATTTCTAAACCTGGGCCAGGTAACGACACGGATTTATTGGTGTGTGTGTGTGTAGACTACATGAGATCTGAACATGAAGAAGCTTTAGGTTGGTCTGATCAAAGTTAGTGGTGTTATTGTATGTTATTGTAACGCTCTAATTTGGGGTAATTATTCTTTATCTATGCTTTGTTTTGCATGCTAAACATTTTAGGAGCCAGGTACATACAATAATAAGAATGACATTCAAAATATACATGAGGAATGGTTTTGGACTACACAAGAGATAACATCAGGAGGGAGGTCCTAAATATCAACTTCACTGGCTTGCCCTGAAATTCCATGGGCACTACCTTCCTTGAAAAAAAGAGGTTATGGTTTAATGGTGATCACATGGCACACAAGCGTTTAAATGAGACATTAAAAAGTGCAAAAGATTTTAAACCTTATGCCATACACAAATTGGAGTCCTTTTTGTACATTTTGTGTTGGTTGTATTGGCCTGCCCTTGTACAGTGAGATAGAAAACATAGAACTGATATGACTAAGCCGTCCATGAATTGCTGCTAAGCTCAAAAATAGTATGAAAAATGCTCCTCTCGTAGTATTCAGTGGAGAACACAAAAGAAGATCTGTGTGGAAGAGCGGTGAGGACTGCTCGGAATGGTTTGAGTTACAGTACACTGTAGTCTGAAAAAGTGCAGTGTGCCAATAGTGCACATCTGTTAAGATTCCTGCTCACATTTTTGGTGCAAGGTCAAGAGAGTGCATTCATTAAGTGAAAGCATAATGTTTTTTTCTGATGACAAATTTGAAACAGCATCAAGTTATCCACTGAAAGACTTCAACTAGATAGCATTGTTGATTTGCTTTTTGGCTTCAAATCTTGTACATTTCAGTGTTGCAATGGTGTAACATCGATGTTGTTGTTTTATCTTTGTTCAGATAGGAAGCCTAGATGATCATTACCATTTCCACCACAGCAGAGTGGTCCGCAGAGCTGCATACCTTTTGAAGGGCCCCCATAGCTTCATCCATATGGATCCCCAGGTGTGTAAATCTGTCCAATTGGTATAGTCAGCAGATTCTACAGAAATGAAAGGGATTTTGAAGTAGTTCACATATTTCTAACTGTATTCTGAACATGGGGCTTTTTCCAGACTGTCAAATGCCAAAAAATCTAAAAGTTTCAAGTTTTAGTGGTCACTGTTTTGGCCTATTTTCGATTTTCAGGTGCAATGGGCCCAGCAGCAGCTGGTAAAACCAAGAGTTAAGAGGTTCGCCAAAAAGAAGCCAAACTTCTCTCACTTCATTGACCCAAAATGGTCCAACATGTGGTACATTGTAAGCACAATTTACTGAATTATCTGAATTGTCTTTCTATTTTGTTATGATGAGACAAAATGTATGTGCGTTAAGTGCCAGACAATGTACCAGAGTGCATCTGAGAGCATGCACATTCCTAGAATTCATAAGAATTCAAACAAACAGTGATCGAGTGCAGATGAAGTTTCACGTGAACGACTGTGTCCACCCTGACTATCTCATGGATTATCAATATGACTGTTTTGTCTTTTATCCTGTAAAGCACTGTGAAGATAACAGCAGCTCCTGTCACTCAGAGATGAACATTCTGGCAGCCTGGGAGAGAGGCTACACTGGCAAGAATGTGGTCGTCACAATAATGGATGACGGTATCGAATGGAATCACCCCGATCTGGCTCAGAACTACGTATGTGCAAACACCCAACATCATCTGACAGAAGAAACTTTTTTGCCTGGCCCGCAATGAAAGTGAGTTGTTTCATCTCACTCGGCCTCTCACACATATTTATTTCATTCTTCTCTGTTATTGTCTTTTACAACTGCAGGACCCTTTAGCAAGCTATGACATCAATGGAAACGACCATGATCCTACTCCACGTTATGATCCCAGCAATGAAAATCAGTAAGGATGAATACGAACCCCATGATCCAAGTGTCCCTAGTAGCAACACAATGCTATGCAAGAATAGTAACGACAAATCCTCAGTAAGATGGTGCTATGTTGTTTTATATTGTTTCAGATAGATATGTTGGCTTGTAATTCATGATGTGTTTTCTTTGTCTCATCACTTCGAGACATGGAACACGATGTGCAGGTGAAGTTGCAGCTGTGGCCAATAACTCACACTGCATTGTTGGGATTGCCTACAATGTTCGCATTGGAGGTGAGAACACCAAGCTTTACCAAAACTTGCAAGAATAAATGAACTTACTGCAGTTTAGTAGGCTGACATAGCTATGATCAGATGTTGCAGACCACATTCAGCGCACTGTGTTGCTCGGCACTCAGGTATCCGAATGCTGGATGGAGGTGTGACGGATATAGTGGAGGCCAAGTCCCTGGGAATTCGACCAGACTACATCGACATCTACAGTGCTAGCTGGGGGCCAAAAGATGATGGCAAGACGGTGGATGGCCCAGGGCCACTAACCAAGAAGGCTTTTGAGCGAGGCGTCAAAAAGGTTTTTTATGCCGATACACATGAAGGGTTGATGTTGATGTTGTCCATCACAATATATCATGTTTATTTCACACAGGGACGCAAAGGTCTTGGCTCTATTTTTGTCTGGGCATCAGGTAACGGTGGTCGGAATCGTGATCACTGTTCATGTGATGGTTACACCACCAGCATCTACACCATCTCCATCTCCAGCACTACAGAAAACGGAAACAGGCCGTGGTATCTGGAGGTCTGCAGCTCTATAATGGCCACAACGTATGGCAGTGGCGATGATAACGAGAGAAAAATCGTGAGTTTGTGTGAGAGGAAGAGCCTAAAATGAGACATTTATACAGAGATCTCTTTAACATTACAGCCTCAAGTAAAAGCACGACTGTGTGTTTGCCCCTTTTACAGTTAACCACTGACCTTCATCGGCAATGTACTGATGCTCACACTGGCACTTCTGTCTCTGCTCCCATTGTGGCAGGGATCATCGCTCTTGCCCTCGAAGCCAAGTCAGTCCACATATGTTTTTCTCAAACTTGGTGTCATGACAATCATCTCTTTTGAAGCCTATGAAGCCCATTTTAGAGAAAGAACCAATTAACCCTAACATTTGGAGTAATTACGGCCTCCTGAAGTTTATTTCTCACTCTTTGTGGTTGAAAAGAAACAGATTTGACTAAATTGTGTTGCAGTTCAACAGAAATTTCTGTATGAATAGCCATTTTGGTATGATATATTGCATTTAATACATCTGCATGAATAACATGATTGAAAAGTACAAAAAATAAACATGAAAATAAATAAAAATAAAACATGTGAAACACTAGAAAAGATATTCTCACATAACACATGGAGTGACTTGAATTGATGAGCCATTGAGCACTTATCCAGAATTTCACAAATCACATGCATTACGACTTTGGTGGTTTCAACAGAGACCAACGGAAGTTTTACCGCCCATGCAGGATCAAATACAACCACTAGAGGTCGACAGCGTGCAGGCAATGTCAGAAAACTCAGATAAAGGCTGATTCACGAAGAGTCTCGTTCATTTTTTCAATTTTTAAATAAAGTGAAGGAGCGAGTAAGACACATTTATTTTAATCATCTGTCCTGTGGCATGCAATACATTTCCACAATCCTTGCAACACAGTACAATGGAACATGAATCATGAATGAATCATGTCTCAAGACCAAATCTCACATCTGTTTGCCTGACCGAATAAGATAACATGTGACTTTGTTTCCTGCAGCTTTTT
>CAESWR010002569.1:39974-67205 GCA_903171835.1 Mullus surmuletus | reverse complement strand
AAAAAACAATTCAAGACCATTCTAAAATAAAGGTACAAAGCACATGATTCAAGGCATTGTGCATGTACTACTTTTTGCATATTCAGAATTGCAGGCTACTGTCAGTGTGTTCAGACCCCAGTGAATAAATCACAATTGAGCATCATTTGTCCTGGTGTCTATCCCAGAGAATAATAGAAGACGAATCACAGACTGAAACAAAATTGCCAGGAATGAGGCCCGAAATGGCTGTCTGGAAAGGGAAGATTCAGAAACAGAGTGAAGAGCCAGATACAGAGGGCGTGAGTGGTAGAATTGAGAACAGTCAGCATAGAAAGATGTTCAGATTCTGCAGAAAGACTTCATGTAATCTCCACAGTCATCTACGCCCACGCAATGACACACTCTTGATCACCATTTCCTTCATCCTCATCAACATTATTGCCTATCAGCACATTGACAAGACTGCTGCATTGGGACCAGAGGTGTTTTGGTACGCATCAATCAGGAAGCAGCAGAGATTTGAGGATGAGGCGTTAGATTAGGATACCCATAAAGAGCTTTTTTAAATTGGAGTATTTTACAAAAGATGTACATTGTGTGAGGTAATGTAACATTCTAAGTCCAAAAGATAGCCTTATCACAGTAGTTCAATGAGTGTGTTTAATCTGACCACAGTGTTAACAGACTGATTCCGGTAACACAATCAGTTAAGGTTCTGCTTTTGCAAGACATTTTTTAAGTTTTGTATTTGTGAGAGGTTTATTTTGTATGGATCACTATTCTGTGGGTCCAAATTATACATATGAGAAATATAGTGCAGTATGACAATACCTGGCTGTATGGAAGGTTCATCACCCACAATCAAAGTACTAAAAATATTTTTAATTGGAGAGACTTACAGTAAAGCAAACTGACCCCAGTCAATCTAGCAGTCATTGACCACTCACAAAAAAGGGGTTTTCTACATTGTCTGAACATGTTTCTGAAATATTTCTGTTGTATCTTGTGTTATTTAAAAATACGTAATTGTGGCCACTGTTCTATCATTACTGTATGTGTAGAACCTGTGTTAGCCACTGCCCTCTGGGATATTATGAAGATATTCCATCTCATCGATGTCGACGCTGCTATAAAGGCTGCGGCACATGTGCTGGGCCTTTGAATATTGAATGTCTCTCATGTCGACGAGGCCTCTACCTCAACGCACTCAACTCCAGTTGCACTGACACCTGCTTGCCAGGCTACTTTGCTGATGAGAGTAAGGCAGCTTTTATACAATCTAGACAAACATTTCAATCTAACACCTTGACTACACACCACCAGATGCTCGTGGAAGAAACATATTGCTTTACTGAGCTATGTTGGCTCAAAAGTAGACAACACTAGTGCATTTTTTTATTATTGTTAATATTAAGTTTATTTGAGGATACTTTACATATATAAATGTATATATATACGGTATATATTCTAAAGAAAAAAATGCAAGTTTTATGTCACACACAGTATTGATGCTTGTATATTCTGTACACACCAGGTCAAAGAAGATGTCTAAAGTGTCATGAACCTTGTATCAAATGCCTGAATGAAGCAGACAGATGCATCGCGTGCAGTGAAGGCTACATGTATGTAAAACAGCTATATTCTGTTGATCTGCACTTCTGAAACAGCTTTTGGATGTTTTGTCAAAGGGGGTTTTGATTGTAGTCTGGCAGGGATGACATGCGTTCCTGAATGCACAAATGGGACATTTTTCCACCTGAAGGATATGACGTGCGACCAATGCCATTCTTCTTGTAGGACCTGTACAGGTTAGTGTGGCTGTAGTGGTTGCTGCTGTGTGCTCGTACTGTGCACATTTAAAGCAGCAAAGTGCAACGCGTCAATGACAGATCGCTATCAACTGCTAACCAAGTCTGCAAAAAGTTCCTTAAAAAAAACACCTGTTGTCTTGAGTAAATATCTGTAAGCGGTGGAAAATCTTCATGATGTTGAATTGAATAGAATTTTTTCAGGACCAGGTGAGGAGGAGTGCATCCAGTGTGCTTCGGGATACATGCAACAGGACTGGAGGTGTGTGCAGGCTTGTACTCCTGGATACTACTCTGGAGAGGCCGCAGGCGTCCCCCATGAGCTGTGCCACAAGTGAGATATTGTCCCTTCAGCACCGGATCTTACATCAATGATGGAGACGTTGTTCACCTTTCTCACCTACACCTCACTGTTCGTTCATTAATTTAGAAGTCACCGAAATGCATTTCATCATGGAAATTTGGGGTTTTTGGGACCAAATTTTCAAAGTCAGTGAGATTTCATGAGGGCGTCTACTGCAACTTCACTTGATCTAGTCACTTGACAAACTGGGAACCAAGCTCCAGTCATGGAAACGTTTCAGTTGTTGTGTCTGCTCCCTTGCTAGTTAAAGCTGTATAGTCTAAACTGTATAGTCAAAACCATGGCGTATATAACCTGTAACCGCCACCTACACACACACACACCAATGTAAGTGGACAGAAAGCAAGCAATAAGAGCTATGCGTGATTTTCATACCTTGTATAACTCTTGCAACGAAATTTGAAGCTTTCTGCTGTGGTTTTGCCTGCTGTTGTTTAACCGGACTTGTCACACTGTATTTCCAGATGCGAGGAAAACTGTCTGACCTGCAATGGCCCAGGAACAGCTTGCACCAGATGCAGACACGGTTATAGTCTGGTCAGCAGGACTTGTATCATTAATGCATCCTGTAATAACGGTGAGGTTATTACTGATTGTCCTAGAAGTACAAATATAGCACCCTTTCTCCCACGGACAAAATGTTTGTGCTGTTTCTTGATTAGGCACCCATTGTTTCCATCATTATGTAAAGCATTCACGTTACATTTAACCAGGGACATTTTTCAATTTCTATTGCATTCAGGAGCCTTATTTTGATGTCGGTGTAATATTCGCAAATAAGATATGTTTGTATATAATATTTTTTCCAAGTTTTAATAACACAATTGCATACTTCAAACAATATTAGATTTTTGTGTGGGTTCTTATCTGTCAGGTGATGAGGTGTTCTGTGACATGGTCAAGTCCAACCGTCTCTGTGAGAAGAAGCTTTACCATCAGTTCTGCTGCCGAAGATGTATGATGAATGGATGAAGAGCTGAAGACCTCCAACTTGCTTCTCTGTCATCCATGTTGACGAGAGATGACAGAAAATAAGGAATTGGAAAAAATGTGGAAAATGTTTAATTATAAAATATCCGTACAGGGGTTGTTTTCTAAGGCGAAAAAAAACCATGTTGAGACCTAATATAAATTTAACACTAGTAATGTAAATGTAAAGACAATATTAGATTACAACATGATTACATTTCCTGCACTTGAACCATTTCTGGTCATGCTTCTCCTGTATGCAATGGATATGTTTATGTATGTTAATACCAATGTGACTATGCTTAGCCAGTTAAGCATCACATAAATATGTACACAACTAATAACATGTATTCTTTAAAAATATATTTTTTTTCCTGCTGTGAAATGTGTTGTTTATTTCCAGTCTGTGATATTTGTTATGTCTTTGCAATGCTCCTGTGCCATAAACCTGCCTATCAGACCTGAATAGACAGGATGTATATTTGTGTTTCCATTAATAACAACCATCCCTGACCCACTTCTTTAATGTTTATTTTATCCATTTTGTTGCTTGATTTGAACATGTCCATATGCATTTTAGTGCATGCGATGTAACTGGCTGACTATATAGATTGTCTTGTAAGAAACAAGCTGTTGAACAGGTGTAACTAATAAATAGTAATAGGCAGCGAGTGTATTTAAATATGTAACGCTCACCATGCTGTGCATGTTTGTCTTACTGCCATCTGGTGAGACACAGTGGGTGTTTCATTTTTACGGCTGTGCAGAGGCACTGCCCCTCACCCATGTTACTGATGCTTACTTGATGAGTAGTAATGATGACACTGACCAGCTTCAGTCACACAATGCAGAGCCTGTCTGCACATCCTGTGTTCCACGATCTATGTCTTCCAGCCCCTAAGGTTTATGGACCAGGATCATTAGTGTGTTCTTTGTACAGCACTCAGCAAATAATCGTGTTAAATCTGGCCAATGGTGGCTCTTATCTGCAAACAGCACAACAGATTTTTGTCCAATTGGACAGCAGTGCATGTTTGGACAGCGTGGCCTATGCCCACCCCGGCAGTTTCTTTCTGGTCGGGAGAATCAGAAGCTATTCATAAAAGGCACTGCTTACCCTAAGAGAAATGGGCTTATTTTTTATAAATAGAAAGGGATAATGCCATTTTGTATGTTCACTGTAGTTATTTATCACTGTGGTTACTGGCAGTTTTTCAGGCAATTACCTTTTGCAACCATTTATGTTTGGATACAGTGACCACATGTTGTAATTCCACTAGGGCTGTGTATTGTCAATTGAATCTGGCGGCACGATACATATCCCGATAAAGGGGTGGTGATATGATATATTGGGATACTAAACGCAAGGCATTATATTGCGATTTCCCCCCCAAATGGCTGAGTCTGCTGCCAAGTAGCAGTTGGAGCCATAAATAAAACACAAAATCACCAAGCAAACAGCTGATGAAAATATAAAATACAAAATAATGATAGTGTTTCAAAAAAATCAACACTATATCCCGTTGTGAAATATTGTGATTTAATGGTGTATAATGGTGTCGATATTTTCTCACGCCCCTACATTAAGGTGACCAGATTTTTTAAACGAATTGCGGGGACATTCAAACCCTGAGATAAATATGAATCAAAAGTTATCAAGATTAAATTAAGAAAATTATTTTGACATGTTTATTCAAATTTAAACAATTATAATAATGTAATACACGTGGCCTAACAGGTGAGGGCTGAAAAAGGAAAGGTGGGTGTATGTGTGTGTGACTGTGACGCTGACAAACAATGATAAGTACAGAAGAAAACTCACTTACTTTTATAAGTACGTTTTCCGCAGAGATCATTCATTTTCCCGCCTCTTTCCGTCCTCCAACTCCCATAATTCATCGCTCCACACTAACGTTCGAGCATCCCAGCATCCGTGTTTAACTTTGAAGGCCGGAAGCGGAACTGGACAGTGTTGCTGAGGCTGTACAATGGTGGGAGGCTCTTCGGAGGGGGGGAGGGCGGAGTTGGGTGTTGCCCCTTTCTTCAGCCTTAAGTCAGGGTTCCCTGTTGAGCCGCAGCTCGTTCCTCGCCGCGATATCTGGCCTGCCGCGCTGTCCCGTTAACTCTCCGCCAAACACCGCCGACTAACGGACCACCATGGGAGTCGAAGGCTGCACCAAATGCATCAAATACCTGCTCTTCTTCTTTAACTTCATTTTCTGGGTGAGGAGCCGCGTTTTCTATCACATTATGTGTCGGTGCGCGTGTGTTTGTGTGTGGGTGTCTGTGTGTGTTCGCTCCGCGCTCGTGCTGCTTGTTGTCGTCATCAATGAACGCGGCTGGATAAACCAACAGTCTCAGATTTGGGAGATTTTTGCAGGTTTTTCTGTCATGAGCAGAGATTTCAGTCGAAACGGGGGCGACTGACCACATGGATGGCCATTGACTGCGTGTGAAACTACGCGGCCAGTTTGCGTTACGTAAAAGCAACACAGATTCGCGAGGTGGTTTATGTTCCACTCAACAAACCAAAACACGAGGAGTGCAGTCACATCTGGGCGGGGGATGGATTGGAATGGAAAAGGTCGTTTTCATAAAACCAACTTCGCTCGATAGTTTACATTTCCAGTGATTCTGAAAATGAAGTTTAACTGTTTTAGAATTTTCTCTGAGAAGATGGGTCACCTTTTATGGGTCAGTGATCAGTTGGCAGAGTTCTGAGCGTGTAGGTCTGAAGATGTTGGGTGGGAGTTCGAGTTGGTCCCAGTTTAGAGGGAAAATGGTGTTATTTTGGGTACATCCTCCAACCACCCCTTTCCCCCATTCTGTGTGTGAGTGAGAGAGAGAGAGAGAGAGAGAGAGAGAAAGAGTGTCTGGGAGTGTGTTTGGGGGGGATGGGTCATGGTGGTTTCCATTTGGTGAGTCAGGGCCTTGTGTTGGGTGATGGATCATGGAAACATTTTTAGGTTTTTTACTGTGTTGTTGTGTAAGAGCTGCTGCCTAGATTGTTCTTAAACAGCTCCTCCTTGTTTGATCTTCACTTACTTTTGTAAAATTAAGACTGAACATGTCCTGTAAGAACACGTTAAAATGGCAAGAAATCGGCACAATGCTGATTTCCTTTTTTCCCCTCACCGTTGCCTCAACATGTACTGTGTTCTTGGTAAACCAAATTCCCATGATATCCGGCGGCGTACTTAGAAAATATCTCTAAGCAAGATACTTTTTCATTGTGTTGATCTCTCAATATAGTCTCGGACCCTTTTGCCTACATTGGCGTATGAGAATGTAGACATATGTGGCCTGGACCATTTCCAAATGGTGTCTGAGTGGTTGGACCACCAAAGCTGCAATGGATGTCTGGTCTGAACATGGTGAAGACGAAATCACATGTGCGTAATTCAGAATGGTCTCTTTAAGGTCAGTTCGGGAGTAGTCTGCTCAGACATGTTTTGTTTCTCTTGGGTGTCCATCTACAGAAAATGGACAGAGCAGCTACAGGGTACTCGTGCCACTCCTGAGGATACTTACATTTTACACACACAGAAAAATACATTTCCACAGGGGCTTTGGGTGTGGCTTTCACACTATATTGTGATGATGAAATAATGTTGCAAGAGTTACAAGCAGACTTGTTGCAGACATGTTCCTAAATTTAGACCATGCCTTATCAGCAAATAAGCAAGTCTATCTTTTATTTTGTAGAGAAGATCATTGGGATTTTGTCTCCATGTTGCCTTGTTATTCTTGATGTACTATGTTTTGTTAGAAGTATTTCTGACAAACTTGTAGCGCAAATTGAATAAATAATTTGTTGCACCGGTCTACCAAGTCCACATGGAGTTTGCGATTAATTGGTGGACTCATGTTGCCTCTGTTTCAATAAGTGGGGATATGCACCCTTTCATCTGTTTTTTTCATGGACCATATTGGTAGACCTTAAATATTACACACCAGAACAAGCGTTTTGATAGCGTTACCCAGCAACTTTGTACCCCACTCATTAATAGAGTCAACTCTGTGCTACTAGTGGTTGGAGCACAAAACACAAGATAGATCGCCTGACCGATCACCTAGCCCAGATTTTATTATTATTTATGTTTGTGGGTCCATCCAGTCAAATGAGGTTGCAAACTTTCATCATTGGCCTATGCACCCTGGAGGTGCAAAGGGCTTGTTGATAATGAAATGACTGATTTGCATCAGGAGGTTTTAAATGCAGTATTCCTGCTAGGACTTTTTTTCATATTGGTGCCACAGCACCTTTTATTGTTTCATAATGCTTTTGGATGGGTTGTTTGATAAGTTTTCTTATGTGGATAAGTTTGCAGCCTTTGAGTGCATTTAATTTTTCTTGGATTTGTGTGTTGCTATGTGTCTCTCATTCTGTATATCAAACACTATTAAGTTACAAATATGCATCAGAAGCATGTTATAATTCCATATTTTACAGACTTTTGAGGAGTTGGGGAAATCATTGTTGTTGTTTTTTTTTAAATCAAAAACAAACCATAAAGGTGTGTGCAACTGATAACTGGTCCGTAACAAGACCCTGATCACGTTACTGCTGCACTTCATGCATTTCCACAACATGACTTCAAAACAAAAGGGATCATATTATGGTGTGCATCTACATGAATTCTGTATTTGCGGTAGAATTCGTGTAGATGGAAAAACTGCGACGTTATTTTAAAATTGAATTGCCTTGAGTAATTTGTTAAACGAAAGTCTTTTTTTATGTTCACTGTCATATAGGTGTTTTTTTGACAGCTGGTTCTCTGTTTGATGAATCCCTAGAATGTTCTAACAGGAAATGCTGTTACAGCTAATGACAATTTGCCCTTGATTGCTTTAATTAATTATTAACATTACCTTAAGTGCTGGTGTTGTCAAGTGAACCATATGTTCATTATTCCTTTCCGCAGTCTAAATATTAATGGCTCATGGAAGTAATAATTAGAGATGGCCATTTTGAGAGACAATGATAATTTTGCCATTTCAAAATGGTCAATTTTAGCTCTTAAAGACAACATTGTTTGTGGCTAAGTAGAGCACTCTGAACTTAAAATTCCTTTACTATGAACACCTTCTTTGTTGTTAAGGCAGGCGGTAAAGAGATTTTAAGTGCAACATTGCCACCCTCTCATGGTTGTAATACTTTTCCACCATGCACTTTCATTATGACTTATATAAGTCCATATTATAAGTCCAAAATTATGGCCCAGCTCTATGAATGAAGTGACATTAACAACATTTTCTGATGTAGATTTTAAAACGTCTTAACATAAAAGAATGATGTTATTCTTTTTTGACAAGTTCAAGGCCTTCTAAGAGGTTACTGTTGAAAGACGGATTCAATGGCATCTGCTCCCTTATTATAAATTTAATGCAATCTTAATAAAACTGCTACCCTTAACAGTAGCAACAAGATAAAAGTAATTGAGTGCCTATTAAGGGAAGGCACTTACGTGTCCATCCAAACATGATGTATCATGATATTAAAGAAGGCTTTTGCAAATTTGGTGGTTGAGTTGATTTAGTCAAATTTATTGATTGATTGATGAAAGTCAAATGAGCAAATACCCTCACTAAATAGTTATTCTGAAAGATCTGTCGACGTCATCATCTATCGCCCCCAAAAATGTGCATTGGTTGACTTCCAGGCTTCTATCCAAAACAATGTCCTTAATGGAAAGAAACATTAAATGATTACCATGTGGTCTGCAATGAAATGAGGATTAATTACCAAATGTATGTATATATGTATTTTTGTTTCCTTTGCAGTAAAATGACCTCAACCCTATCTGCAACCAATTTGGCAGCAGAGACCAATTAAGACGCCAAAGTGTTGTGCCTGTAATAAAGAAATCAGGTGGAGCCCACCTCAGCAATCACTGGGGGAGAGGCTCGGGGGGCACACAGACCTTCACACCCATATTCACACCCACAGGGAAAATTAGTTAATTAATCCATCCTCCGCATTTTTCAACCTGTAAGAGAAGGCCAATGCAACTGAACAGATCTCTTCAGCTATATTTTTTGGCTTTTATATATATTTCTAAGAAAAATCAAAACCCATCCATCCATTCTGTATACCATTACCCCATCAGTACGCCCATGTTATTATTTTTGAAGTGTATGTTACACAGGCATACGGTTACCCTTCATACTTCAGCCTAAGTTGCTAGTGTGGTAGCTTGTTCTTATTCCCCATATTGCAACTAA
The DNA here is from genome assembly GCA_903171835.1 of Mullus surmuletus. Taxonomy (NCBI): domain Eukaryota; kingdom Metazoa; phylum Chordata; class Actinopteri; order Syngnathiformes; family Mullidae; genus Mullus; species Mullus surmuletus. The sequence continues at coordinate 57,857 of CAESWR010002569.1, read as the reverse complement.
AGCTAACATATAGTTTTGCTTTTTGTATTCCAGTTTTCGATCGTGTGATAGAATAAACCAAGAGCAGCAGTCCATGTGATACTGGGATCTTGTGCAAAGTTTTTTTTTTTTTTTTTAAATGTGGCTAACATAATGCGATACATTACAGTACTTTAAGTGGATAACAGCATCTCTCTGGTTTCTTCTCCCTCCCTCACACACACACACACTCTTTTAGCCCACTCTTGTCCTTTTAGGTTTATTGACTGTTCTAAAGAATTTGTTCAATTCTGAATGCTAAGCAGCCGACTATGGAGACTGGCTCTTGAAGAAAAAAAAAAGAGACCTCCTGTTTCCATAAATCACCCTGGACACTGAGTGAGTTTAGAGGTTGTTGGGGGAGGGAGAGAAGACTCTGTGGTGGTATAGTAGTCATATGGGAAAATGAAGACCACACCCCATCCCCCACCGGCCCTCCGCCAGCATGCCCAGCATTCTATAACCCCCTGTATTCTGGGCAACAGGCAGAAATAGACACTGGAAGGCCGGCAGCAGTGGGTGCTGCACTCACACAGAGGTATTTCAGTGTTTCACCCAGTTTAATTGGGTTCAAATTGGGTCATCCCACCCCCCACATTTTTGGCGATTTTTTGGGGGGGGATTTGTATTTAGTAGAGATGCGCACCCCAATTATTTGATAGCATACATTAATAGTTCAGCAGTGGTACAACAATGGTTCTGTCTTGGAAGATGAAATCACATTGTTTCCAGGAAACTGTATTGCACACTGTAAAATAATAGTTTTGGCATGATCAAACAGTTAAGACACCCAGTATTAGCAGATATCTTTTTATTGTTACTAGCATATAATATTGTTCTCTCTTTAATTTTTCTGCAAAAGGCCTCTATTAGCACAATCTTGTTGAGCTTCCTTTGTTTATTTAAAGTATTCCTGCGGAACATATTTTCTGGAAGTCCTAGCAACTCTACAATTTTTGTGTTCTAAACATATGAGGCCATTTCTGGTGTTGGCCATCATTTCTTTCACCTGCACAAGCTTCCTTGCACCACTGCAAGGAAGTGGAAGTTACTGTTTGGGTGAGAAGTTTTAATACACAAAATTCTTTTGCTAAAAACATATGATCACAAGCTGTTTTTTACTTCATAGTTTCATAGTGCTACCAATTCTGCCAAGCTTATTGTACACAGTTACAGTTTTTATGGAATTCTGGTTGGAAGCAGTTGGGTTTTCATTCAGGGAAGGGTTCCATTGATTCTAAAAGCACATTTCTATGAATCTTACAAACACCTATTTTAGTTGCTAGTTTGCTTTGCTTTGTGGTATCCTAAAATTACCTACATAAAATTTGAAATTCACTACTGCTGACGATTGTTGTGCGTCTTGGACCTAAAAAGTCTGAGGTCTTGTAAACAGAATACCAGACCTATTTGTGGTTATTGACTTTTAAAAGAAGTTGTGCTTAGAAATATTTGAAGTATCTCACTTAAGAAGTCATTCATTTTATGGCACCTTTAAAAACACATTTATGCAGAAATCTTTTACTAGAATTGTAGCCTTTGTTATAAATTTTTCCAACCCAACAGTGGAGTCTCTTTCACAACTTAAGTTAAAATGAGAATTTTGAACTTTATCTGCTCTGGCCCATTCAAGCCACTTTGACTCTCATCTGGGACAGTTCAAAATCTGTTGGAGATTCCAACCAAAAAGCAGCCTGTGGCGCTGACTCAAATGTCCCAGATATTCTAATTATGGGTCAAAGGCTGTCTTGTGGATTTGTGATTAACAAGTTTATTGCTCTCTGCTATAACTGGTGGTTGTGTTTGGCACTCAAAACTCTTCTCTGCATCTGAAGCTCTTTGCTAACCGTACTATTCCTTAACCGGGTATTGCCATGGTGCTTGTGCTTTGGACACGTCTAATGTATAATGAACTTGGTAGGGGTGTTCCTTGATTCTCTAGTAAAACAAACACTCAAAATGAAAGCCCCTCAGGAATGTGTTTAAACATGTTGTATGTAAACCTCTTCATAGCACGGTGACTCATCTCGGCGGTAATTGACGTAGTAAGGAGGTGGAGGTTCATTTTAAGTTAGTAAGTCATTCCGTGGTCCTTGTGAGTGTGAGTGTGCGTGTGTGTGTGTGTGGGTGGTTTTGTGGAATCGCGCACTCCTGGCTGTTATGGTGTTGATCTGGTTGCTAAGCAGCAGGCTGTTCTTAGCTCTGGAATGGCCCTCGCTAAGAGAGAAGAAGGAGGAGGGAAGAGGCTCACCATGTTTTGCCGAAAATCTCTCGCCAGCCGGCCCACTTGAGAATGCAGATTCTCTTGAACTTTATGAACCAGATGGGGAGTTTGGGTGAAAAGGTGGTGGTTTCTATGTGTGTGTGTATGTTGGGGGGAATGCTTGTTCCTGTTGCTAGCTGAGGTGTATACTAACTCGGGTTATATTTAGGATTTCTTTGTCCCGGGGCAAACAAAAGGGCTGAGAAAGGCCAGTGTCAAAGTAAACCACCGCGAGAAATGCTGTGCACCATCTTGCCATGGAAACCACTGGGAGAACGATGGACCACATAAAAGATACTCTTGGTAGCACGTTGTTTTGTCTGCATGTCCTCAAATGCTGACTCGGAATTATGGCCACTATCTAACAACTCATTAACTTGAAGTAATTGGGTTTAAAGTAATTATACAGCACTCTGGGAAGTACACAACAGTTAGTAGTTAGATTAAAATCGATAACGATACCAGCCCATAGCCACTTAATAGGGGAGGCGAAATCCCACAAAAAGCAAAATGAAATGGGGAGAAAATGGAGGGGAATGGGTAAAAGTTGATGCATACTGAAACATAACCAAAAATGTAACCCCTCTTACAAAATATCACCTGTTCCAGCACTCTCAAACTGTCTGTTTCAGCAGCTGTGAGAAAGGAAGTCGTCCTTCTAAATCCATATTAAGGAAATGAAACAAAGAGTTTTTTTCTCTAATCTGTGTCCGCAGAAGCCTCGTGGAGTGTTAGATTTCACCCCGTCAAGCCTTATCTAGTAGACGTGACACAAGACCACGTCTCTCCTTTTGTTGTTTTGTTGTTTAATAAGTTACAGTTTGTTGAGTTACTGTTACGTTTTTTTATGCCGGCAAGTCCAAAAATATGTCAGAAGGACCAGTATTTCAGAACTCTGTGTTGTGTGTTGCAGCTCGCAGGAGGCGTCATCCTTGGTGTGGCCCTGTGGCTGAGGCATGATCCCCAGACCAGCAACCTGCTAGAAATTCAATTTGATGGAACCCAAGCCCCCAGCACCTTCTACGTCAGTACGTATCTCATCAGCACTGCCTCTCGTGTGTCCTTTGTGTCTTTTTTTATTTTTTCACACTATCCAATGGAATGCACATTGCTCAAAATCTTGGACACAGCTCATTTTAAGAGCCTCGAAGGAACAAAGGCATCTGTTGACACACTTGACATCGATCACAAATTTCACTTTTTTGGGGGGGGGAAGCAAGCATTTGTGCTCATCTGCATTATTTCCACACAACACCACACTGTACGCCGCCACAGAGGCTGGTCACACTCAAATGTGTGTTTATTGAAATGGAAATTCCCTACCAACGGCTTCATTCATTTACGTCATAGACACTTTCTGTTGTGGAAAGAGTTTATTGGTTGAAAAGCCCCTAAAGCCTAAAATGCAGTGTATTTGTAAAATTGCATTAAGGCAGGAAACTTTAAAACGCAAATAGTTAAGTTAGTTAATTTATCTTTTTGGAACAAGATGAAAAAAGTTGGTGTCAGTGGAATGAAATAAGCATATTTTAAGCCAATTTTTGCATACAACTTCCTTTCTTGTTGTTCAACTTCTGATTTTCCGTGACACCCCAGCATTTCAGAAAAAGAAATCTTAAAAAATCCAGAGCTGCATGTAAAAAAATTCTAAATTCTGTTGTGTAGAGCAAGGGCCTATAGTATTTGAGCAGATTTGATAAGAGAATAAGTGGCAATTTCGCTTCATAATGGGCTAAAATCAATCTGTAATTGAGTATATCAGCTTGAGTCAGAGCCACAGACTGAACAGAGAGAAGCAAACTGGATACAGAATAGTGAACTGCTGTGAAATAGGTGGATGCAGTGGGGGCAGCCCTGCCTCGCCCAGCTCACCAGCAACTTGTGACCGGGCCTCACAGAGGACACGCTGCTCATCATATGACTGTGCTAAAAGCTCGCACTCCTGCACGAAGTCATCGTCCCTGACGACACTGTCGCCTCAAAACCGGGATCAACACCCTTGTTGTGCTAATTGGTTCCTCTTGTCCGTGTTTATGACCCGCGGCGCGAGATGGGCGCATTGTTAAAAATGTGAGAGAAGGAGGAGAAAGAAGAAGAAGAAGGAGAAGAAGAAAAAACAAAACAAAAGCAGATGGAGGTTTTTGTTTTCATGGTCCACAGATGCGATGTAGAGTAGAGAGAGTTGCTGAATGGAAGACGATGAAAGAGGAAGTGCTCCAGTTCACTCAAACCACCTCAGTGATCACATCCCACCATTACATAAAGCGTCTCTCTCATTCGCGAGGAGAAAAAGCCTGGTCTGTAAAGGAAAAAATTCCTCACCGGCCCTCCCTTCTCCTCCTCCCTCTCCGCACTGGCCCCACCCTTCTCCTCTCCTCCTCCTCCTCCCACCTCTGTGAAAGCTCACTTAGCCATCTGGTTGTGGTTAGTGTTTGAGTCTCGCTGTCTCTTTTCTCTCCATATTTTCCCCTCGGTCTTTTCCTCCCTCCCTTTTTTCCTACCTCCCTCCCTCAATCTCTGCCTTCCCTCTTTTTCCCTCTCCCTCCCGTTTACGTCCACCACTGCCAGGAACTTTTCAATATGGAGTCCTACATCTGCTTCTCTTCCCCCGCCCCCACCTCTCTCCACGCTTGCTGAAGAATTACACATAGTTAGTTTCAGAAAAAACTCAGTAGAAAGACAGATTTTGCCCTGGATGTCTCTGAAATTGGTTACATAAGCTACATACTGCATATTAATGAGTTTAATGTTTAATTTTACTTCAGGTGTCAGCTGACAGATCTCTCACATACAACACATGTAACGCTTCACTAAGTGAAGTGTTGTCACTTCCCAAAACCCATCACATTTTTTGTTTCGTCATTGCTTTGGGCAGAAAGACAGACTTTTGCATTGACTAGTTTTCTGTTAGGCTAAATACATTGTACAAACTCCTTCCTCAAACATTGAAGACAGTTTTTGGTTCACTAACCCAACCAGAGATGTCTGAATATTATATGAATTAGGTGGAGTGAACTTCAACCCACTGGACTCTTCCTCTAAAGCCTCCACTTTGGCATTTTGTCTTAACACTTATATACAACTAATAACTGTACACAATCAAAACAAATAGAGCAGTTGGTTGCTTGATTGTGGTTGTTTCTTTGTTTTTTGTTTTACTAGAATGCTCTTTAACTTCATGGGACATTGTCTATAAAAGGTTTATGAAATCTTTTTTTAATTAGAGTTGTAGAAGCCTTGTGCAAGTCATCAATGACGGAAATATCCTTTTGCAACAAACATTCATTGTATTTGGCCTTCTGTCATATTAAGACGTAAAAGAGGAGGGAAAACAATATGTAACACATTGTTATGTAACCTCGAACATTTGATTTTAGGATAAAGTCAGGGTAGGTTTGTTTTGTTTTCCACATTCGAGTGCTCACTTGAAGTGGCATTCCAATGCATTCACCCACAGGCGGAAGATCACAACGTAGCTGTGCAAACATACATTGAGGTGCACCTATGCTGGCACCAGCAAGTGCTATGGGGAAATGTAGTAATTTTAGCAGTCTCTCCACTGACATACTATGCAGTTTTTAATGGCCTCCTAATTGAATAAACAGCACACTGCGTTAAAGGCAACTTCAGACATAAACTAATAGGAAGTATGTTTTTCGTCCATTTTGTCCTGCCTCTGGTCCCACTGATGTCACATCCTGTCTTCCATAAGGAAAAAATGCATTTAATTTTTAAATCACAAAGTGAGAACCTTTGCCCCACACCAGAAGCTGTTTCTACTCCCTTTATAGGATCTGTGGAGCTGCTCCAGTCAGCCACACATCTTAGAGCCTGACACAAATTGCCACGTACATCTCAAACAGAAATTGAAAGTCTGACTTCAAACTCAAAATTGTCATGTTATCTATTCAGAATGCTCCAAAAATTAAATACAAACAGTGTCATTTTAATTTCATCGCAGTTTTCTGCAGTTCATCAGCACTCTACTGCACGCAGTCTTCTCCCATGTGGTCATTTGGAAATGCAAGCTTCTGAGTGTTCGTGATTACTCGTATTTCAAGCACATACGGGGCAGAGTTTAATGGGGAGGGCAATTTGATTCCCTGAAACGTTAACATGAACCTCTGCATACCACATGACTCACACTTATCGAGAAGCACCAGAGCACAGCCATTCTCGGTGATTTTAGACATACCCAGTATAGTCCAGGACCAGCTCCCAAAAATAGAAGATGAGTCAGAGGAATAGCCACACACGGGATTTCCCAGATCCCTCCGATGGTTTCGGGAGTGGAACCAGAATTCTATCTATAATCCATATTGTGAGTCCAGACATAGTAGGTCACATGGTGGTCCAGGCACTAAAGTGCCTGATATAAAGTCATGTATTTTATTCTGGTAGTAAAACTGTCAGAGCAGAAGTGTTGTGTTGACTGGTAACGGGCAGTGTGTGAAAAGAAACAGAAAGAGTCGGCCCCTCAGAAAAACATGGGTGTCAGGGTGTCGGCCGCGCTCACCGCTTGGACGGCGCCTACCTCCGGCAATCAAAGGAAGGAAAGCCATGTGCCATTACATCATCAGAAAGGGACCAATATATCACCAGCCTACCATCAGATAAAGGAGCAGACCACTGTGTAAGAACAACAACATCATGGTCCAACACCCTGGGGAAACCATGCTGGGCATGTTTGGGCTCCACACCATCTCGGCGCAACTCGAGTGCACACACAGCTCATTCATTCATCTTGGAGGACCTCTGGGTTATCTGCCGATCTGACATGACAGCATTTTAGCGTTAATATACTCCTAGCAAATATGGGGCAAGAGTAATCACCGGGCCGGAAGACTTCAATTTCACAATAAACAATTGTCGGGATATTTTTAGTAGAGTGAGTAAACACATCTGGATTAAGTATTTAGAGCATTGTTTACCAAGCAACATCGCCTCGGATGTTCCACCTGCGCCGTACATTGTTTGCTTACGGTGAGCGGATGAGCAGTCACAATAGATTGAATGTTGCCTCAAAAACCTCAGACAAAATCCATAAGGGAGGGGGGCTTGTTGCTTAATATAAACTTATTTGTAGCTGTTGTGAGCAGCCACTCTCCCTTGCACTTATCTGCAAATGACGCAGACTGCAAGTTCCTGCCCACTGTCTGCACATCGTGCTGTTTTTCCCCCCCGGAAATCCCTCAAATTCCAATTACGGAAGACGTGTGACTGCTCAACCATCAAACAAGTACTTCATTTTACTGACGAGCAGAGACCAAAGTAGCCACACAAATTTACGTCTGACAGTAATGAAGCGCAGGGATTTCCTTCGTAGAATGATTACTCCACGCCGCAATACGCAATCTTTTTTAATTGTTGCCTTTGAAAGTCAAGACGATCAGACGCGTCTCGTGTCAGCATCTCAATATCAAGAGAAGAGGCATGATCCATCAGCTCCTCCTCGGTCGATATGAAGAGAAGGGAGGGGAGGGCAGTGAGGCTGGTGAATGGAGGCAGCATGAGAACATAATGGGAGGGGATCCATGAGGAGATTAAATCAAGACAGACAGGAAAAGAGATTTAAGTAAATGGAATTATTGATAGCATCATTCCAAATGACAAATGCATTACATAGAAAGGACAGATGGGTAGCAGTGTGGTAAAGGGGAGTGGGGGCAGGGGGGGGGATTGCCAAGCAGCGTTGCAGGAAAAGGGAGGGCCTGGAGGGCCACAATATAAGAGATTGCAGGCTTGGTCTTCTGCCAGGACTTCGATTAATAAATTGGCATTAGCGTCCATGTGTGAGTGAGTTGTGAGTGGCTATGTGAACAGGACAGAGGTGGGAGGGGCCATGTGCAAGGAGATCCACAGTTAAATTATGTTGCGGCTGACAGGCGGCAGTAATGATAGCGGGTTGGAACAAAGTGCTCCACTCCCTGCCTAATAGAAGCAGGAGAGGCAGGGAAGAAAAAGGCCCCGTTCACTGACATCACCGTTTTACACTTCAGTCGATATCCCTGAGGCCAGAAAGTGATTGGTGGTTTGGTGAAAAGTTATGGTGGCTCCGTTTTCATGTGCGAACGAAATGCATTCACAAGAGGTTCCTAATAGTGAGTAGATGCAAACAACTGTTATTTACAGGTCATGTGACATGCACACTTCAGACCTGGAATGTGGCAGTTAGGAGAGAAGCATGCTCCCCATTTTTGTTTCTGGCAAACAGCTCAAAGTTTGATTATCGAGCTTTCGGAAGACAGACCGTTCTTGGATTATGAGGAGGAAATCACACACACTGCCGATGTTGTATGTCTTGGGAAAAGACCATGGTTAGGCAATCGCACCAAGACACAGAACATGTCTGCCGAGAAGTTCTACTGTATAATAAAATTGTTTGATAAGATTCTAAATATGTTCTTCTTTTGAACCAGGAAAAACATTTGCAAGTCATCCTTGAGTCTCACTAGATTCTTTCCAAGTCAAATAAGTAGCAGCAATTCAGTTGGTCACCAGTTATCGCAAATTGAGCTGAAAATAAGCCGATTCCAGCCAGCTGACAACCAATTATTGAAACCCAACGAGTGATGAATAGAATTTCTGTTATTTCTGATGTAAAGAATATTTTTTTCCTAATTTAGAATCAAGTGTGCCAGAATACACATGTGGAAAAACATCCGGTGGCATAGAACTGATTTGCTAGTCAAAACGCAACATGTAAATATGTTTTTTAGATGAAATCCAAGTGGACTGTTTATGGCCTTTAATGATGGGATATGTCTTTTGGGTGGAAATCCCAAAGCTAACACGGTTACAGGAACTTTCAACAAATACAGCAGGCACGTCACTGCCATTGAGTTACGTAGGCGGGGAAAGAAAAATAAAGAAATTCCTGCTGGGCAGCCCAGATACTGTAGCCAACAAGCGTACTGGTTCACAGAGGGGCATCAAGGCCAGGAAAATGGCCTGCAATGGTCGGCCGCGGTGGAATTCCTGCCCCTGCCTGTTCCAACAACGACAGCTGGCCACTGAATAGCACCATTTTAATTTGGAGGCGCTCTGAAATCGACATTTCCAACCGTCTCTTTCTCTGCCCGACTCCCAACTGCACCAGGCCTTTGAACCTTAGCCTTTCTGAACCCACTTCTTCTCCATTCGGCGTAATAAAAAGAGCCAAGAACACATTTGAGGATTTATAACCTCTCCAACCTAACAGGATAAGAAGCATGATCCCAAGCACCTAACTGCAAACCGCACGCGCCCAAAAGAACGCAGTAATCTGCAAACTACCAATAGCATGAGGCAGGAAGAACACCACGGCTGCTCCCCTGGCCGTGCGATTACGCCGTGCTTTCAAAGAAAACATGTCCAAGAGCCACACATTCTGTTTCCTTATTGAAAAATGTTGATTCATGGAGCAGGAAACATAACTCACACAAGTTTGGGGTTTTTGTTTTTTTTCTGCTACAATTAACGGTGTGGTGCTCATGTAGCCATTACAGTCAATGGAGAATATTTGCAATACTTTTGTGGTCTCAAGCCTGATGACCAACTTTATGGCTAACAGCCAATCTAGTGCCTTTTTGTCCAAGCTACTTTGCAGTCGCTTCTGGCTAACTTCCACCTCTGGTCACTTTATCGCCCCAAACAATAAATGAAAAAAAAAAAACAACTGATAAATGTTTTTGTGTTCTTCTCTCCCTTTCTAGGTGTCCATATCCTGATCGCTGTGGGTGCTGTGATGATGGTGGTCGGTTTCCTTGGATGCTATGGCGCCATTCAGGAGTCCCAGTGCCTCTTGGGAACTGTGAGTCACCATAAGAGTTGGGCCCAAACACACACACACACACACACACATACACACATACACACATACACTCAGCTTTTCTTTTTTTATTTTTTTTTAACACTCCTCACAACACTTCGCCCCCGACTGCGTTCATGTGATGTGTCCAACATCTTTGTTTTGTTCTTCCCCGCAGTTCTTTGCCTGTCTTGTCATCCTGTTCGCCTGCGAGGTCGCAGCTGGAATCTGGGGCTTCATGCACAAAGACACTGTGAGACTGCAAACACACACACACACACACACACTGCATCTTAAAATAGGCTTGTCAGAGGGATGGGAGAGAAATCGATGCCTATGATATTTCAATAGTTTCTGAAGTGATGTATCGATAGTGCACAAACAATTAATAATCTTAGGTATATTGATGGTTTCGTATCTTGGGGCCATTCTGAATATCGGTGTCGCATTAAATCTGAACTTAATGTTCAGAAATGCATGTTTTATCTTGAAATTGCTGGAGTAGTCAGCAAACATTTAAAATGATGATGCACATTTTTCCTTGACTTCCAATACAGGGCTCCAGCAGAAAGGAGAAAACGCTTTCCCACCATGAAAATAACAATATCCTGGTAATTAAAACATAATAAGCTGGACCTCTCGCCCTATATTAGGTGTCAAAGGAGATGATCAACTACTACGACTCGATCTACGACAAGGCAATGACACAAAGCATCACCGAACAAGACAAGAAGAAGGCCGCCGCTTCTGTGCTCAAGATCTTTCACGAGACGGTAAGATGTGTTCTTATATTATATTATACATTATTACACAGGAGACAGGAGACATCCACAATATCAAACACAAGCAGCTGAATGCAGCATCGTGGCTTGATCTCATTTGGTGTAACTTTGGGAAGTGGAGCACAAATAATATCAATCAGCTCTGACAGATGGCTCCCAGGCACTCGGCCGGGCTGCACGACTCTAACTCTGAGTGAGCACAGACAGACATGAAACACGGAAAGCTAATGTCTACCACGCTAAAGGTGCAATCCACTCTTATAGCACATTGGTAAATATGAACAAGACTCTAAGACTCTAGTAAGTGGTTTACAGTTCCGGAATGGACCGTCATGTAATCTAAGTAGACATTCAGACTGAGTTAGTTGGAGAGAGTTAAGGTATCAGAAATCCCTCAGCTTAAGTGGCTGCCAATGTTGTTATTAAGTTTAATTGGTAGCTCTGCAGAGACCCAGTTTTCTTCATAAACCAGTTTTTTTAACTTCACACCAAATTTTGGTTTATAGAATTTCTTCATTAATTAAATTGTATTAAAATATTTATTTGATATATGATGGTAACATAAATGAACACATCAGGCCAACACAGCACAGATGTTCTACTCTTATTGAGCTCCTACCAACCTTCTTTCTTTGTTTGTTTTTTTTACACCTGTTATAAACACGTGTGGGAACACACATACTTGACACACCTGTCTTTTACATAAACTTTATTGACGATCTGATCTTCATGCACGTAAATTAAAAGTGAGAATGTTTTGTTCTGGCATCTGCTTTCAAGCAAAACATACCAGGCTGTAATACTTCTCTTTGGGGCTTTGAAATATGCATAATACAATACTACACACTCATGTGCAGAGGGTAACAGTTCGACAGGTGGTCTGACAGTAGAGCCCAGGTCACATTTGTGCACACTCTGAACGCTGCTGAAACAACCCAGTTCACCTCTGAATCTGACCCCTGCATTGATATCTCAGCATGTCGAGTGCAATCGCAAGTGCATGTCACTGTTTACACAATAACAATGCATCGTCTTTGTGTTTCAGCTTAACTGCTGTGGTAAAGGCCAGGGGACCACTTTCCTGACACACGTCATGGACACATTCGGCGTGACTGACCTGTGCCCCAGCTCTGGAACTACAACTGTAAGTGCATTCGACCATTTTAGCTATTTTCTCAGCCATTCATTTATTTATTTATTTATTTGATTGTACATTTTTAGCATTATTTTAATTTTTTTGTGATTGCCATTGTATTGTTGATTTATTATTATTTATTTATCGATTTTTCTTTTAATTTTCAGCGTTTTGTTAACATTATTTTTAAGTTTTCAGCATTATTTTAATGTATTTATTCATTTTCAGTTTTTATATCATTTTATTATAGATTTTTTAAATGTATTATCTTTGTAATGTCTTTTTAATATTATTTATTTACATATTTCATCTTTAATTTATTTTTTCTTTAAATATGTTTTTGAGGAATCAGCCTCATCCTCCTGTCAGGTAGCTGGATATGATGCACAGGTGGAAGTTACTGCTCCTGTATGTTACAGAATGAGTAATTGAGCAGGAATGTACTCACTCATTGTGTTTTGGGTGATATGCTAATAGGGCCTGAAAAAGTCCCTCAGTCGTAATTGTTGTCATGAAACCAAATTAAGTCGGCCCCAGCCCTCCTAGTTTGGCACCTGGGGACTGACTTACTTGAACTTTTTTTCCTGTTTTGAAGTCTTTCTTCCATGTGGTTGTTCCAAATGGAAGTGCAGGCCAGACTGAACTGGAAGGCTGCACTTGGAATAAGGAAAAGCAGTTGAATAACGCAGCAAATGAGGCCAAAATACGACACTTGATTGATTTCTCTTTGATCTCGACATCCGTAACACCGGAAAGAAAGGCACCCATTTTCTTTTTCTTCTTTGGTTTCACAGAGTTGCCACGGCAGGATCCAGGAGTTGTTCTCAGATAAGATCTATCTGATCGGTATCGCCGCCCTGGTGGTCGCTGTAATTATGGTGAGTTCCTCCTCAGATTCATCCAGCAACCACACAGCAAATACATGACCTAACTTGCAACAGATAGGATGTGATGAAACCAACGATCACAAACACTGATAATGATCACCATGACAACATCAAATCTATCTATTGTGTAACATTTAGTGTTAAGTCTCCACCCACACTGTGATGTCGTCTCAGCAGCAGCTCCTGTGCAGGCGGAAGGCGTGACGGCTTATTCACCACATCAGTGTAATCAGTAAATGCTCATAAATAATCTAAAAAGGTTATGATAAATTACGGCATTTTGTCTCCAAAAACCATAAATAGAGTGACCCCCCCCCTCCCCACCTATGACATCAGCAGTAATCATTGTGAAAAGATTTTAATCAGACTAATAGCAGTTTAAAATATGTATAGCTTCACTATGAGGCTTTCTGTCCTCATAGCTTGGGAAGCTGCCCTGATTTCTTTGAATTTTATTAATTAATTCAGTCTTTTTTTTTTCCCCATCAGAGGGAATTGCCTTTTCAACAATGCTACAACTCTGAGCTTTTTCATCGCACGAAAACACAGATGCATTAGTCCGTCTCTCCAAATACTTCGCACTTCAATGCCCGTGTCCACACGTTTGTGTCCATAAAAACACACACAGGAAACAGCATAATAAAATCATTAGATTATAATAAGGGCCAAAATAAGATTAATAAATTGTCTACTTTGAACTTCTGCACAAAATCACTGTCAATTTGTAGAACCTTTTGTTCCGTATATGAACAAAAGAATTACAATTTCACAAGAGAAAATTTAGTTTATTGAATTATAGATTAAAGACTCATTGTAACCAGGCCTCGTCGATATAATATTTCAGTGAATTATCAATATTTATAGTATTGGTCAAACTTGCCATGTCTTCAAATCTGTATCTGAGCTGTTTACCCAAAGATTGGTTGTTATTCATTTTTGGAATACAAAGTTTGGAGTTTCTTCCCATATGTTAATATGTTTGTTGTCATCCCCCAGATCTTCGAGATGATCTTCAGTATGGTGTTGTGCTGCGGGATCCGCAACAGCCCGGTCTACTAAAGTGCTCCGCAAGCGTACGCTAACGAAGGAAGAATGACCTCGCAGTTTCCGTCTCATTCTTTTTTTTTTTCCTTTTTTTTTTTTGTAAGCAGGAAACGTTACATATATAGCTTGCTGGATTAGCTCTTTGAGAAGACAAAGTAGACCATTCTTCATTGAGCTTTTTTTTTTCTTTTCTTTTTTTAATTCCACTGTCAATGGATTTTTGTTTAGTCACAGACGCCTTTTTATGCTTATTTGCCCCTAACCTAATTTACCAGTGCAGCCCAACCGGCGCTCTAATCCCTAAGTGATTTATTAGTTGTTTATTGCTCCCTATATTCTTGTTTTATTGGTTGTTTTTTCACTGTTTTATGTATAAACTGTATATAAATATATATATATTAACAGTGCTTTACGACTGCTTGAGCATGGATAGTGTATTACAGTAGATCCTTCCGTACTCTTACTACACTTGGCGGCACTATCGCTGCACCACAGAGAGGAGAACACAAATAAATTCACTCACACACTAGCCCCCCGTCCTACAGACACTTGCCTCGGTCCATAGCAAAACCGCTTTGTTATGCCTGTCTGCAGGAACTGACTTAAGAAGGAATCTTGGAAGCTAAAATCAAAGCCAAAAGTGGTCGCCCGACGCCCCCGTTCGCGGATTATGTCTTTGGGCTATTTGTTTACCCCGAAAGTGTCTGAGAGCTCAGTTGTATTAATCACTTTGAAGTATTTTATCGTGTAGGCTTCGGCAGATAGATGAAACTTAAAAGTCGTGAGAAGGTTATGGTCTCAAAGATGCAAAGTAGTTACAGGAAGTGCAGTTAACTTGACACCGAGTGGCACTCAATTTCTACAGACAGACAGATTCCGATTTGGCGGAGGTGGAGGGTAAAAAAGTCGGCTAGCACCGTTAGGACTCAGGACGAGTATCTGTTTTCTCTGATGTCTCAACGAAATCAGCAGATTGACATTACCGTGGCAACCGCATGATGGATTTTCTGCTCTCGCTGGGATGTGGTTTTTTTACTATTGAAGGAAAAAAAAAGAATCGAATGGTTTGTACAACTGTGCACTGTCGAGGCAGCTTGTGTTAAACACCGTGATATTTTAGGTGACTTTTAGTGAAGATGATTGTAACATTCATACCTGGCAAGTTAGCTGATATCTAATCTGACTGTAACATGTTTTCATGTATTGGTTTTGAAAAAAAAAGGAAAAATAACAGCAATGACCAGCTGCAATATGCTGATTGGTGTTTTTTGTTGTTGTCTTTTTTTCTTAAATTCTGCATAATAAGCTTGAAAATCTCTTGTCCTGAGGTCTGTTCCTACTAGATCCAGCTGATGCTAACGCACAGCCGCGCAGCACTGCAGTATCTCTGCGTTTCCTCCCATCATAAACACACACACCTCTAATAACGATCTATCTTGTGTAATCCTCTATATTATCACCGCTATTGTCGACCGACTTAAAAAAAAAAAAAGAAATGTGTCTGGTAAACGTGTCATACTGAGAAACTGTAAAAGTGTCGTAGCATTTGCAGCTCTGTATTGTTTGCAACTAGCAATCTTGACGGCTGTGAAAAAAAGACAGATGTATGCCTTTGTTTCTCTTTGTATTGTGATATCTTTATCTGGTACGTCATTAAAGGAGTCTGGACAGACGGGATGGCAGATTTCGTGGCAGTGCTGACTGAGATAACGCTAATAAATTTCTTCAAATGACGTGCATCAGTCCAGGAATACAGATGCTGAGAGCATCGGTTGTCTCCTGCGACGGCGTCGTCCCCATCGCTGCCTTTTGATTCTCTCATTTACTCTCAGGCTCCACTGCCACCTGAATCTCAACCCTCTCTACACATGTAGACCTTAGTTTGCCCAAATATAAAGGGATTAAATGTATTTTACAATTAAACAATCTGATGGTCTTTTTTTTTTTTCCTTTGAATTTTGTAATGTGGAAAAACTGGGATCAACAATTAATGCCTCTTTAAAAGTTAGCACTCTACTCTTATAATGTGTCTGATGTGGAGGGTTTTTTCCGCAAAATAGGATTTCTGTAGTGGCACTGCTGGACGCAAGATGTTTGGTATTTCTTGGGTCTGTTTTTGGTATTTGTGTGCTGGAGATTTGCACGGCAGTTTATACACGCCTGTGCAAAAAGTGGGTACGAGGCCGCAGTGTAACAAGTTGTGATTTCGCAAATTGGAACTCAAAAGAATTGGAAAATTCCATCAATACTCTAAAACTTGTATTTTTGCATGGTTATTAAGTGTTTGGACTCATTTTTATAATTTTCTATTTATGGAATGTTGGATGGAAAATTGAAAAAAATAAACAAAATCAAAAAAAGGTCAAGATCTTGGTCTATTTGTGTCTTGCATGACCCGAAAGAGCAGGATTGGACCCTCACCTGAACACCTGATATAGAGGGTCTGTGATCGGGCCAGCATAATGTACATCCAACATATTAAAAACAAACTTCAATTAATGCAGATTACAATATAAAAAGTAACTCTGTCCTTCTATACTTCTCATTTAGTAAAACGGGAGCTTTTGTTTTGTTATATTTAGGGAGTTCAAACTTGAAATATCTCAGGTTAAAACATCAACCAGACAGCAGAAGAGAAATGCATGCATGTGTGTGTACAGTATGTGAGTGAGCATCATAAATGTTGCCATATTGAGTCGACTGATACACACTATTTTAGTGTGATGATTAATTGTGAGGCATGTTACAATGTCTGTTAGATCATATGACCATCAATTGAAGTAGAATTATCTGAAAAGCTGGAGGAGCTATTTTTTGGGGGAGAAACTGCGAACAACTTTTTGGGAAATATGCTGTTTGTGTTTCAATGATGCTGGAGAGAAATCGGAGGCTGATGAGGAGGAACATTCTCGTTCATATGAAAAACAACCACTTGATGGAGCTAGAGGGCAAAAAAGGAATACCCTGAGTATTGGTAGGGTGGTGGACAGACAGACAGACAGACAGATATACTATACAACTTTCTGCCCCTTCTCATTTTCCCAAACTGTCTACATCTCTTTGCAAAGATTACTGGAAATTACGGCTGCTGTTTACTTTTTACAAAATCACAGCTCTCTGCCATGCAACCAGCATTTGCAACACTCGTTTTCCGTATATTGTTATTGGACTCCATGGAGCCTTTCTGCGTACTCCCCCCGTGTATGGTGGTCATAACACAAAATGTTCTACATTGTATGTGCGGGGGGGGGGAGACTAATGATTTTATGATACGACAGGAAAATTGTGCTTTTGAAGAGAGATTTCGACACCTTCCCAGTATCAAAACAAAAAGTGTGCATTTTTCATTAGGTCCCCAATAATAGCGTCGGCCATCCAGCAGCATACACACCTAAACCCCAAAGACACAGAAAATATCCCTGACCCACCTCAGATATTTTACAACCACGGACAATAGAAACCAGATGAGCTTCTCCAATGCATCTGGTGATTGGAATCCCTTTGAAGCTACACTCTAAAAGTCATTCATCACCCTTCAGCACCATGGGACTTCTGCAAGAGGGGCAGAACTACCATTTTAAACTTTACATTTACATCCAAAAAGATTTGACTACCCTCCCAAAGTGAAATATTGGGTCCACCCATGCACATGGAGGGATACTGGTAGAACATACTCAATGAATATATTATGATTAGTCATTAAACATTACTGAAACTGCAAAAGAAAATGACATTTAAGACATATTTGGTGTGGACCATGAGCTCCACTCAGGTTCTTGTACCAATGATAAGGGGTCACGACCTCTACTAGTAAGAATGCATTCCCAAAATGCCTGTCATTTGCACTCTCGCACACGCCCACACCCAAACTGAGTCGGTGGTTTCTGCTGTGTGAAAGGCTTCTATTTTAACATCGTGGCAGGGCTGTTTCAGAGACAAGACCGCGCGAATCCCTCCCCGAGCCT
>CAESWR010002568.1:110423-120941 GCA_903171835.1 Mullus surmuletus | reverse complement strand
TTGAATGTTTGTGTGCAAGGTTGTTTTATTCTTTCTTTCTTGTGTTGATTCAGACTGGCAGTATGTCCTTGAAAAAAGACATCTGTGGTTCTGTTGTGTTCAAAAGTAAAACTTCTAAAACTGAACAAACAGAATAGTATGGATTGTAAAAATGTTCGCTCCCCCAACACTCCGGTTGCCACCCCTTAATGATGAACCTGATAAATACTGGCTGGGTAAATATTTTCACATCATCATCAAATATTTTCACAGAACATCATGATTTTAGAGTTGACACATTGACCTTTTCAATAAGATGCCATCACTTTATTTTATCATGTGAAACTGTGTCAGATTCCATCAAGACAGAGCCTGATTTTGTAGGTTGCAGTTACCTTGGCATTTAATCCCCAGTCTGCCACTCTGAGTCTGTGTGAATACTCGTGCTACATCTGAATGCACTCCACCATCAGAAACATGTACAGTATAATGAGGTCACACTGTTGACCACTGAACATCACATTTGCACAACCTTGAGACCAAGCTTGTGTTTGTAACAAGGATCCTCTTGAGAAGGTTCTAGAGAGATGGAGATAATGAGGTGAAAAATGTGTTCCGAGAGGTGTAACTGAAGTTGACCTTCAAAGCTGGGTCACAAGGTTTTATTTTTTATTATTTTTACTCGCTTTTAACTGACTAAATATAGAAAATAGCAAATTCATTCTTGCCCCTGCTTTTTGTCACATAGAAAACCCATTTCGTGGCAGGGTGGTTATTTCTGACATAAATATGACAGGACTGACCAAACTGAGCTGTAGTGACGAAGCTTGTGATCATAAAGGAGCATGTCATTGTAGTGGTTTTAGGATATAATTAAGATCTCTGGTCACAAATGAAGGATCAAATCACTATTGGTTTAGAATAATAAACCAAATGCCATAAACCACCAGCATTAGAAATGACTAACATGTGTATATTGCTGTATGCATACTCTAGAGCTGTGGAAATATCAAATGTTCTTGACTCTTTTCCAGTCCTACTGGTTCTGACAGCACCAATGATTAAAGACCCAGTGTGCTGTTAACTCCGCCCAGATCTCTGCATTTCACCTGCCGGAGGCCAAGGCTATCACCTCTAATACACCTCCTTCTCTCCAGATGATAATCTGACTTCCTCCCCTTTTGTCAATGTCACTTTAATGGCTCCCATCCAATTCATCAGACTCCCTTCCTCCCCCAATGGATCTGCAGCATCCACCCGCCGCCTCTCCTTGCCATCTCCTGAAAAGTGTTTATCCACATTCAGCAGGGGGAGACGGCTCTCGCCACATATTTCTGGGACACACTGTAAAATGATTACATCTCAAAGCTGTTTGAAAGGCAAAAGAAAGATGCACAAGTAAACATGACTAATCTATAACGTAAGCAGCTACATTTACGTCAATATGGGTCGTTTTTCTGTGTGCTCATGCATTTACTATTTGACATGAGATGAATCAGCACATTTTTTGCAAACTTTAATCAGGTGATTAATTGGGTTTCCACTGAGTCACAAGACGTGACAGGGATTTCATGTAATTAAGTCAGCCTGGGTTATAATATGTGATTCAATAATAGTGCATCATTCATTTTTCATGAACAGCAAAAGGATGTGTTTGTACTCATATTTAAAGTCATTTTATTTAATGTCAGCAGAACTTGTGTTTTGGGGAAAAACATCAGACAGAAATACCTTTTGCATCCAGCTATGGGACCCACATTTCTCTGTCTGGCAGTCTAAAATTATGTTACAGATCCGGGCTGCCTCTGTGGAGAGAACAGGATGTTACTGTACTCGTCAAAACTAGAGGGAGGATTTTGCTTTGGATGTAAAGACTGCACAGGCAAATGCACACGATGCAGATGTGATGGCTGTAGTCAACATCCCGCTGGATCACATGGAAGAGAATATGCGACTCCAGCACATTGTTCACCTAAATTGCCAGAGTGCTCCTCTAAAAATAGGGCACACAGCTGAGTGCTCTGGGGAATGTGGCACAAGGCAAGAAAAAAAATGTGGGCTTTCAATGAAAAGCGGGAGAAAAAAGAGAATCTTCCAAAGCTCCAGAAGAGAGATGATGTAAACACGAGGCTGCACAGAGAAACAAATTTTCAAAATCTGCGGGTGAAAAAAATAAAACTGTCAACAAAGCTGCTCTAAAAACCTTCATTTGCCCTTCGTATATGCTGACTTTAAAAAGAAGGAGGCATCCCACTGAGCTGCATTCGGTTGCAGGTTCAACACAATTGGAGTTTTCAATTTCTTTGCCAACAAAGAGATTCCACAAAGCCATGGGAGAGCACGAGTGCTGAGCAGAGGATGAGCTTTTTCACTCTCTGAGTCCATGTGAATCAAAGGAATGCTTAATGATGGCTGCTGGAGCAGAGCTCGGCACCACGCTGGAGCTAATTCAACAATCACTGTTGATTTCTGAGGGTGGTGATGGTAGGGATGAACTATCGAAGAAACTGACTTTTTTTCAGAATAGTAAAGCATCAAAGGAGGCAATATGTGCTATAAATAACTATCGAGTGGAATTATAGACTAAGGAAATGCAGAAAACTGTAGTATCTCAACAGACCAATGTAATACCGAAGTATAGAAAGCCAGCTATATATATATTTACTGGGAGATGATTTTTGAGTCAGGTATTGTTATTCAATATGGCGGACCAATTAAAATATTCTGATGAGTTAGTTATTCAGGTAGAAGACGTGTCACAGATCCACCTCCCCACTTGTCACATTTGTATAGCAGAAAGTCACTGGATACAGAATGTTTTGAAACTCCACAGGAAAAAATGTGGCCATAAATTGAACACCTGCTGGAGTTACTTTATTTACCTTCTGTTTCTTTTCTGTACATTGTCTTTTTTTCTACAGTTTTGCCCGTACATGCTGCCAGCGGTACTGTAATTTCCCCATTGTGCGATAATATAGAACTTCTACTTTTACTTCCAATCACAGAGCCAATTCAGTTCAATTCAGTTCACTTGTATCTATAAAGCGCCAGTTAGTTAGTCCATGCACACTAAGGACCACTCTCAGCAATATTTGTGTATTAACAGCATATTAACAAAAATCCCTCAAGAGCAAGCAGGCAAAAGCAACCTGTAGCAGAAAAACAGCTCAGGGAAGGCGGAGCTTTCTGTCTCAATCAGTTCAGAGATCGTCCAATTATTTGAGCATAGCATTAGAGTGATGAGTGTAGCGATGTTGGGGCAAATTTGGAGAAATTTACCTTTAAGGGGCACCACCGGAATTATCCGGAAGTCAATCATTAATTGTTTAACAATTGACCTTAAAACATTTTAAAACAATCTCGTCTGAAGTAGTGAATTCTTAATACATTGATCTTGCATTTACATTGATTCTTGCAAGAAGAAGTATCACAACACAATCTCTGATGATAAATGAACAATTTATTGGAAAATAATAATAATGAACAAATCAAATAAAAGATCAAAACTCTAACTAATAGCAGTGGATAAATGATAGTTGGTTGCTTGATAGGGGTTGGCGGAAGAGTGAAACAGGGAAGAAGGGAAGATAGAGATAGAAGAAATAAAGATAAAGTAAAATCAAAATAACTAATAAAGGAATTAATCTAAATGTATAAAAAGTGGTTTTGTGTCAAAATTAATGTATGTATTATTGTAATTTATTGACTTCCCATCTGCATCAAGTTGGAGGTCTTACTTGCACCCAGGATGACGTTTTGTGTTGGAACCCCAAAGGATCGTCTCATAGAGGCTGTTGAATCTGATAACATCGGCGAGGTCGGCTCTCCAAAGTTATGATGACGTCAGCGAGCTCAGGACGTCCACGCGGTAGCTCCAAATATCAGATGAATCTCTTAGGATATCGCAATGGTTGCACAGACGTCAGAGGACAAGACTCAGCCGAAGGAAAAGGAAACATGTTCGTTGGTCCTTATTTGAAAAATAATGAGAAGGATCTTTTTGACTAGTAGATTTTAGTCACGTTGTTCAAACTCAGATTTGGAGTTTGTAAGAAAACTTAAAGATTAACAAAAAGACTTAAACGTCCGAAAAAGGAATCTTCCAGTTTACGTGGGTTAACAGGGTAAATGAGATAAAATTCTGAGGTGAGCTTGAAATAAAAGTTACTTGAGTTCAATTTGTCAAAATCAAAGAGTCAGTTTAGAGAAATTGCGGCAAGAAACTTGACTTGGGAAGGTTTTAAAGAAAATTCGGCAACGACTCCGAGTCAAAAATACTTAGAACAAAAAACTGGCTCAAAATTTTGATGGGAGCAGTTAAGCAGTTGCACAAAGCTGCACAAAGAAAAAACGCAAGAGATAAGAGATACGAGCACTAAGAGATAGAGCAGGAGTAAGAGAGGAGTAAGAGCAAACAAAGGATGCACGTATGTTTTTATCTTAGTTGGGCGTGTAGCTAGGAAGAGTATCTCATTGGAGAGTTGCAGATTTTATGGCAGCAGAGGGGTGGAGGAAAGAGTAGAGGGAGACATGGAAAAACCCGCCAAAACCAGAATGTTCAATACATTTGATTTGCTTTGTCTCCAAAGAGTTACAATTATCACCATTCCCTGGATATAATCCTTACTAAACATAACGCTTTGATTACCGACATACTTCGGTTGCTGAATTAATAAATTATGAATGTCAAAAGGGAACATGTGCATTGATTTGGCTACATGACAATAGTCATTAACGCATGTAAAAGTTTTTAACATTATCTGCAGCGTAACATACATAGAGAATCCAAACCACAATATTATAGATTATACACTTTAAATATGTAAGTATGATTATAAAACACATGTCTATTTGAGGGTGAATTGGCCTCTGCATGTGGAAAGAGTGTCTTCACAGTTATTATTGTCGGTCATCGGGGGTCAGCGTGCCTCTTTGTGTGACCAGCTAATTAAAACAGAAAATTAAGAATTCAGCCACGAATGTCGTAGAACAACCGGAGTTGGACGAAATTCAACGGCGTGGTAAGATGGTTCGGGTTAAAATTGAACTCAGGAGAATACATATTTTATTCAGTGAGATTTGCATTTGTGTGTGAATGTGATGTCCATTCCTTCATTGGAATTTTTACGACGAAGGTCTGTTGTTGTTTCCTTGGTTTAGGAAGAAGGGTTCATTAGCCCAGGTCTGATTCTTCTGGGTCTGGAAAGAGTGTGTTTGCATTAAAGGTCAATTCTTGACCTCCATGTCCAGTCCAGTGGTCTTTATTGCTGGTCCGAGGAACCTCCAACTGATCTGGCGAGGCTCATGTTGACATCTTTATTCCTTGGTGGGGAAAACAAGTTGTCTATGGTTGAAGCTTTGGTGGATATGTTAATTCAAAATGGGACGAGAATGGCCAGGTCTCACAGTGTGTCCTCTGTGATCATGGTTGTGTTAAATCCCAAGGAATGTAGAGTTAAACATGAGGAAAGGCGAAACTCACCATGCTTGTGCCCTGCTCAGCTACCTGGTACGTCCACTACTGAAAAACAGAATTTTCTTCAATAAATACTGGTGGGGGCCTGGGAATTAAGGCGGTCTATCTACCACGGCAGAATCTAGTCATGATATGTAACTAAAGCTTTGGTTCACACCGGGAATGAATGTAGGATCTGTTGGATATTTGAACGCGGCTGGAGCAGGCAATGTCCCGTGTAATGCACCCTTTTTGGGTGAGGGTGCTGGCTGTGCCATAGCATCATGTTGGCCCTGTGTGAGAAAAAAAAAGAGTGATAATATATTCCATCTTGGAGATTTGACAGTGATTAAAACCTATAACCATTTCCATTCGGCCCCGCTAATCCTCGATGATGGAATTAGAGGCCCTGTTTGGCACATGTAAGTGCCGGATCAGGCCAACATGCCGCTGCACGGGGCGCCGACTCACCGTGTGAGTGACTGTGGTCATCATACAGATGGAAAACGGATGAAGGTGTAAGTCAATAATCCCTGTTGATGGAATCAGAGCTATATCACCTTGCATGTATGTTATTAAAAAACGGTCACTGTGTGACAAGGACCGCCCCCTTGTAATTCTCAAACAGCTATCATGTTCACCTGATGTTTACAATTGTTGATGCTTCCTCTGATGGTGGGAAAGAGGTTAAAATTTCACAATGGGAACATGACCTTCAATCCCTCAGGTAAGGCTCTGTTATAGTTCCATCCCAGTCGCTGTGCTCCACACCAGCAGTATGGAACAACTGGCTTATTCCCAGCTGAATAGAGCTCATTTATATCAGCAAAGTGACAATGCATACGACATCAGTGAGCTCCATCTGGTCGTCATGTGAGCGCTGCCAAAAATCAACTCACTTCAGCGGCAGCAGTTAAGCACTGATGGGACAGCAAACGCAGCTTTTTTTTCTCCCTCCACAGCTGGTTAAGAGGAGCTGAGCTTTGCAAAGCACCAAATGAGCTTAGAGTCCGACAACCTCACATGGACAGATGAGAGGTGGCGGATGAAGCTCACACCCCTGCATAATTTGTGCGTGTGTGTGTGGCCGATGGAGTTATGTGTTGGGGTGGACTGGAGACAAAAAAAAATACTGCTGTTGTTTCTGGTTGCTATGGAAGCTAAAGGCCTCGTTTGCCATTGGCCAGCCAGGCCTCATCAGCGGGTTAGTTAGCAGTATAAAATGGAGCTGAGCTGCTTGTTGCCATGCAGGCACTGTGAAAAAAAGCATACAACATAATCTGTTACAGTATCTTACTGGATACTGGAATTCTAAGGATGAGAGAACCCTTGGGAGACACTGGGTCCTCCTCAAGGAAAAAGAAGCCAGTAAGAGAAGCCTTTGTAGAGCACAAAGTCAGAAAAGAAAGTCTTCATTCCTGTGTACACACTCGATGCAGCGGCTTTCTGGTTGTGACGCCTGTAAAATCTAACATACATCAGCTTTAAATTCTTTATTCCTCCTGTTCATATCCGTCGCCTCAACGCAGTCATCATTCCCGCAGCCTCGTTTGTGGCTTTCCCTTTTTGTTTCGTGAGTTCGTTGTGTAGAGAACGGTTGCTTTTTTCTCCCCCCCTCTCTGCTTTGTTTTTAGTGATTTATTCATAGACAGATCTTGGCTGCGAAATAGACCTCCATCTCTCTCAGGAATCCCTTTGTTGGAAAAAGAATGAATAAACAAAAATACTGCTTAGATGTGGTGTAACTATGTGACATCATGCAAACTGAGGCACAACAGCTACCCGGCACACTGTATTCTGACTTGTTCAGCGTCTTTTCAACTGCAAAAAAAAGGTCACTGTTGTATTCTTCCACCACATCACATACGGCAAACTCTGTAGCTCGTATATGATCATGCATTTCTCTTTTTTGGTTTTCTTCAGCACTATTGCCTCCTTATTGGCTCAACCTCTTGCTCTAGCATTCAGTGTGGGATTTCATTGCTCTTGGCTGGTGTCCATTTCCTGGACTGTAAAAGCAGTCTGGATATGGAGAGGAATGACTGGGAGGCATGAGTGTTTTTCCTTGCACAAGAATCCAGTGCCTGGTACTCTGCCAACAAGTGACCGCCTGTGATATCCAGCATCACAGGAGAAAATTAGATGATATAGAGAAGAGATTCCCTGCATCCTGCGGGGTTTGTACAGAGAGCATAAAACAAAAGAAGAGCCAAGTGTTTCCGAGTGCAGTTGATCAAGGGCGCCATATTTCACTGTGTGGAAGAGTGTATTACACAGATATAACTGCATTGCTTTGAGTAGCCTAGGTGTTTTGCCACAAAAATGTGAGAAGGTGAGTCTGTAAATTATTTTTCTCAATAATAAAAAAAGAGAAGCTCTACATTATGAACTGATTCTAGGGTGAATTTCGGTGCGTAAAACTGAATTAATTGAGTGGAAATTGGACAGATTAATACTTTCATGACGCTCAAGGGCTGAAAGGAACCATCTGGCTCGATAGGTTGTGCAGAAATCTCAGAAATCAGTTTGTGGGTTTCTCCTATTGCCATAAATTGTGCAAATAATGACGTATTTTAGACACCACGTTGCTCTTGCCCTGCGTACCTGACCTCGACAATGAAAAAACACCGTTTTCAGACGCGAGGGATCAGAGGGCCTTTGTGCTGAGAGGAGGAACAGAACAATGTGTCATGGATTCTCAAGGCCTCGCAGCTGGCAGACAGACACAAGCGGGCCTCGCTCTCCACAAACACCTCCGACACACCTTTGCGTGAGCAACAAGCCAACGCTGTGAGTCACTCAAAATACGTCCGCCAGCTTCTCGAGATTCTTTGCTGCTTCATCCGGTCTGCCTCCGAGGTGTCTCCGGGGAGGCTTTGGCATCAGCAGCAGCTCATTGAGTGGCGGATGCAACGTCAGATGCGACAAATAGGGCGGAGCACGGGAGGTGCTGCTGCTGTCAAAGAATGGCGACAAGAAGATCAAATAGCAAAAATTGCACTTTTAATTGTTTAAATAACTGATTGCTGTTTGAAAGAGAGGTTCAACAAATAGATGCAGTTAAAACCAGATGTTAATGTGGAATATTAATTGATTGTTTTTTCTTTCTATCCTTTTATTATCTACAGGCTGCCCGTTCATAACTAACAGATATCCCTCGGCACTTAAAAAGGAGCAGGTCTAGACCACACTGCAAAAGTTTTAAATTCAACAATCTACCAGTAGGAAAATATGGAAATTATAACTCTGTCACAATGAGTCCTCAAACTGCTTTTTGGCCAGTTGGAGGCAGCAGATAAAAGATATAAAAGCATGACTGATATAAAAGTTTGTTGAGAGCCAGTTGCTAATTTAACGCACCCAGCTTTGCAGAGCAACATTATCTTTTATTCATCCCTCTCCAAAAATACCCAGCATGCTGCTCTAGAGACGCATCCACATTCAAACTGAACCGAGTTGACATCAGCCATCGACATGTTGTTTTCTTTAAGAACACAGATGTACAAACAAAAAAACAATAAAAAATGAATGGGATAACAAAATTATAAGAGGAACTTTTAAGGTGATTTGTGTCTGAATGCTTTAGCACACGGTGCGAAGATGAAGAAGCCACACACACACACACACACACATACCTGCATCCCATCCTCCCAGCCTGAGACGTGATGGAAGGACAGGAAACTGAAGAGCCTCTTAAACATTTATTACAAAGTGACACTCCAGCTCTCAGTCGCTATGTGAAATTTCATCTGAAGTTACCTTCCGACGCCGATCCTCAAGCAACCTCCCCTGCTCTGCCTGGCACCGACGCCGGCAAACCGGGATTTAATGTTTGATTCGCTGCCATGCTAAAAATTCAACCCCCTCAGAAGGGGGAGGCTCTTTGAATAAAAGCATCCACCAAATGACAGTGTGTTTCGTTATAAACACATCTGAGAGGGGAGCAGCAGCCGGTACACTGCATATTTACTCCCTGAAACTTTCATGTTTCCTTAATTGACTCGCTTTCACAGCTTGCCTCGCAGCTCCAGCTGACGCCTTCGACTGCTCACAAAGACTGCCACCACCTCCATATGTGTGCCTGCATCCTGGCATCTTGGCAGTTAACATGCATGACATGAGTTCTACTTCTGCTTTCAACGCACGTGCAGTCTGTGTGTGTGTGTGTGTGTGTGTGTGTGTGTGTGAGTGTGAGTGTGTGTGTGTGTGTGTGTGTGTGTGCGCATTCTGCTGATGTTGCTGCACGCTTCGAATGAGAGTTAATTCTACCTCGGAGTCCGTTCAGCCGGTCAGAGAGGCAGAAATGAGGGAAGAGTGAATGGGGGGCTGTCCGGGGGAGGGGAGGGGGAGCTGAGAGACAGGGAGAGAGAGAGAGAGAGAGAGAGAGAGAGGCGGAGAGAAAGAAAAAGATGAATTTTACTCCAGGCAACAGATGCCCAATTAACATATCCCCATAATTAGGAGGATGTGGAGGGATGAAGATGTAATGGCACAGCTGTTGTTGTCTGTCTCAGGCAGCGTGCAGCCGCCTGAATATTCATGTGACATTTTTATGACTTTTCAATTTCTTCTTACACACAATGATGGCACAGCGCTCCCCCAGGTTACACAACCGCGGCCCCTCCTGCTCATTAAAGATGATGGGTCAGTTATTGGTGCGAATTGGATGAAGCCCACCAGCATGGAGGCTCTAGCCAAAAGTGTGGAAGGCACTTTGCTGTCCATACAGTTGTGTCATATGTATACAGATGTGCCAAACTGTTATAATAATGTGGCTAAATAGCATTCATTTGATTCCGCATCGAAGAGAATAAAAGGAGGTGACGACAATCTCCACGTAGCTGAGTTCCAGCGGCGCACTGCAGAGCAGACCAGAGTGCTGCACTCACTCCTCCGTCTTTGTCAGAAACTTCTGCTCCACTGACTCCATCCAGCACAGCCATCAGGCCTCTTCCTTTGTGCCTCGCTGACGTAGCGTCCGGCTATTTTGACGTCCAGATCAATTATTCAGATGGCCCTCCTATAAATACCAGTCAGTTAAATGGAGGAGATACCCACCGAGTTCCTGCAGAGTGCCCGGGGGA
>CAESWR010002568.1:58072-73611 GCA_903171835.1 Mullus surmuletus | reverse complement strand
CTCTCTCTTTATCTCATCCATAGTCATGCATTCTGTCCCTAGCCATTCCCGTTTGTCTCTCTTTCTCACACACACACAGACGCACACACTCACAGCCGTACAGCCATCTTCATTTCCATGTCCATGGCTGTGCTGAATGGTTGCAGTCTGCGCCTCTTGTGTGTCTGCGCGCGTATCAGTGTTTGTGTGCCGATTGTCCGGTGGTCAAGCCCCCGCGGAGCAGCCGGGCCGAGTGCGTGGGATGTTTGGAGGAGACTTGGGGGGGGTTGGAAAAGGAGGAGGGGTCGGGGAGCGAGGGGGGGGGCAGTTGAGGATACTGTTTCCTTCAGCGGTGGAATGTCTTCATGCGTGTTCCTGTTTGGAGAGGCTGCTCACGGCTCCAAGAAGTTGGCAGGAAACCACATGCTGCTTACATGAGGCCGATAAGACCGAAAGGCGAGGGAGGCGGGAGGAGAAAGGAGAGGAGGAGAAGGAGAAGTGGGGCTGAGGCGGGAAGGGGTGGGTGGTGGGGGGGGGGCGGGTGTTGTAGCAAAATCTTCAGGAAGGTAGATTATCCCACGAAATGCTGGCAGAGCTTCAGCCTTTATGCATGTCTGTGTGTGTGTGTGTGCGTGTGTGTGTGCGTGTCTGTGTGACCAAAAAAAAGCAGCTCCTTCAGCTCACTCAGCAGTGGGGAGTTTCAATGAATCCGGGGCAGACTCCACAAAGGGGCTGCGGAACAAAAGGCCTGCAAGCTGAGAATGTGCAGCGTGGAGGCACGGCCCAAACTCACGCTTTGTTAACTCTCGCACGTAACGGCAAATAAAGACTAAGACAATCGCACCTCACTCGCCAATCACCTGTCCCGGCTGCCCACACACCTCCGCTCCCTCGCGCTCCAGCTCGCGCTCCCGGCCCAACAGTTTCACCTCCGCCCCCATGTCGTCGCCACGTTCTGCTTTAATAGGTGCTTCATCGCGGTGGATGAGATAAAAACCCCAAACTTAATTGATGTGATAGTCGCACACAAAGAGACGTAACAAAAGTTGTCACGGGTCGCCAGTTTGCACCTCCCGACGCTCCTCTTTGGAGAGTGATGGACCAAGAGAAATGGCAAAGACACACGTTTGAGCCCGCACTTGGATTGTGCTTTTCTTTTCTTTTTATTCACCACTCACAATACAACTGCATGGCCGGAGCCTTAAAGTGCTGTAGTAATTTCCACATGTGCACACACACACATCCACACACACACAAAATCCCAGGGATTATAAATCACAGGCACTTGGGAAAGGTTTCAGCTGACTACGCCTGGTGTTTATAGTATTCGATGACTGGATCCAGCTGTTTGGAGCCGCACAATGCTACGAGAGGCGCAGTCAATTTGGCAGATTAGTGTATTGACAGATGGTGCACCATCCATCCAACAATCAATATGTTTTATTTTAATCCTTTCAAATGTTTACTCAAGAACCCGGACGCAGAGTGCTTCTCCGGCCAGGTTTTCCAGCGGCTCTTGTACAGTGTCTCCACCCCTGTGATTACACCTCCCCTCCCTCTCCATCTTCTCTTTAATGCCAGTGATGACTTTTTGGCCGCACGTGCCAAAGCGAAGCGCTGCCTTTGCTTGGAAAGTGCAACTGGATATGCCCCCAACCCCCCCACACACCCCCCACTCCCCAGCCACCCCTTCCATATACACAAGTAGGGCAGCCAAATCGAGCAATCAGACAAGACATCCATCACTATCCTGTGGGGTGGAGTAAATGACCTTGATGCAGTCTTCACACTCAATTTCAGATACCCTTGGGCTCCATTATGGGGAGATTTAAGTGCGCAGGCCGGCCTTCGCGTTGGATTCCTGCGATGCTCCTCCATGCAGAAGTCTGCGACGCAGCGCGGAGAAGGAGCGTAACGTGGAAGGTGCGGGAGAGGGGCGGCGGGGGTGAGTCAGCAGGTGATGAGAGCTGGCGGAAAATTAAGATGGAGTAAGAGTTTTGGGGTTTTCTTTTGTGAGATGAGAGGAGGAGATGGGGGAAAATAGCCAGAGGAGCGAACAGGCGGCGCGGCGGCTGGGCAGGAGGGGACGGGAGAGGACGGGAGCAGATAAATTGGTTTTCAAGGACTTTGTGAGCCCTCCTCTGAAACAGGGCTTAACCTCAAAAACCAACAGTACTCCAGGTAGAGTCAAGACAATTCAAGGGTCATTTCCAGATGGGAAAAATAGATCTCAAGGGTGATCCATTGTGGTGGCGGTGGCACATCAGCAAATTTAAGCATCTGTGAATATAAAAGGCTGCTCTCGATCTCTCTTTCTCTCTCTCTCCCTCTCTGCGGGAGAGGAGAAATCCAGGATATGATTGGGTAGGTTTACCCCCCCCCCCAGCTATCCACTGGCTTGTGGAAGAGAGAGAAAAAAAAGATCCGTGCAAAGATGGGCTGACAAATGAACATGTTTGAATAAGAAACAACAGGCGAGAATTCTGGTGCGTTTGCTTTTGAAGCACGCAGCCGAACAAAAGAAAGTGAGTCAAGCACACTATGACTCTTGGAAAATGATTTGATCAAGTGTGTGTTCTTCCTCCCTCTCCTTCTTAGAGCAGGACGGCTGTTGCTGCTGCTGCTGTGGCGGTGGCGGCGGCTCTGGTGCCACTCCCCTGGGAGTTCATTTGAGAAGCACCACCTGCAGCTTTGAGTGGCATCATTAACAAAGGTCATATGTGCTCACTGTGAAATTATACACACATGAATTTCTCATTGACTTGTTAATACACCTGATTCCCTCGCCCGGGGTGACAGTTTGGCCTTTGCCGTCTGCCGCAGGGACTTTTTGAGGAGACCGCGCCGTGTGGGCACCCACGCGTTTGATTTAATTAAGAGTCTCCTGATAACACTTTACACTTGAGTTTAAACAAGCATGTAAATAAAATCAACATCATTAACAAAGCGAGCAGCGAGACAAATCAATGTTAAGTGCAGCGGCGGAATCCGACGCCTTAATCCCCATTTGCCTTTGCTGCTGCTTATCTGTGCTTTAGGAATTCATGAATGTTTGCCTAATAGCCTTTTCATAAAGTTTACTCTGAGCGTAATACTGCAGTTTTATTGTAAACCATGTTCTTAGCCAAAAAGGTCAGACGATGCAAATAAATTATCTCATGGTCAGCTGGTTACGGTTGGCTCATAAAACGAGACCTTAAATAGACCCTTATCCAGATAGGAGGATTTGTCAGGATGAACCCATGCTTCATTTCTTTTGTTTTGATGGCATCACTTTAAGTTGCTTTATTTTTGGAATATGAAAACTCTATACGGAAAGGATGTTTCCACTGCAGCTGCTCTGATCTTTGTTTCCTTAATCGGGAATGAACAGCAGGTCAAATGACATTGCTTAGTTGTGAGCCCGCAGACAATGATCTGCAAAGCATTCAGCAGCCATGAAGACACAATTCTTTTTCCTCAGGGGTGTATAAAGGCTGAGGGCTGCGCGGAGAGTGACAATAAGATTATTTTCATTGAGTGGCCTGAAGCTGGACTCAGTGAAGTTGGCTTTTATCAGCGAGATGTGTAAACGGGCGGTTTGCCAACACGCCTGCAAGAACGGCTCAAGTGATGACGGCGTTGTTTTTATGATTTGTATCTCCTCCGCTAAGCAGGCATGAAATAATAACTGACAAGTTTTACCCTTTTTGCTCCTGTTCATGGTCTTGGAATCATCTTGGATGCACATTTCCAAGAATTTGAATTGAAAAAGAATTGATATGTGAAAAGTCAATGAATGTTTGATGAAAGTCTTTTATGTTTTATATCTGCATTATTTTAATGAATGCTCATATTTTTGGCAGTTGTGTAACTATAACCCTCATGAGAAGAAATTCCTTTGTATCTCACCAGTTTCCTGTAGTCATCCCGCTCATGAAAGCGCAACTGTGATAATTAAACCAACTGATTGTGACGATCTCTCAATATTTCATACTCTTCTGATCTGAAGCATCGCTTTATCTCCTGTGCTGCCTGTAATGAATTCCTAATTGTAATTGAAATAATTTATAATTAATTGTTACCTCAAAATGCGCTTGTGGATGTGGTTCAACATGCATTCTCTGGCAGAGAAACAGGAGTCGGGTTTCCTGATGCAGAACTAATAAGCCATTTGCGCATTTATCTACTTATCGTAGAGGTTAATGCCGACACGTGTTACTCCTCCACATATATGAATCCAGCAACCAAAGAGGTCAAAGAGGCGGTTCAGGATACATCCCATATAAGCATCTCCTTAATGGTCTCACACAGAATCGGCGATTTGCGGTCATAACATTGTGAGACGGTCTGTCATGTGAGGAGAAACACACCATTAAGAGTCAAACAGCTGTGTCTGATCAGACCCTTACACAGCCCGTTGCTTTGTCATGTCAGGGAAGGTTGTCCTTGTCCACTGGAGCGAGTGTTTGCACAGTGGAAACAGGCCCAGGGCAGGTTGTGTGTGTGCGGCGTTCATCCATGTAACTGTAATGTATAAAGTACTACACAGCGCCTCTAGTTTTCTGCCTCGTGAGTGAGTATTACATGGTGAGGCTTGTGCGGTCGAGATGTAATCATGGTGAAACCGGGGAAGCGCAACCACATCGTGCACCAGTGCAACCGACTTTTTGGGGGGGAGAAAAACCTGAAATATAATTGGTCTTGCATGGGAGAACATGATTCTATTTTTAAATGCATAAGCATGAGAAACACACTGAAAATGAGGTTGAAAAATGCTGTACTGATAAAGAGCATATTTGTTTCAGAGGCTGCCTAGCAACCACGTCTGATTCATTCAGGAGGGGGTTCGTCTCAGGTTGGGGTTCTTTGAGGCCAGAGTTGAGTCGAAAACAGATCCATTAGAGGCATAAATAAGAGAGCTCTGAGTGTAGCGGTGTAGGAAAATCAAAGAGATGTGCGCATCCAGGTGTCTGAAACCCAGTCAGAATTAAAACTTTCACATAAGAGAAAAAACTGTGTCATTTCTGTTGTATCACCTGTATGATGTATGATGTATTGCACCATCCAAACACCCATGAATCCACATCATGGTGCGGGGTAGAAAAGACATATTCCGAGTTTGCCTCCAAACACGTCACAATTCACCGCTAATGCTGTGTCATTGTTTCAAGATGGCTCATTTGCTCTGCTTTTGGTCGCCTCGCTGGAGATTCAAAAACAGGACACGCAAAATAGCAAGAAGACGATGTGACATATTGCTTTGAAAGTGGGTTCCTGCAAAGAAGCAATCGGCCTCAAAAAACACACTGCATCAAAGGTCAAATACG
Organism: Mullus surmuletus; assembly: GCA_903171835.1. Lineage (NCBI taxonomy): Eukaryota > Metazoa > Chordata > Actinopteri > Syngnathiformes > Mullidae > Mullus > Mullus surmuletus. The sequence goes on along the minus strand of CAESWR010002568.1, from coordinate 68,323 downwards.
CTACTCAACCGACTGATGTGGCTGCCAAAGTGGGTCGGGAACAAGGGTGAAGGGGGGAAAATGCTTACCACAACGCTTACCGATGTGATTCTCATCTTGACTGCATTCTTGGAATGAGGCATTACCTTGATCAAAGGTCACAATGTGCGAACAAACACAAGGCTAATATGTAATAATGATGCGAAGCAGGAAAAACAATGGCTAACGAGTTGACAGCGGCGCTCGCTAATCCTCCCGATGGATTCCAAACAGACATCCCCTCACAGTTTGGATGACGACAAGATGCTTGCGTTCTCCCCGCACTGGTGTCCAGAAATCAAGGTCTGTTGTCGATTAGAGCGCGTCTGTCTCTCACATTCCTTCGCTCTACAGCCGGCTGCACGCTGGTGCGACCGCCAAGCTGTACATCTCCGAGAAAGGGCCTGTCGGCAATAAACTCTATATGTGGTTCTCGATTGCTCTCTCTCTCGCTGAGGTGAATATTGAACATCATGGATTTATTCACTGCTGCCTCTCTGACCCCCCCGGAGAGGAGTGAGATGCTTCTGCCATGTTGAATGCTGAGCGATCGACTGGCTTTTAAAGATGTACAAATGGGTGAGGTCAACTCCTCCAAAGTCTCAAAGACCTTTGCTGTGGTGCCGTGGTAATACTAATTTTAATTCTGCACCAGAGCACATGGTCTGATGCGATGTTTAAAAGACCCATTCTTCAATAACAGAACAACTTCAGAAAAAAAAAAGGTTTAATATTAATGTGTCTGCAGTGCTGCCAAAGCTCTCTCTTGTTCAGAGACAGTGCTGGTCAGTCATGCTTGTGTTTTTGTGCTAAATATGAAGCCAGAGGGAGGAGTTGGTTAGCGCAAAGAGATTCACTTGTTCATCCCGTATCTCGTTTTATATGTTGTAAATTTAATATGTAAATGTGATGTGAAATGCTAATGTATGTTAATGTTGAAATGACAAGATGCGCTTCAGGGGGATCACAAGCTTGTTTCTGTGATCTGTGCTAAGCAGAGCCAACGCACCTGCTGGCTTCAGCTTCAAACTGAACATAAAACGCACTAGAAAGCAGAAAGTTGCACTCGCGCGTTTTTTCCCCCTGCTTCTCGTCATGTGCAGGATGGGAACAAAATCGCCCATTAATGTGCTTATCGGCTTTGTTTAGCGTACCTTATTGGAACATTCGTTGTGTTGCATCTTTCGTTATTTGCAGAGATGCTCATCCAACTATGGTGCACCTGGAAACCGCAGATAAGATTGCTTCCAAAGTGTCTTTCTTTTCTCTCACGCTTAAAAGAAAGGGCCCTGTGGTGTCCTGATAAGATAAGGGGACGCGCGGTGTGTCCTGGCATCACCCCTGGGCGTGGGGAGGCTGCGTGAGCGCGCATGTTTTGCTGACACACTGGTGGATTCGTGAGTGATGTGAGCAGTCCGCAGATGTGCGCGGGCTGGGGTCTCTTGACTCAACCGCGGAGATGAATGGGTGTGTGGGTGGACACCTCATTGATTTTTGTGTTAGAGAGATTAGCGCATGTTAGGGCTATGCACAGAGGGCTGGGACATATTAGAGACGACCATATACTTTTAGCCAGGCTGTAAATCCTGCTCCCTCCCTTTCTGTTTATGGAGATCAGAGGATAGACCAGACCAAGCTGCAAACAGATGTATTACTAAAAATATTCATCACAATCTTTTGATCTAATAGTGAATGTTAATGTTTTTTGATGGTGAAAATCTGGGATGAAATAACCACACGTGTTTCAAAATTGTTTCAAGACATTTCTGTAAGCATGGGAGTTCATTCTTGATCTTTGTGAACACTATGAAAATACTCAATTTTTTGAGCTAAATCTGTTTTCTTTTTTTCGTGAGAGCCTGTCTCTGTCTGGCCACTTGCTGACTCCTGGATGATGGTTTGACACCGTCACACTGTGCTGTGACCACTGGTGGTCTGGTGTTGATAGACAACCGATGTTGGTTTGAAGCGTTCACTGAGTTCATTCTGGGTTGCTGCCATTTCGCTGGAGTACAGCCTTATATATTCCATATTGTGCTTCACATAAAAATGTTGACGATTCATTCCAGAAGTTGGAGTATGTATTTCATCCCAAAGCAAACCTCAACAAAGAGCAGTCAGGGTACAGTTTTCTGAGTACTGATGTGTACAAGGAGGTGTTCGGATTTTTTAAAATATGTATACACAGTATATAATTTATCTCATATGTCTACAATCGTTGATAGAGCAAGAAGCTTTCCATCAAAATGACAAAAAAGAAAAGAATCATTATCAGGTCTCATCAATCTGTGTACCACTAATATGACAGCAAATCACACATCAATGTCAAATTCTGTCTGCAAGTGATGCCAACCCTTCTAATCTCTCTTAATATTCACCCAGAAGCCATGTATCATCATGACAAATGGGCTGTGTGGAAAGCAACAAGTGTGTCCAAGGAATCCATGCTTACAGTTTAAAGCACCACGCAATAATGATGATTCATCATGTTTCAGTTCCATGGGGTAAGGGTCAGTGTCACATTGTTCCATGGGAAACCTGCGGTTTGGGGGAAACCAGCAGTCAAATTGTGATATCTTCCAAACTCAACAATTTTTTTGTTTCTTCTTCTCCAAAAATAGTAAAATATGACTGAGGCAATCATGTCATCAGGCTAATTAATTGTATTTCTTCAGACTGGTTGGGTTTCCAGTTGCAAATGTCAAATTCAAGATTGGAAATGAGAATCGAACACCCATACTTCAAAACTCCAATCCTACCATCAGGGAATAAAATACTTCAATCATAAATGGGAATTGATAGTACTTACTGTACTACTTACTGTGAGAGTGTTTTATTTTATATTCGACATACATTACAGCATTCACAAAGTAAAGGCAGAATCCTCCATGCAAGGTGCCAAGCTGCCTGGCAGGTTCAAGGTTCAGTGTCATGCAGGGTTTGATCCAAATACTTGGCCACCGGAGCTCCTCAGCTATGCATGACTTCTTATCAAAGCCAGGCTTAACTCGCAGTTGCAAATGTGAAAGTGGAGATTGGCTGTAAGTCCTGCAGCTATGACAGCAGCTGGTGGACATTTGCTGCCTCAGCAAGAGAGGATCGCTGTTATCGCCCGGTCGCAACATTGGACTTTGGTGTATAAATTGCATGTGATGTGAAAGTGTAAAGTTGTGCTATTTGTGCAACGAAAGAAGAGTGTTGTACCGCGGCGATAACAGTGTAACACATTTAAAAGGGCCTTCAAGGCTACAAAAAATCTTTATCATTCCTCAAGGGGCGATTTTGTGTGCAGCAAGCTGGAGTAAATAAAAGCAATCAACACATTTAATACCAAAAATATACAGGAGGAGAATAAATAACACATAAGGCATTAGTAGCAGAAGAGAACATGTGGACTTGTTAAGATGCATTCTTTGAAAATGATGGAGAAATGTCATGGGGTGTTATACGCTGGGATCAGATTATACATTGTAGAACATATAAATCGATTATCTGAGAAGTTGGTTAATATACATTTTTGGAACAATTTAGCTTTTTAAGGGTTAAGGGTTACCTGAGTTATTGATTGCTCTGCAGCTCTAAACGCATGATTACCAGGCCATTCGTTGAAAGTCAGAAAAGGTGCGTGTGAATCAACACTTAGCCCAGGATTTTATTACCACTTTGTGCAAATTCTGTACAAGAAAGAAAAAAGCCCACTTGTGTACCATTAGAGTAAAAATCTTGTGCCACAGCATCACAGAGAGCAAAATTTGCACTTAGCACAAAAAGTTCTCCGTAATCATCTCCTGCCAACTGGACCTACCAGCAGGTCGGCTGAAGTGGCCAATTTGCCAGAGTTCAGAGATCAGCTGCCTCCCTGGGTACAAGTAAATGGATTTACCACTCTTATCAACAGCCATTGAAGTCTATCTCTTAAACTGCAGCGTGCTTGGCGCTCTGGGCCTGCAGATTCCACATTATTGTCTCTTATGTGCCCTGACACCGCTCCAACAGCTTGACATAATAAGCCGCACACAGCATTAGCACACAACATATTCCTAGAGCGTATTCCGTTGCTCTGATGTCAAGGAAATCCAGTGATCTGCCAGCCAGGTCGTGGAAGATGTTGACGGCAGAGCTGGGGCCCCGCGATCTGTAAACCAACTGGAGCTGATGGCACTCGAATCGCTTTCTGTTTCAACATGCTGGCTCGCTTTATTGGCTTCAAGAGCTGTGCTTTGATGAGAAGCTGCAGAAGTTCCCAGTGAGACTGGAGAGGGAGTATGATTGGGATGGGGGGTGGAGTTCAGGCAATCACCTTTTAGATGCACGCTATGCTCAAAGTGATTTTCTTGTTCTCCTCCTCCTTTACCGCGCTTGCTCTCCTCTCCCCTACTATCACGCTCGAGCCCTGATTTTTTTCTTTTTTTTGATCCTGCATGTCAGCTGGGAGGCTCGGCGCTGCACCACGCTAGATGTAATCTACACCTCTCCGTGCCAGAGAACAGCGATTGAATAGCAGCGGGGCGGCCGATCCGTGACACGCTGACAGGATCGGCGTAGCGACACATGTATCTGCTTTCATGCGACACATCCCTGGGGGTGGGGGGGGGCTGGGGTGGGGGTGGGGGGTTGTTATGGTAGGAGGCCAACAGTTGTGATGTGCGTAGGGGTGAAAAGGCGAGGTGCTGGAACTTGTGCTTGGAATGGGTGGGATGGGCGCGAGTGGGGGATTGGCTGACGCAATGTTAAAAAGATGCGGAAAAGAGAGTGAATTTAAGCCGGGCGGAGATAAGAGAGAAGGCCACGAGTGAGAGGGTGAGGGGGGAGCGTGTGAGAGACGGAGCATGAAATAGAAAGAGCAGGTCGAGGGAAGCACCGTCGGAGGAAACATGGCAGGATGAAGTTGTGCTCTGCTCCAGGAGGCTGCTATCAGGGTGGAAAGTCTGCACGTTTTTTGGTTTTTTTTCCTCAGCGAATGTCAGCAGAAGCAACCAGGACCACCGCTGCCGCCGAGCAGATTTAGAGGAGCCAAGTGTGTTTCTCTGTTTACGTAAAAGCAGAGCCTTTTATCTGTGTCGAGATCCCGTGTTGGTAACATCAGGGGAGCTTGTCTACCGAGCGCCAGGGGAAGCACGAGCGCGAGAAACCTTTGTTCACTGTCTGGTTGCAACATACCAACATCCGCGAGGCATCATTAGTCTGCGGCCCGGCCCGCTCCGCTCTGAGCTGCGAGGGGGGGGGTTGGGGGGATGGACTTCACACGGAGGCTGAAGGGCAGCGTCCTGTGGACACGAGGCAGCGCAAACGCAGACGCCACCTCGGAGGTTAGGCTTAACAGGGGCTGCCCCGTCTCGCCTCTCAAGACAGAAATATCAAAGAGCCCGCGCGGTGACTGCTCAATCTACCGCGGCTTGAGAGCAAATGACGCACCGATGGCTTGCTGACAGCAGCCTGTCGTTTTTTGCCCGGCGCCGACAGAAAGAGAGGCGAGCGTGTTCGGCAGATGCCGTCGGAGAGGGAGCGAAACCAGACAAGCAACAGTGCTGGTTTGTTATTTCCAACTCCCAGAGCAGTTAGAGGTTCCCTCCAGCAAAGTCTCACACTGAAATATTAATCGTGTTTGACAGCTGTTTTGGCTGTGAAAACAAACAGAGACCAAAGCCTATTTTTTGGGGGGGTTGGAGCAGACGTATACCATGGAATGGCTCCGATAAAGAGCAACTGTTGTGGACAAAAAGGAAGACAAACACAATGTGGAAGCAGCCTCATTAGAAATGTGCTGTTGTTTGTGGTGAGAAATTATGACTGGCTGCACTGAATCTCAGCTGTCGTGTCTCCAGGCGCAGGTTCGAAATGTGCCAAGCACAGGAATATTCATTTTCAAATCCGCTTTCCGATGCCTGCAGGACGGAGTTTGACGTTCACTCTTCCAGATGACTCTCCTCTTCTCTAACAATGTCCCCGACTAACAAGCTCCGGCCCACTTAACAAGGTGGTACAACGATGAGAGGGCCTGTCGCTCACACACACACACACACACACACACTCACGCACGGCTCTAGCATGGCGGAGGCAATTTGCAGCATTAAGCTGCCTGATAGCACATGTCCGCCAAGAGTTAAGGAGTGATTTAACGGACATTGCTCACACCAATTTGAGTGAATCAGCCAGGCAAAGCTACTGACGACGGGCGGATGCCGGCGCTGTCAACACGCGGCCGCACACGTTCGCTCCCACCCGCTGTAGAGAAAGGGGGGATTTCGCTGTTCCTTTTGTGATTAAGAGCATGGAAATAGCCCATTTAGATAATCCCTCCCTGTCAACACTGTCCGCCTGAGAGACACCGACACACCCCGCACAATCATTCCCACGTTACCACTCGCCAGTCATTTCAAGAGTACTACAAAGCCAGAAGAATGCCCCGAAGGAAACGGCCACCTGCTTTGCCTTCACCAGCGACGGCACTTGTCTCTTCGCCGGCCAAGCTTGGAGCGATATGACAGGGCGCCGAGGCCGCGAAAGGATGAGCCAAAGCTGAGGCTGGGCGACACGGCCGTCGTGCGAGACAGAGGGTGCACAAAAGGGTTTCTATTTGAACACCCATTGGAGGAGTCAGGCCCTGGAGAGCACCTGATTCATTTCTTCTTGAGGGCTATTAATCTTTTCAAGCACCAGAATCACTTTGCCTCTCAGGAATGGGAGAGGAGATTGAGTTTTCTATTACGATCAACCTGAGGCGGTGTGTTGGATGCGGGGGGCTGCGGCCACACTGTCCTTGCTTCTCTTCCCACTGAAAACAAAAACAGGGAAATAATATAATCATATCTGTGAAATCTCATATTCTAATTGCACTTCACGGGGGAGCAAGCAGGGCAACAGTACATCTTTGTTTCTTCTATTTTTCTAACAGTCAAGAGGTTCAGTTGATCAGCTGAATGATTTTGGGTGTGTTAGCTCAGGTGGTCAAATTATTCAGTGCTCTACTTGCAAAGCACATATTTTCAAGGGTAGACACATGATAAGAAAATATTACCTTTGGGCATCTACTGTGCTCCATACTCCAATAACTAGCTAAGCTAATGACTATCTGTTGAGAAGAAATGGTTTGACACTGCAAAAACCTGATTTAAGGGATTGATTTTTACATTTTGGGACTCGGTGAACATTAAAAGATTGACACCACACTCATATGAGCCTGTTAAATCTGATGCTATCTATCTGACTAAGCAAGAGAAAAATAATCTTTTCCTAAAGATGGGGACAAAAACCCTCTTTCCAGCTATTCAAAGGCTCACTAAGTGCATTTACATGCACACATGAAAACAGAATAATGCAGTAGCTCGATTACGTAAAATAGCCCAGCCAGATAACCCAGACTGATGCGTAAACTGGTCCACTGCTGCTGTTGATTTAGCTGTGGCTGCTACCTTGCTGGCTCATTTCTTTACGGATTGTTATGGTGTGACGTAAAAGGCCAACCGCCACCTAGCAGGGGGGAGGGGGCTTGACTCCATCCGTAGTCCGACTACCGCAAACTGCATGTGAACTGCTTGTGCGGTTGCATAAATTATTCATACCTATCAAGCCAGGAGCGTAGTCCGATTTAGATGTAATGACATGTAAACACACTTACTGACGCATTGTCCTGTTTGTTCAGTTCTATTTTCCACAGTCTCACTTAATTGGTGAGCTTAGAGGTGAGATATTTGGAGGCAGGTCTGGGTCGAATGGGAATATCACATCTCCGTGAACCTTCCAATCCAAGGGATGACACTGGCGTAACATGCTGTCTTTGCCAGATTGACAACAAATGTCGGTGCGGTTAGAAAGCAGGACAAAGGTGCAAAGTAGGAAAGAAAAACACAGTTGACCTCCATCATCCTGACTTCAGACAGTTTCTATCGTTGTGCCTTATTAATGCAATGATGTAGGCTACCAGAGCAAGCAGGGTTAACCCGTGTTTGAAGAACCCTGCTTTTACATGCTAATTTTGGTTGGAAAGCAGAAATGCAGAAGAAAGGAGAAGGAAGCGTTGGCTGAAACAAAAAAAGGCAATGGGCCATTGGATACGAGCTTCCCACTGAACTACAAACACTTTCTCATCCTATGAAGAAACCAAAACAGAAAACAGGTCTGCCGGTGACTCCAAACTCAAATTACAATGCACCAAACTGAAACACTGATGTAAACTCAGGTGAGTGATGATGCTATTGATCTGATATTAACAGTAGTAACTAGCGGTCCCTGAATGGAACAACGATAATGTGACTGGACAGAACACATGCACATAAATATGTTTAGGACCATGGTCTAAGGGTCGCAAGATTAAGCAAAAATTAATTAGTTGTGATGTATTGGCCTCCCAACAGATTTACTTGAGCACACATACCCACCAATTGAGCAATTCAGTTTACTGCTGACTTTGTCTTGTGCTGCTAATGGGCTGATGGCACAAATGACTCCTGAACACGTTATTCTCGACCCATGATGGTCGGGGGCACACTCGCTACATGAGTAAATAGGTGATTTATCAAATACGAGTCAAAACAGTGCAGGCATCACATTAATTACTGCTGTGGATTATTTCTGGTTTCTTGAAAAATGCCTGCCTGCGAAGTCCATTAATTGCGGAAAAAGCAACTCAAAAGCTTGGCTGCAGATGCTCTAAAGGAGGAAACCACTTTAAGATGAAAAACGGCAACGCAGCCCGTTGTCACTTAATCAATGTGAGAACCCAGCAGGGAGAGGGATCCGCTGCCTGCAGGGGCAGCAGAGTCCCCGGACTCGTGTCCCCACAACGGAGGCTGGTTTTAAATGGGCTGACTTTCACGGTGTAACTCATCTCAGCTGTGGCAGGGATGCCGCTCGCTCCCAAAGGGAGTGTTTGCAAGGGAGGTTGCGTCTTCTTGGAAGGCGCCGAACAACGCCATCCATCTCAGCAACACAATGCCACAGACAGCCGCTTTCATAAGGAGCCATCATCACCGGCGTCTCCCGTGGTGCCTTCGTTCACACAGGATGAACTTCCCCTTGAAAAAGCTGGGGGGCAAAACCGTGACTTCACTTTATCAAATCACCCCTTCAGCCACTGTGACACGTTAGGATCGAACAGAGGTACAGATTCAGCAAAATCAGGGTTGTTTTTGTATTTTCCCCTTCTTACATCAGAGTAATCAAAGCAAGTCCACTCAGGGGATCAGAAATGAAAATGGATTTCTGTGCTAAGAGGAGGGTATTTCTGCTGCTGCATGTGGACATCTCCCCACTGAGCCGGCCACAGAGTCAGTCCGTCTCTACTTGTTCTGTGTTCCTCTATCTCGCGGCTGCCTCGGGCCCCGGGGTGCTCTTATCTCTCAAACAAACAGCTCCCATGCCGCAGCCCTCATCCATCTGCTTGACGCGTGCTTCCTTGTTTGTTGTCTCTCGCCTGGTAGAAGCGGGCCGATGATATTGAGCTGTGTCGACGGCGCTCCTCCATTCATGCCAGATGAATCAATCACTGTTGCATGCACCCGGCCCTGTTTAGCTCTGACAGAATCTTTTCCACTTCAATCAATGCTGTGGCTTTAGGAGGGGATGGTGCTTCTCAACTATATATCGCAAAAAGAAGAGCTTCCTAAAAATGAGCTCTGTCGGACTTACTGGTACATAACAGCGACAGAAATGTCGTATTTGTTAATACGGCAGAACAGAATATAGATGAATGGATGATTTCTAACTCTAAACAGTTCTGTTCTTATCCAAAGATTGATAAGGAACCGTTTCATCACTGTGAAAATGAGTATACAGAGGCAACAAGTCGATTTGTCTTTTGGCTCATAAATAACAAGCCTTTTATTTACATAAATCTGAGAAACAATTTGCAAAATGGCTTGTGAAAAAACATTTAGTCAGACCGATAATGGTAATTCCTGACATGAGGCATATGGTATATTTGATCACTTTAAGCAACAAAGGTTTTGGATTTGGTCAGGATCCGGGAAAAAAAAACCTGGAAAACTATTACAAACTGTATTTGTATACATCAAGCGACATGTCACGCTAAACTCAAGACAACCAAAACAACATAATAACTGCAAATAAACAATAAAACAAATCTGAAATACAAACCTGAAATGAAATAGATAACTGATTGCTTGGTAAGTTCAAACGTTTTATCTCAAGTCACTTACATGGAGTTAAAACTGTACCGGGAAGCCTCCCAGCTCTACATCAGGCGATGAAGTCTGTGTCATCGAGATCCTCCTG
>CAESWR010002568.1:40147-50363 GCA_903171835.1 Mullus surmuletus | reverse complement strand
AACTTGAAACTTGTGTTGACGATTCAAGCTAAGCATTGAGAATTAGTTAGATGGTATTAGAAAAAAAGGTAAACCCCAGGGATTGGCTTTCAAATTTGACAATTTCCACAAGAAACTTAAAATGTTAGATCTGACATACTCTGTTAGAGGAACACAACTATAAACTATTACTTGTGGTACCAGTTGTTTGCACTGCCTTTTCCTTTATCCTATAATACAGTATATTAGATAACAGCTAATTAAAATGAGAACACCTTGTTTGTATATCCAAATGATATATGTTTAAAGCTTATAAACAAATATTTAATAACCCTCCACTCAGACAGCTAAAATCCCACAGCAGAATGGATTGTAATGACTCAAGTGGGTATTTGAAAAATGGATAGGAAAATTATGCAAACAGTGTGTAAGGGTTTTTTTTTTGTTAAGTTGAGCCTGTGTACTAAAGACAAAAGGCTAGAGTGGCCCCATGCTGAGAGGAAATCTGTAGTACTTATCCTTGTTAGCTGGGAGACCTTGTGTCTTTGTTCTCCCCAGCTGGGCTTCTAGGATCTCCCTCAGTGAGGAGGCTAACAGAAGATAGAGTAGCCCCATTATCTCTTTCAAAGGCTTCTTGATGTGCATTTGACAGTTGTGTAAAGCTGCCTGATGGTTCCAGGGACATCCTTTCAAACACACAACTGGGTGGTTGAAGGGGGACACCAGAAAGATGGCAGACCTGGCTGCAGCACAACTCCTATGCATGCCTTATTCAGAGCCGGCATGCACAAGCTTAATGTAAACAATCATGCTAAGTAGTTCATGGTAAAAAACAAACAAACCACTGGTTCCGTTCTGGTCTCATACAAAGGTGTATTGAGGTAAATTAGGCAGCAATGTGAGACAATAAAACACTGTGACCCCAACCTTTGAACATCAAAAACCTAATCACCATTTAAATACCTGGGACATTTCAGTACAAGAAAATTGAAGGGATGCCCCCCCCCCCCCTCCAAAATCATGCTTCATTTGGCCATTTGGTCAGTGGATAGAGGTATAAAAATAAATTGTTGGTACGAAAAAGAATCCACAACTTCACATTTGGCAGCTTCAGTTGTTGTTTTCATGCGGTTATGCACAGTCTTTTTCACTTGCAATCCTTCTCAAGTGAAAACAACACCCACTGTTTTTGGAGGCAGCTTACTTCTCACCTACCATTCACAATTCCTTGAGGCGGTCCATTCAGGCTATTGTGGCACAAGCCTTGGACTATCCCTAAAGCTTTTGACAATTTTCCAGTCTGCGGAATAATGCAGAATTGTCCAATTCACACACCACACAGACAAGACATCACACAATAATTTAGCATGGAAACATGAATTTTACTATATCCAGCTCCTCTCAGATTAACCTTGAAACACATTATAAGCATGCTACAATGTTTTATAATGCTAGAATCTAACTGACCTAATTAACAGGGATGGGTGGGTGGGTGCTTGAGTGAGAACCAGTGCTGAAAAAGGAAGTTGTAGCCCTCTTGATTTAAATGAGGTACTGTAACACAACACCAGGCTTATAAGATTTGTCTGCACTGGCTGCTGTGAATCTATGTTGGCCTCCCTCCAAACTTCCTGATGAAAAGAGGCAAGACAAAGGGAGAGAAAAGTGAGGCAACTCGCTTTTTCTAAGCAGTCCAGCAGCTCCGCAGGGGCTTTGGCGTCTGAGGACCTTGAAAAGCGTACACTGAAACTAATGGATGGAAGGATCTGCTGCTCCATTTGGAATAATACTGCTAACAATTCAGAGACAATTAGGACTGCAAGGGTGTGTGAGGGCCAAGTTAAAACACTTTCCACATTGGAAGTGTGTCCCAAATTATGGAACGATGACCACCATGGTGAAAAAAAAAGAAGCTCCATATCACAGTCCAGTGATTTGCTTTGAGGTTGCACTCTTGATTTCTGTGTAGGGGGTTGACACTCCCACTCTGGATGTGTGAGAGAGCAAAGGGGAGTGTGTGCCCAGCGACTTAAATCACAGTGAAGTCTTTACGAGGTAGTAAATTTGAGACCGATGTCTCGGCAGTCAGAGGAACTTTAGGAGTATAAATGCATGTGGGACTAAGAGAAGATTAAATAAATCAACCCCCCCCAGCCAGTAAACATCCATTAATCGCTGTGTCCATCATGTGCGCTTGATCACGTTTGCCTCGTCAACTGAGAGGACTGACGAGACACAGGGATTGCACCAGGGGTATAGATTACATCTCATCTTACCACCCCTCTCCCAGAGACAACTCACTTAGCAGGGAATGACAAATCCTGCATGGGGGAATATCTCACACTGAGGAAAACAATGCCTCCACGATCTGTCATCAAACCTGTCAAGGAAGCACAAAAGGGCTGCAACAACGAGCTGCGTGTGTGATAGCGGAGGCTGGCGCGTGGAAATGGTTCCACTAAAAGCAGCAGCTGAGCTCTCCCATGCTTCTCTGCATTTTGACTTTTGGCTCCTTTTAATGTTGGTACTTCAAAGAAAGATTCAGAAGCCTTTGTCAGAGACAATGCCTAAGACCGTGCTTAAATGACAATGAAGTAATGCCGCTCGCAAGTGGTAAGCAGTGAAAGACTGAAAATGAAATTTTAATGACTGAATAAAATTCACATCTCATCTGACCCATGTTGAAGAAGATAAGCAGGCAAGCCTCACTTTCTTTTCCCCTTATGCTTTCAGACTGAAAAAAAACCAAACAACAAAAGAAAGGAATATAGCAATCCCATCACAGGTCAGTGCTACGAAAGCAGGGGCTAATCCATTTAATGATCGATGCTGGGTGTTGGACTCAGCATGTTAGGTCAAGCTGACATTTATTTCCGACACTCAGCAGAGGGGAGCGGTGGAGCAGGAGCAGTGAGGTGAAGCAGTGTCCTGGTGCCCATCCGCTTAGAAGAAACCGATTGACTTTTTCAGGGAGTTGACACAGCAACATATAGTGCCTTGAAAAAGTTCAGCTGTGTCTTTTCTTATATACTGCCTCCTGAACTGAAAAGGCACCCTGCACTGAGCTGTAGATTTCTACCACCCGTTAAAAATCGAAGCATCCATAGCGTTTTTAAGAGCAGAACTCCAAGATTTCAGCTGGAATAATGTAGAGACGAGAATGTGAAGACTGTGGGGAAAAAAATTACTCCGAATCCCTTCAGACCCTTTATCGTGTCTGCATCTGGGCGCTGAGCCTACAACATCAGGCACACATTTTTCAACTGGGCTTTTTCCAGATGAGCACACCACTTGGCTGAACCCTTGCCAAGAGTAAAACAGAGCTCATTACTGAGTAATGTGCTCACGGGCTCACATTTGAAATGTGCAAGTAATTGTAAAATATATAGCAAGATGATGAGGGGGGGCATCAAATCTATATCAGTTAAGCAAAAAGTGCAAATTAAACGTGTTTGTCTTGCAGAGCTACTCAAAAGGTTGCACCAGCGCTTTGTTACACACATGCTGAAAGTATCAAGGAGCCTATCTGCCAACTGCAGCTGACTCCTTTAAGACTCACTGATGGCAATTTTGACACATGACAATGGAGACAAGCGAAACTGCATCTCTGGCTGGTGCGGCCATTCAATTGGCCCTGTTGTGACAAATGACTCGTCTAATCCTCTTCTCTGGAGCACTGATGCATCGCGGGGGCTGAATGGCACTTGCCTTGGCTCTGTAGGTAATGCTCTAAAGATGAAGGTCTTTGAGGTGCGGGTGTGCGTGTGCACGCATGCATGTGTACAGACTGTGCCAGTGAACTTACTTGACTCTCTGGATCCAGATGCAGTAGTCTGTGATGTACAGATCGTTCAGTATGTAGGCCGGGTCGTTCTGTCTGAAGACTTTGTGAATATCGAGCAGGCATTTGAGGACACAGGCTTTCCCTGGGCACAAGAACACACCGCGGCAGGCAAATGGAAAACTGTTATTCGTGCTCGGTATTAAGGATGACAATGCACTTCAGCTCCTGGCAGACACATTGCGCATCTAAAGGCTTGCAGTCATTGTTCCATCCATAAAAGCCAAGGTAGAGGATCAGAGGGACATTCAAGGGAGATGCACAGTAATTTGATCTGTGACGTGTAAGAACAGCTCCCGGTACAAGAATTCATTCAGATTTAATCTGAGAGAAAAAGTCAAGGCGGACAACTCTATTTTTGGCATTCAATCTGTTCTTTTAATGATGGTGCTGTACAGATTTTCTGCTGAAAATATGTTTGCCATTCTCTGTAACAAATAGCACTGGAGGTTTTTGATCATTTTCCACTTAACATCTATTCATGTCTTTCCATTCAGCTATTGTGCAGCACCGTATAGCCATTTCATAAATGCATTTTGTTGGGTATTTGACAAAATAAAGAGCACATTTTCTAGCATTACAGCTCCTCGGGTAACAATGCCAACACAGGTCACTTCCACAAACAGATCTGAACAGTAAACAGTCCTTATACTGTTAAGCCATTTCTAAAAAATAACTGTCCCCAAATGAGGACCATCTACCGTACAATACAACTGTTTCATTACTTATTGGACATTTGCCAATGTAATAGCAGTCAACTGTAATCCTGCTGTTATATTTGCAAGGTTGCCACTTATTGCATGGCTGCAAACATTCAGGTGAAGTCTAAACAATAGCAGTTTTTCAGCCTGGATTTAACCTGAACTTTCCTATGGTCTTCTGCACAAATTAAATATCTGAACTACAGAAATGTATTAGCATTATGCTTGCAACACTTTGTCAAAGTCTGCTGTTAAATAAGTCAAGAGAAAATGTTGGAAAGGCATCAGCCAGAGAGTCATCATATTTGGCATAGGCATAGCTTTTTCTTGGTGTGAGAAAACAATACTATTGTTGAGTATATAAGCAAATCTGAGGCAAATGCTCAATCTTTCCAATAATGGTGAAAAAATGCAGTGGAACAAATGTAATTCTATCCACAGGCTGCAAGCATTTCCCAACTTTAAATGTCAGCATTCAGACCGATGTACCAAAAGGTCTAAAAACACATTATACGCCTTTCTTTTATCCTTAGTGGTATCCCATCATGCCAATAGTTGCAGCTTTATCAAAGGGGTCCTTAGGAGAGGTCTATTTCAGCAATAGAAAAATAGATCCAATTTGTTCACAGAAAGAACTGACTTTTAGAAATTACAGTTTTAGAAATAACCTAGAGATTACAGTTTTTTTAAATTCAGCACACCAAGGCGCAGCTATCTGCTAACTGGTGATAGTGAAGATCTGATTTCATAGGCACAACTGCAAAAAATCTGATTTTTCAAAGACACATCCAAACCACATTTGGGTGTGGCTTAATATCCAATTCAAATCTGAGCTTTACAGATGTGACTTAGCTTCCTGTTTTGTTTTGTTTTTCAAATAAATAGCACTAATGCTAATCCTGACCATATCAGCCACTCATTTTCTAATTTGAGTGTGGTCAGCATCACATAGCCTTAATCTTGGCCAATTTAGCAACGGACCCGACCGGATAATGTACAAGAGAACTGACAGATGACGCTGGGCAGTGTTTGATGGAAAGCAATGGATGCACCAACCTCTAACAAACCAATGGTCACATGCAGGGTACACAATGGAGGACGACAGTCAGCATGACATAATTTGGACTACGTCCAATGACACACCTTATAAGCTGCCATTGCGAGCCACGGTGGTGTCGAGGATACATGAGCTATCTGAAACCATGAGGGCAAACGAGCCAACATGTTACATCTCACGAGACAAAGCTGACAAATATTGTATGTTTATCCAATACATTGGAGTTTCTAATTACACTACAAAATTCTGAAGGGTTTATGGTTGACACCTGCAATCTGATAATGTGGTCCTCTACTCGTGAGCTGCAACTTCCAAAAACCACTAACACATCACACATGCAGAACTGCATGGAAAGGGCATTTGCAAGTCTGACAAATAACTTTTCCCTCAAGCACATAAGCCAAACTGTCACAGCACTTCTCCCTTCAATCATGCATATAAATAACTATATGATGAAGCCAACAATCTGCTGAGGGCAACTGAAAACACTCCTCTGCAGAGCGGGTTGGCATTGTCCAGAGACATTCCAGCCCAATCAAAATAAACAGAGCACTCTGTGTGAGGAAAACCTTAAACAAACATTTGGTTCTCATTTAAGCATGGGATCGTACATGGGGAACTCTGCCCTCAACTACAGAACTTGGATGCAAAGCAAAAACAAACTTGCATCCAAGATTTTACTTGCTTTTAAAATGAAAACAGTATACACATTTTTTTAGAAATTTGGAAGAAAATGGAAAAGAGACAGAGTATTATTTTCCTTTGTGGTGGGTGTGAAGTGAAGAAAAAACAGACTACTGTGTCTGGATTTTTGATTTCTGACTCATTGCAGCTAGTTAAGTTTATATCCATGGCACTCTTGAGTCCATGATATATGTAGCGAAAACACTGACCTTTATATACATTGTAAAAAAACAAAAAGAAAGGTAATGTGCAAAAATGAATTTTGGATAAAATATCAATTAATTAACCATGGGAAATTTAAATGGTGGGTAACCTGCAATGTCTTACCATGTAATTCTGAACAGTGTTGATTATTGCTCACCGTTTTCTTCAAAGTCCAACTCAAGATTTTCTAAATTGAGAAAATTGGAAACTCGTATGTAGGCATCATTCAGTTCTATGACGGCAACATGACCCTGGGCTCCTGTGTGCTGCCTACATGCAGGTCTGTCAGGCTTTTGGCTCGCCTATACCTGCTCAGAGGCTCTTTAGTCAAAGGCACTTAGGAAGCAGGTGTAAGCGCTCCTTGAGAATACTTGCCATGCTGCCAGAGGCTTGTTCAAATATTTACCCCTGGATAACATTTCCTCCAAGGCCTTAATCTGTGCGCTGCTATTAACGGGTTTGTTTTCCTAATACCTGTGCATGTTTGCTTTTTCAGCTACTTAAACGAAGTGCCTCAAAAACTGAGCATTTCAATTTGTCTTTTAGCCTGACAAACTTATTATGGTGCTTTTCGACTGTAGTACTGGCTTCATTCTTCTCTCCACTGCAGGATATAACCAACTCCGGGTAGCTGGTTGTCAAAGCGACATAGCCACAGAGATGTTTGAATTAAGAAACGCTGGTGTTGTGTCCACTGCTGTGACCACTGAGCACATAGTTGCAGAGATACCATGGCGTTCATGGCCAGATCAAAGTTTCTAATTGGTGCTGCTGACATAATAAATGGCAGATTTGAGATCTATATGGAAATTCACACCTGAAATAAAAAACTATAAAACTTGATCTAGTGACAAGAAACAACTAGTACCCGGTACCAGGTACTTTTTTGCAGTGGAAACGCACCATTTGCAGGGTAGAGTACAACAAAGTAAAGCCGGTACTATGCAGTGGAAATAAGCCATTAGTGTGCAATGTGAAACTGGGAAGAAATGCACCATCAGATGCATTCTGGGCCAAATTATTGTAAGTTACAGTTCATTAAGGAAAAGCCCCATTACTCATACACCCCTTATGCTTTGAAATAATGATTATGAGTCAATGTGCTAAAAATAGGGGGAAAATGTATTTCCTTGATTGACGACCCCCCCCCCCCCTTAAAAAAAAAGAAAAAAAGAAACGCCACTCTTAATTGTCGGGTTTTTGTTGCATGAGCTTTCAAGGGGAACAGCAACATCCACATTTTCGGAGATCAATGAAGAACGTGCTACGGCAGCAAAAGTGTTTCAGGTGAGGGAGTGAAGGTGAGGCCAAAATCGGCCTCCAACTGCTGTTTCACTGCCTCTCTTGATCAACTCATCTTCTACTTAATGAGGCACAGAAATGCTAATCTAAAGCTTAAAAGGGTTTTAATTTGCTGTCATTTGCCAGCGTAAAAAATCATCAGAAACGAGATAATCTTGGCCCTCACGCATCTTGTGTGTGTTTACACAGCAGAGCCTCATCTGACTGTGGGGGCTTTTGATGTAAAGATTACGCTGAGCTTTGAGATATCAAAGTCAACAGTCCGTTGTCGACAAATCCACATTACTCTCCAGCTCTGTCTCTCTGAGGGGTGGGAGCTGAGCTACTCTGGCTGCTTAGCAGGAAGAATATTACTTTATACGCTGCAGTGTGCTCATGAACCACTTCCCTAGAAGTCTGGATGCTGCTGAAAAGACAGCTGGACAGGCACCCTTACGATTGAGCTATATCCTGCTGCTTAAAGGCAGACAAAACACTATGCCAAAACCTCAGAAAAAACAAACAAAAAAACTAAAAACAAAATCAGGGTGAAAAAAAATCCATGAGCACTAATCAGCAGCAATCAAGTATTCAGAATTGAGGTACTATCAAATAGAAGCAGTTTACACCGAAACACTTCATCTTAAAATCTGCAAAGAAACCACGGTTTGCATTTGTTAGAAGGGAAAGTTGACTCCATCTGTGATTCTGTGCATGTGTGTAGATGGTGCTCCGATATGAAAGAAGACTTACCTTTTTGCAAAATCATAGCTGTGTCCCGAACAGCGGCAGAGACCATGCCATAGTGTCTGTAGAGGGGGTAGCACAAGACCCTCCTTCCAAATGACACCAGGACCTCCTGCAAAGAGCTGTATGTCTGCAGAAAAGAAGGGAGGGGGAAAAAAAACATGATTTAAAAATGGTATTTAGCAGAATCACATTCACAGTTATAGTGAGGATTCAGTTCAGAAAAATATCAGGGTCCAAGTGTTAGAGTTAAAAATCATTATTGAAAGGAGGTGGCAACAGTGCAATGACAAATAAATGAATAAATAAATAAATATTTGGTTTTAAAAGCTCTTCACTATGCAACTCAAATACAGGCTCACATCAGTGTGCATTACAGTCACTGGTGTGCTAATTAGTCCTCACAACTCATTTAAAGAGCTGGCAAAATAGAGGCTTGCAACTCTTAAACACCTCTGCAGTGCTGGCCTGTTAATTGCTGCTTGTCTTTAATTATTGCCTCCACTCTGAGATTTTCTCTGCTCTAATGGACAGAGTCTGGAGATTTTATCCCCTGCTTCTTTCGCCTTTCTTTGTGGCTTGTTAAGGATGTGTTTTGTGAGCTTGCACGTGCGTGTCATTGGGGATCATGCTCTCCCTTGGGCTTGTTTAGCGGGAGTGTAAATAAGGTCTGCTGCTGTGTGAGAGTGTGGGTTGGGGGTGGGCTTTTCCTCAGTCACACCAGTGCAGTCGACTGAGGACAAGTAAACATGCAGCAGATGGAGGGAGGAGAGGAGGGGGAG
This sequence comes from Mullus surmuletus, assembly GCA_903171835.1. Classification (NCBI taxonomy): domain Eukaryota; kingdom Metazoa; phylum Chordata; class Actinopteri; order Syngnathiformes; family Mullidae; genus Mullus; species Mullus surmuletus. The sequence goes on along the minus strand of CAESWR010002568.1, from coordinate 41,087 downwards.
ATAGCGCTGGAAGAAAGGAGAACAGTAGGCAAAAGTGAGGCAGGCAAGATGGTGAGTGCATAAAAAAAAGAGATAGCACAGAGGGAGAATGAAGTGGCGGAGCAGAGTGGATATCGGCTTTGACATGCAGACAGGCAGTCAAAGACAGAGAGGAATGTATTGTCGCCCAGGGTGAGGAAGGGGAGAGGAGGAGGAGGGGCTGAGCGAGGTGCCCTGTCAATAGGAGCTGACAGCCCTGCTGACTGACTGACGAGCAGTAAAGGGCTGCCAGGCAGGTGGAGACTGTTCTTTACTCCACTGTCACCACAGCAGGAAAAGTACGACCTGTCAAAATGCAGTCAAGGTCTAAGGCATCCAACTTCACCTGGCTGCCTCCACAGCTTGTTTTAAACATTCATATGGATGACTTGATCGGTGATGGTGTGTACATCTAAAGTCGTGTTCACACCAAATACAGCTTTCTCACTCAAGCATATAGGCTCAGACTGTATTAGTCATGCTTGTTGCTAAAAAAGTTCACATTTCATGCAATTTGGTGACAGACGGAGCAGTCATGGATAATTCCGTCACTTCAAGTGACATTGCGTGTTGTGCCTTTACATTGATTTTGTATTTTTTTTGAGGCCCCATCAGTCACTCTCACTCAAGGAATTCCATCCATGGGACAATGCAAACTCAAACATGGCCTGTACATTAAACGTACTCAAATGCATCACTTGTTCATTGTGCTGACTGGCATCAACAATCATTCTAGCGACAGGTACCAAAAAACAACAACCAAAAAACGAACAACACTGTCTAGACAGGGGGTCATGGTTTACGAATGGCATTTGAATGGAACAGCAACCAATGATACAGACAACTGGTTAATGGGGCAGACAGCCAAGTGGACAGATATTGGACTCAAAACAGATTATACCTTTATCCTGATTTGGGATAT
>CAESWR010002568.1:0-26763 GCA_903171835.1 Mullus surmuletus | reverse complement strand
TGCTCCTTCCATCAAACGCCTCTTACATTGTGCTCAAGGACGCTGGGTTCACAATAGCCGGATCTGTCAAGGGACACCTCGGCGTGCGCACGGGCATCTGCTTGGCGTTGGCTCTCCCTTCATGTGTGTGTGTGCGTTTGTGTGTTTGTTTCACCGTGAATCACACTGTTGCAATCGGGGGCTGCACAGACCGAGATGGAATGTGAGTGTGAAGCATGACGAATAGGATTAAGTGAAAATTTTACGATTTGCAAATGGCAAAACAAACCTTACTTGACCTCAACCTTTTGATCATGGTGACCTTTCCTACTTCAACCCCCTGCTCTCCTTCCCCAACCACAGGGGTAAATGTCACCTTGGAGAATGCAATATGCAAATACTGTAAAGCAGTTGTTTGAACCATCACGTTGGCCCTATTCTCTTGCCCCAAAATGTTCTGAAGAGCCTATCAGGTGTGACCTCTTTTAAGAAGATTCGAAACATCCTGACAGCTGATCCGATGAAACTGCCTCTCAAATCAAGGCAAAAAAAGGGGTGGGGTGGGGTGGGGGGGCAGAGTTTGTCAGTTGCTATTCCTGCAATAGGATGGAACCGTTTTATAATGTTTTAGCAGCCCTCTCATTTCAGCCCCTCTGTCTCCGCCGCCAGCTGGACGCCAGCCATGCAGTTTCTGGAAGATACCTGCTCTGCCCGCAGCGGGCAATAATATGTATTCAGAGGCGGAGTGGAGGTTGGCGACGCTGCTGGCGAGATAAAAGCCATCAGGGAGTCGCATTGAGAAAGGACCTTTTGCGTCCTCGCTGAAGCCCCCCCTACCACCACCACCCCCCACCCTCTTGCGTGTGTGCACGGCACTGATAAGGGAGATGGGGTGCAAGGTGTCAGCGGTGGCCGTGAAGAAACACTAACAGGTTTGGAAAAAGGCACAAGAGTGGCTGAATTAGGAGGAACCCATCCAGCCAAAGCCTGTGAAACTTTACGCCGTAAATTCCAGTTCCAGTTAATTGGCTGTTTTTTAGAGTGTGAAATTATAGTATAGATTAGTTTTTAAAACAAAGTCAGCACTAATGCCATGTCAATGTAGCTGCAAGGTTATACACACAATAAAGCCCTGAAGGAGATTGCAGAGCGGGATTTCTTTAATATTTCGGGAGGTTTGTTTTTTTAACGCGCACTGATTTACGCCTGTTTTATTCTTAAATCAGAATGGACATGTTTCCTGTGGGGCGCGTTTAATAGCCAAACATCTCGGCTTTTCCGGGCGGTATCATTTCCTCTCAACGCATCACACTACTTCCTGTGTACCGAAATAGAAAGAAGAGCTCTTGTTGTCCCCCCGCCCCATCCCCTGTTAACCACAGCATTGTCTTTATACATCATTGTTATTAAATGCGAAACTTTTGGTTCTTTCTGCTCCTCATATGTGACATTTCCCTATTTTTTTATGGATGAAGATTCAATGCTGGGGCTTATTGAGTTTATAGTTTATAAAGATAGTGGAAATAAACACAAGTGTAAGATTTATTATCCTCGCCGTTCCACCTTCCTGCGCGCTGATTTCTTTATCTCAGGATACGTTTCGAGTGCGGAATATTGCAGCTGTTGGTACATTGAATTAAGGCCCGCGTTTGCCGGATTAGATCAGGGTTGATGCTCGGCCGCTGAAACAAATCCTGATCCCTGTCACTTTGTATAGAGTCAAGCGATGTTCCTCGCAGTAAAAACGGAGCCCTCGCGCTGGCATTATGCAAAGCTATAAAAATGTCACCTTGCATGACTGACCACTGACGTTGATAGCGGCACTTTTAAAATCTCCCTGCTCGCCCCCCACCTCTCGGCACGGATGGAGAGGGCGCTCGTGTGTGAGCCTCATCAGCGGCAGTTTAAATCTGGATGGCTCGCGTTTGGAATTACTGGGTAATGAGTCACGGCCAGGCATGGACGGAGAAACGGGAAAGATAGAAAGTCTTAACTTGGGTAAGATCCAAATTTTCCGTTCCCTGAGAGGCTTAACTGTGAAGATTTGTTGCCACCAATTGTGATTTGAACGTTTCAGTTTTTTTGATGGCTGGAGGGAAAAACAGCCATATGGAAGCCAACACCTGTTTAGTGCGGACTAAATGGCTTTTTAATCCTTTTTGAACTGTTGCTTAATTAAACACATGGTTGACATGTTAATTAGTAAAAAAAACACTTGTGCATGGCTAAATTCATACTGTAGGATATTTTTGCCAGCTTAGAAGATGGAGAACACACAAAATTGAGATATTTTATCTGGATAACTTATAAAATGCATACTTCCTCAAGCATGCATCTCACCTTCTTTACCTTTGTCAGAGCAGTTTTGTTTTCTTTGTGTCTGTCTGTGAGCAGGATCTACAGGGATAATTTAACTGCGGAAGAGGTTGGCATGATGAGCCAGAGAGGAATCCATTAAATTATGGGGCAGAGCTATTAAACGTATACTTAAAAGGTTCTTTTTTTCCCCCTAACTCTGACCTTTGTGGAAATCTCTGCCCTTCTCTGCTTTTGCTCACAGCCGACGTTGTAAGGTTATTAGGCTCTCTACTTTGCTAAAAAGCTATTGTGTGTGTGTGTGTTGTCTGGTCCTGCAAATGTTCTGCATTTTCCAAGCTTTAGTTCTGCAAAGGGCCGCCCGCTGCTTCACAGCGAGAGCTGCGAGAGACACACCAAAACAGTGAGGTTGAGAACAATGAGACGAGAACACATCGCACGCTGTCGTTCCAGGCGTGCCGGGTCAATGTGTTATAGATTCTTGTTGCTCAGAGTTAATTCGATTCGACAATGTTAGTGTGCGTTTTTCACCAGATCCACCATTTTTCATCTGAGCAGTACAGCTGTCAGTCAACTCATCGCAACGCCAGCATTTGAAACTGTCGAGTTCATGCAAATGTAGATTTCACCCATCATTTAGTTCACATTTAGTGACATTAGATTGAAAAGGGCGCCAGTAATATTCAGTTCCATGGCTCTAAAGTGTAAGTAATCTTCATAATTTTTTTTTCAATTTGGCATCCTTAATCTGCTCATCTTGGTTGCACAAGGAAGTGGACGGACTCACAACATATTTGGATATTTGGTTTTGGCCACTCAGCCAGCTATCCCAAAGAATGTAAATCTTTGTATCGAGCCACTTGGAGGATAATCAGAATATCTGTTTCTCATTTAAGTCTGAGTCAGCTTTGTTATAAAAAAAAAACGAAAAGAGAGAGAGAAAGGGGGGGGAAAAGCGATGAAGTCAGAATTCCCTTTGTTTTGCTTCATGTCCTTCATTTATTAATGAAGAGCCTAATGAACGAGCCAGAAGTAAACCTCTCCTCTTTCAGCAATCTGGCTTTTAGAGAAATTGAACGCTGAAAGGAGGAATGACTGGCGTGATCGGACCTGTGCGATAGCTTTGATAGAGTCGCCTTTAAAGTTGAATGATTGAAGTTTAAACAGGCCGGTTCCGTCCTGATTACGGAGCTACCTTAAAGGCGTCATTTATCTCTCGCTCTTGTTCCCTACATGGACCTTTTTTCCACCCCTTTCACTTTGATTCTCTGCACCGCTTTCACTCCTCCCTTTAAAGTGACGGCCATGTCGCTTTGTAAGCAGATGACTCCTCTTCTTGCTCACTCTGCAGCCAGTAATGAATTCAACCCCTTTTATACCTCCTCTGCGCTATTTGACTATTTCCAGATGTTGGGGAACAGCGCCATGACACAAACCATCGTGTGTGCTGCCCGTGCTTTATGAAACAACACCCTTTTTTTGACATCTGATTTTACGCAGAAATCATATAAAGGCCATTATTCTTGCATGACCAGCTTTAATATAATTACACTTGTTGGGGAGATACGGATTGCATTTTCTTTTGAGAGAGAGGAAAAAAAGAATACTCGGGAATGTGTATTCTACAACCTTGACGGAGCGTCGGCCTCCGAAGCGTAGCAGGACAGATTTCTCAGCACCTTCTCATTCATCCTAATCTGCCGCTCATCGGCCATGCAGAAAATGAAGTGTCACGCTCGGAGGCTGCCCCCGCTACCCACCTGTCAAATTTCACTCCTCTCGCTTCCGTGTTTCATGGTCGACTCAGAGGAAATCCCTGTCTCCGTAGGTCGCGCAGCCTGTGGAGGTATAACCCATTTGCTCTCCTCTGTTTTGAGCGATGAAAAAAAGGGCTCTCTGTTGTTTTTGTAATTTTTGCATGGCAGTCTTCTCTCCCTATAGTTACAACAACATTTTGGTTCACCGTGTTATTACAGCCGGCCCCGTGCAGCGTGGGTCCTTGCGGGGAAGCAGACGATGCCGGCCTTCAGGCTCCCCTGTCACACAATTGTTTTTGTATTGTAGTGGAAGATGCACCACCGAGTTGTGCTTTTTTCTATTTTTACACTGGCAGAGAAATCTGATTTTCTCTTTTTTAACACCCGATAGATGTTAAAAAGAACTCTTTTCCCCTGAGCAGAGAGCCGGGGGAAGGGCTGCCAAGAAGATGTGCTTGTGCATACGAGAGTGCGTGGTTGAAATACATGGAGGCACAGATGTCGCGTCTTCTGGAGAATTCCTCGACTTCGCAACACATTTTTTTTTTGTTATCTGACAGGAAGATGAATGTGTTCTCTTGAATGCCTCACTTGTTTCCTCTGTCCTGATTCTCACGAGGTCCCCTTCAACAGTGACATGTCGACAGGAGAGTTTTTACATACTGTTTGCAGTCGGGGAAATTAAGTCGGCGTGTGCATTTGTGAGGCTGTGTCGGCATGAAACATCCAGCTGATTCAACTGACCTCATTAGCTTTACTGGTACAGCAGGTGCATCAACTAGAAGAACCGAATACAAGACAAGCCCTAAAACATAAATACATAAATTACATTCAAAATTGTGTTTAGTTATTCTACTTTTGAATTATGTAGGTCAGTTGTCGGTTCAGTTCTGGACACTGTTTTTAAATCTATCAGTGCAAGTTTTTTAAAAATCTGAAGCATCTCCCAGAGTACAGCAGAGTGAGAAGATGGCGACCAGGGTGTGACGGTGATTGTGGCTGCGGCCCAGCATCCTGCAAACGTTCCTTTGCAGCGGCAACTGAGTGCCAATGCTTTTCTGTGCTGCAGTCATTGCATCTTGGAGGAACCCCTGCTCTGTTGATTTACTCTGATAATTTACTCCCTCTCTTTACACACGGAAACGAATTTGATTCAAGTGTTTTACATCCAAGGGCAATCAATTAAAAAATTAATCTGTTGTCTTCAGTCAAACTTCTCAGTACTTCAGCATTTAAAGTTGATCAACCATGTATTTGTTGTATTTATTCTTGTAATTGAACCTTGAGTGATTAGGGCAATGGATTGCTAGTCTCTGTCTGTCTCAAAGTGAAAGTCATCTGATCCACCATGGAACCATTAATGATGTCTTAATCAGGGTTTGTCAGACGTTAACATTTTTGTTACCTCACTAGTGTTTGCGCGATAACACAACGTCTGTTATGTCTTGAAATTGAAATTGCTCATTGATATTTAACTTAGCAGCATGTTCTCCATCTGAAACAACAACCTGCCCTATGCAAGTTTATATTGCATAAATACAAGTACAGGAAATTATTTTGATTTATTGTGCAACTGCAGTAGCAGCAGTCGGACTTGCAATGTTTTCCTATTTGCCCCAAATTGTTGAAATTCCTCTAACCTTTTGTTCTAGCTTTTGAATACTTCTTTTCAAACATGCTTTGAGTGGCTCAGGTTTGTTGGTAGACGCCGACGAAATTGCCAGTTCCCATTAAAAAAGGCAGAGTTATAAATAGACCGACTGAAAGATGCAGAGCACATCATCGCTGTCACTTTGTTTGGACTCGAGCAATGTGTTGCGGATTATAAATTGTTCTTGCACAAGAAGTGCCCACAGCCCCAATTTATCAGTCATGGGCAAGGGAGGTGGGGCTTCTGGTTTTCTCCCCCCCCCCCGCACAAAGAAAGTTGCAAGTTTTGAATTTTCTTTTATTTATTATGAGTATGATGTTGAAATTGTATTGTTTGCCCTTGGTTTTGTTCTATATTCTTTCCATACTCACTTGACTGGTAACATTCTAGTCTATTTGATATTTCTTCTCTTCTGTGTGTATTTTTTAGCAAATCACAGAGTAATGCGGGACGACGCATGATCAAGCACAAACGGGCGGAGGAAGTCATGCACTTGGCCGTGGTGGCCTGTGGGAATCGTCTGGACGAAACCCTCACCCTTGTCAAGTCGGCCCTCCTGTTCAGCCTCAAGAGGATCAAGTTTCACATTTTTGCAGAGGACCCCTTGGCCCCGCAGTTTAAAGAAAAGGTTAGACACTTCACGGACTGTTGTAGGATTTCTAACCCACCATCAGAGCAGATGCAACACTTCAATTAAATATGATTTGGCTCATTTGAATAATTTAGGTTTCATTTGTCCACATGAGGCATCAGTGAAGCCTCTGATTTAAAGTGGCACATGTTAACTATTCCCCCTCTTTGCTTTGTAGACATGTAGATGATACAGCTGGCAAGTCATTACCTCTCGGACTCACTCCAGTACCAACATACAACCCTTTTATCTGAAGGCTGTGGTGTAATTTATCACCTAAACACGCTTTTCTCCATTTCAAAGTCACCTTTACAGAGGTGCCTGGCATGATTCTGATTAGTTCAACCGATACTGTAACAGTTCATTAACATCCCCACAATTAATGGACTTCAAACGGCACCTTAAACACCTGAACCCATTTTAACTACAAACCTTAAACCTGTGTGCTTTCCTTCGTGTGTGTTTCATGCAATGAATCACTTCCACGTGTTGAAAATGCCCTTGTGGAAGATTGGGAGCGGAGGTCTCGATAATATAGGCCATATGCTGAGTATGTACAGCAAGAGCCCAGCTGCAGTGTTGAGACATATGGAATGTTTTGTTGGAACGGTACAAAAAGCTCGCCATAGTGTGGTTTGGTCTTCTTTCTTCTTCAACTGCCTCCTGGGACCGGTCTCAAGACCACTTATTGAAGGTCTTGGTCTCGGACTCTGGAATTTTTATCAAGACCAATGTAGACCACCACTGCCAGGCTTTTAGACTGTGCCTTGCTTTCCGCAACAACCAATAACTTCCAATCACTGGTAGATTGATTATTTGTAGCCTCAGCCTCTGCCTTCATATTAAAGTGTTTAATATTTTAATATAAATGTGTCAACTTAAGGAGCCACGTTCACCGGACAAATCCACATCTGATTCTTGTATAGAAACAAAATAGCCTTAAATGAGTGGAAATAGCTGCCTATGCACCAACATTAGGTTTCTCAAGTCAAGACAAAGATCTATTTTATAAAAAATGAACAAAAATACCCTTGTTCATTTGTTTCATTGTGCTGCTTGAATAAAGGCTATCTTCATTACTTCATTTAATTGCTGCCAAATTTAAAGATTGCTATTTTTCAGTTCTGTTTTGTGATGATCTGTCTTTGATGTATACGGTCTTAATCTTGTCCCGGTCTTCGTGTCCTGTGGTTTTGGTGAAGTCTTGGTCTTGGTTTGTGCATTCTTGAATACAACACTACCATGAATGAGTGAATGCCTCTGCAACCCATTTTTGCGCTTAGTCTGTGAAAAGAGAGTCCTAATATAATTTATGTTTTCTGTACCCTCTAGATCTGCATACAATATGTAGATCAGGCACGTGGCTAAATATAATATGATAATTTACCTGTTTGTTTTCTTGCAGCTGAAGCAGTGGCCCCGCTCTGTTTCCACCAAGTTCCAATACAACATCTACCCCATCACCTTCTCCGTCGGGAACGCTGATGAATGGAAGAAGCTCTTCAAACCCTGTGCTGCTCAGAGACTCTTCCTGCCCGTAAGGGATCTTCGCGTATCTCGCTTCACATCCCCTCTGTGCATAATGCCATTAGTGTTTAAAAATGCCATTAATCCATCCCACTTCTACTTTAACAGCCTTTCCACACCCTTTATTTCAACCCAGGGTACAGATATGATTAATTACGAGCGTGGTTATTGATGATTTCACACCCTCTCTATAGATTTACCTCACAGATCTCAACAAGTCTCTTAAAAATAAAGCCAGTCATTTCATCAGGTGAAAAGGCTGTGTTATTGATTTTCCTTTTTCTTTTCCGTTCATTGAAATAACAGTTTTCAGTTTTTCTCACTTGTCATGAACACATGGCGGAACAGACAGTTGTGTGTGTGTTATTCTCTTGCTGCAATGCAGTTGATATACATCTAGTTTATCAGGAACACCTGCTCATGGATCATGTATGACAAGTGGATGATTTATTCACTTGCACCATTGTTCCATTCTGACACTGTGACTGAACACATTCCAGTGTCTGATCAACACCATTCCCCCCAAGGTGTCAGTCTGCTTTAAAAGAAGGTTAAATTGATTCAGACTAGGGTGTCACTTACACGTACATTTTCAATCCCGCTCGTGAAAGAAGTGTGTGTCGTTGTTGTTTGTTTGTTTTTTTCTAGATGTACTCTCCAGGCTTTAGAGGGGAATTCCTTTGTAAAGTGTTAACACGTGGTTACTTTTGGGCTGTAGGGCTCTGGAAATACAACACCTTTACAGCAAAGCAAGAACAGTTATTAGTAATACATTTTATATGTTAATTTCAGCACTATGAAAGAGAGGACCTGAGCATGAGTTGCTGTAATGTTCAGAAGTGTGTATTTCAAAATCATGAAACACTCAGTGGTGGGGATTTTTTCACAAAGTAATGGACAGAAGAATCAATGCAACACTACTTCATTTGATTTCAGTTAGATAAAAAAAAGAGAAGGCTAACCAAACCATCACAAAGAATCAATGAATATTGATACCTGCATTCTACCACAATGGATTTGGTGATGAAACCTATGTCAATAATCAGCCATGAATATTACTGCAAGTTTCTATAGTTTTAGTGATTCACTTGTTTCTCGAATATAATGACAGTGAGTGAAATCCTCTGACATAATCCTTGCTGCACTGTTGCATAATAATTGTCCATTCTTGACTGGATTGAAATCTACTTTGTCTAACACATGCACAGCTACACAAACACATACATACAATATTAAAAGCGCCTCACACATCCTAGGCCTTTGCATTTCCATAACAACATATTTCAGATACTCCTTGCATGCACGGATATGCAAGTTAATCTTAGCCGATGTATCTGATGTCCCTAATATCCTAATACTTCATAATCCTATCGACTAATCCTTTATAATCTTTATAATATTTAATGGGTAGTCAGAAGAGCTCCACAAAATGACTTCCTTCCTTTTTTTTTTTACTTTCTAACTTATAAGGTTTCTAACTTCTAAATGCTTGTGTGTAAAAAGTAAATTTTTATCTCTTCCAAGTTTGCTCTTGTAATTTTTCTGCAGCCCACTGACAGCTTAATTCATCAGTGAGAGTAATTATCTCATCTCGAACTCGATTTATTGTTGGTAGCAGGCAGTGGAACCCCCGCCTGCCGTGTTTTATGATGTGAATTCCAAGATGCTCTTGTTAGCCTGTAAACTTGCACAACTTCCTCTTCCTCTCACCTCTTTCACTGTCAGAGTTTTGTGCCCACAGGATTCACAGTGACTTTGAATCACACTGGTCTTGTTAGACTCTAAAAAATGGGATGGTATTTCATCAAAATGTAGCTCTAGAGCTGACAATGTTATACAACAACAAACAACTCTAATGACTTTGAGGGGTTTTACCTCTACCTTGTAATTTTTATGTGAAAATAAGATGTTATTTTTGTAACCCCCAAATTTTCCATATTGCATCATCAAACTTGTTGTTGTTCAATACTTTGTCACTGGACGTAATTATTTAACAGGTAGTTAGACCATACTTACCACTATACCATCATTTGGAAGCACAAAAAATGTTGACAAAGCATGCAAGGGACAATGTCAAGAATTTTGTGATTAAGAATTTTCCCCCGTCTATGATTATGTTCTCAGGTCATCCTGAAGGATGTAGACTCATTGCTGTATGTGGACACTGATGTGCTCTTCCTCCGCCCAATGGACGACATCTGGAGTCTCCTGAAATCCTTCAACAGTACGCAGCTGGCAGCCATGGCCCCAGAGCACGAGGTCCCCAAGATTGGCTGGTACAGCCGCTTTGCACGTCACCCTTTCTATGGGGTCACAGGGGTCAACTCTGGTGTGATGCTGATGAATCTCACAAGGATCCGTAGCACAATGTTTAAGGTAAGACCAAAGTATGAGAAGCTTTTTCAGCATGATCAGTAGCTTAACTGACCTGAGGTTTTTGCATTTGCATTCCGAAGACTTCTTTTTCTCATTGCTAAAGTCGCCGGCTCAGTGCTGCATATGAGTGGGCATGATTGAAGCGCTCTGATTACCATGCTGCCATCAAAGACGTTTGCCCTCAGAACTCAATTTAGCAGTTGTCTGGCTCTCAACACTGAGAGCAGATTGCGATTGGATTCTAGAATTTAAATGTGCTCCTCTTTTCTCTTACAAAAAAAAGAAAAACTGTGCACGAGCTGTTTTACAAAAGAATGCTGTTGGTATTTCAGAACAGTATGATCCCCAGTGGCCTGTTGTGGGAGGACCTTTTACATCCACTCTATCAGAAGTACAAGAACCACATTACCTGGGGAGATCAAGACCTTCTCAACATCATTTTCCACTACAACCCAGGTACAATTACATGGAAAAAAAAAGATTTACCTCCACAGAACCAGAAAAATGCCATTTGTAGATCTGTATACAATTGTTCCTCAAAGCACTAGTCTGTGCATATTTACCACAGCAGTTGCACAATATCAACATGCTCTTATGGTTTTTTTCCCCTCTCTTGGTAACCCAGTCTGCATTATGAACACACAGGCAGTGGCAGATTTCTGCAGCTGACTTCCAGCTGCAGTGGCCAGATGTGGGCATTATATGCTCCGAGTGCTTGCCAAAGCTGGCATCGCTTGTGTTTGCTGGGGAGTGCAGCCTCTTGGAGTGTTTGTTTTACACGGTGCAACTATTAGGTTTCTGCCATCCCCAGAGGAAAAAAAAGCTCAGCCCATAGAATTGTTTCTGACCTCTTTCTACTTGTTCTGAAATCAAGAAAACATCTTAAGGCTTTTTTGGCTTCTTTTTAGACTGCTGCTGAATGTCTGGATTTGGGCTTACAGTATATGAATGCACCACATAAAATGTTCCTGTAATTGGTGGGAACAAGCATGTCCATGGGACAATCTATGTCTCTTTAAAAGTACATGTGCGCATTCACATCTGGCAACTGTAAGATAATCACAATCAGCTTATCCAGCTGCTCTGGCACCACAGCAGTTGTAAGGCTGATTGCTTCACTCAAGCATACCTTAGCGTGCCACAAGTTAACTTGTTTTTAAGGGTTTCTGTCGGGACACAAATACTAATGATAATGAAGATAAGAGAATAAACAAACGTCTAGCTTTTGAGGGATATTTGTTGCTAGGTTCTTTCCTTTTTAAGTTTTTAAAGGTATAGTTCAGATTTTTTTGCTTGTGTCACATGAATAAAGCGTTTTGCTCCCCCCCCAAAAAAAGAGTTCAAAAGAGTAATCCATTTGCATCACAAATTCTGTGCCGTGAAAAAGTCTCACAAGATCTCGCAATCACCCGCCACTATTATCCCTCCGTTCATATCACTGCGCACACCATCATCAGCTGTTTCATGCCACTTACATGCTCGGAAGGAGAGCGCTGCGATGCATCTTCTCTCGCGTTGCAGCGGTCGCAGTGGTACCAACATTGATACGAACGGAGGGAAAATAGTACTGGATGATTGCATGCTCTGACTTTTTCACGGCAAGGAATTTGTGATGCAAATGATTGCTCCTTTGAATGTTTGCATGTTGTTTTTTGAAGCAAAACGCTTTATTCGTGTGACCCTAGCCACTAGATGGAACTACTTTCTGCAACACTGAAACTGGGCCGGAACTCTGCTCACGGGACGCAGTGGGGGAAAAGTCACTGCTGATGAACGACACTAATGGTGAGGATCTCATACAAATTCAAGTCAAAAAATCTGAACTATCCCTTTTAAGGATGTTTGATAAAGTGCAAACCATGGAAAATGGATGATGCGGATATTCTATAAGATCATTATTTTTTAGGTTCATATTTCAAAATTCTTGTGGAGACCTGACAGGGAAGAAGTAATGAAGATACAAAATGGGTCCTTGGTTGGATTTGAAACATCCTAAACCTTTGATTGTGGGGTTATTGAGGGAGATATTTGTTATACATGGTCAGCCTTCTGTCAAGATTGTCCCTAGTGTCCCAGAAAATTATCTTTCATCGTGTTAATAAGTCAACTGTTCTCTGTATGTCCCACCTTATTTCAAGTAAAAGAAACAACAATGGCAGTCTACTATTTAATATATTACCAACACTGTGGTTGTGTGTGTTTTTCTCCCCAGAATGTCTCTTTATCTTTCCCTGCCAGTGGAACTATAGGCCCGATCACTGTATGTACGGAAGTAATTGCAAAGGAGCAGAGGACGAAGGTGTGTCCATCCTCCATGGTAACCGTGGAGTGTACCATGACGAAAAGCAACCGGCCTTCAAAGTAGTTTATGATGCAATTCGTGATGTGAGTATACCAGATGGATGTAAGAGGTTTTACTAATGGAATATGGTGTTAAAGGTACTTTGTCACTCTTTAACTGCACTTGACTGTAGGAATACCAGAGAGATTGGGCTACTTGTTTCATTGAAGGTGCAGGTGTAATGTAAGCGCAAATTCTGGTGCAACTGCATTTTTACGCTAGCACAATTTGCCAATTTGGTAGACCAGCGTGCGCCAAGATGGGACTGCTATCACAGCGGAGGGAAGGCTGATGAAGATGCTTCTTGCGCAGTATCAATTTTGTGTCAAAAGGTTGTGCTGTAAATTGCATTGCAATCACGCAAACTCGGACCACGTCTAACTCTCTGCACAGTGAAGTGCAGCTGATCTTAGGCATGAATATGATGAGGTGGGGATCACATCAAATTCAGATCAAAGAACAAATATCAAAGAGAGAGTATAAATAATACAAAAAAATACAACACGCAAAGGGGGTTAATTTAAGATGTTTTAGTGTACATTTTGGTAAAGGTTGACATCGCCCACCCCCACTCCTCATCACTCTTCCCCCACCTGCTCTTATAAAGTGCAATTGCACTCGGGTCAAAGGATTATTAACCAAGATGAGATTTATGCCAGCAATTGTCACCATGCGGCACATTTAAAGGGGATGAGAGGAGCTGGTTTGATTTGCCGTAATTAAAGTCGACTCTGATCACACACTCCATCCTTGTCTGCTGCACCAGGTGTGAAGCCTGCGTCTGCTCCACCAAGTTACCAATGAATAATTGACCCCACTTAATTGCACCAATCGGTGCAGCTGCGCCAAGTCAATAAGGCCCATTGGGTTTGTTTGTTTTATAAAAATCTGAACAGTGTTCCAAAACAACAATTTGGCCAGGGTTTCTGTGTATAAATGCAAGTAGCTCATCATAAGCAGTGATGTTGAGCAACATAATACTTTTTGACTGATAAACCAAACAATTTAAATTGAGAGGGCTAACCTCAAAACTCTGAATAGAATATAGAACAACAAATGAATTGTGTGTCATTGGAAATAGACTTGTTGACGAGTACTGTCGACACAGTACCATCCCACATGTTCATCTTTACACACTGAAGGGCAAATGAATTGTCTGTCTGAAAATGGAAAAAAAAAATCCATTCATCACCTGAAAACCACTTTATCCCAGAGCAAAAGTAGAAAAACATTTTCTGACATTTTAAGCTGTTTTTTCTCTTCAACAAAGAGCAGCTATGGGTATTTACCTTGTGATACAGTTTCTTGCTTCTTCTCACATTAAACAATCTGGGTCAGTCTTTAAATTTAGAATTTGTTTATTCCGGCAACAGCAGTGAGTTCTCTCTGCTCTCCCCAGATAAGCCTCTTAAAGACTGACTGGGTCATAATTTTTGATTAGTTCAGAAGCATTCCACCCCACCCCGGTTCACAGAAATTCTAAATAACATTTAGGCTTTGATATGGTCCATTTGAATTAAAAAACGTACAGTTGCTTTGGGATCAGAACTGACGCTGTCCCTCTCTCCACAGTTTCCCTTTGAAGACAACATGTTCCAGTCACTGTTCTACCCCATCCAGACCAAGTTCCTGGAAACAGTCAACACTCTGTGTGGACGGATTCCTCAGGTCTTCCTCAAGCAAATAGAAAAGACCATGAGGAAGGTTTTTGAGGAAAAGGTGATTCGCCATGCCAAACCGCACAAATAACTGATAGAGAAAGAGACTCTGATCTATTATCTGAAAACACCAAGGGCCCACCATCCTGTGGAATGTGTCGTATCAGCATCTCCTGGACTGAACTGGTGGTGCGTATGCAAAAATGACACTGTCAGGAATGTGTGTTATCTTCTATTGATAGTTATGGTAATAAGGTTTTGAATACAGAGAAGCATACAGTGCTGGTCAGTGATGCTGTTCAGTAGTTCTGCCTTATTGGTGTCTTACCTTGTGCACAGTCCTGTTATGTGCAGTGATTTAAAAATGAATGAGAAGACATTAGAAAGTGAAGGAAAGACATGAAGTGTTTTTTGTCAATCAGCTTTTCATCTCAATTTTAGACAAAAGACAAAAGCATATTTTTGACAACTGAGTGTTGCATTTGTTTTGATTGCCTTTGATAAACATGATTTGAATGCATCCTCTCCAATGTCATAGAGCTCTAAAGTCAACTTTGGACCTTGGAAAATTTTACTACTCAAAGCCATGAATTCATAAACCACTCCTCTAAAATTATGTGAATGTTTTACCAGCAAATAACTTGAAATTTGAGCCTGTGTGAATGACCAGAGCTGGTTACGTGTATTGTTGATCTGGGCTGCAGTTGCTCAATGCAGCTGACGGTATTGAATCCAGTCCAAGACGAAATATGGATTTTTATGTTATAGGATATGAAAATGCACTTTCAGAATTATGTGTCAACTGAGGACTGGGAGGTTGTTTGTACATGTCCACATGAGATGCTACACTGTCAGTGAATCAAAACCCAAAGTGCTAGCATTCAAAAGTACTACAACTGAGTATGTGCCATATCAATATCAATGTCTGTCATGTTTACTTTTTTTTTTTTTTTTCTTTAAATAAGAATGGCATAGACATGTGTTGACATTTTAGTTTGTGATATTGTGGGGTCTGCTGAGATCACAAGAATGATTTCTTTTAGCAATATTATTGTCAATATGGTGCGATGGTCTATATATCATATCACTCAAACTGGAAACTGGAAACGACTGTACAGTCAATATGTGTTTCTAAATAAAACAATGCAATGTGACGAGTTTTGCTTACAGATGCTTAATTCAAAGATGGAAAAACCCTTACCAGGCGGTATACAATTCACACTTATTTTGCAATGAGTTTGAAAAATAAAGTTATCACTGTCAGAAACTACTATTTGCAAGATGCATTTAAAAATTAACTGCATTTATGTCTAACAACTAGTATTTAGCATCATTTTAGGTGGAATATTACATTGTATATTGATCATAATCAAAGGAATGAAAAATGTAATTTCAGAAACAGTGCATTCAGACAAATAATTGATGATCACCCCTAAATCTGGTCATACTGTTTTGAAGATAAAAAATCTGATGTGATTACATTATATTATTTATTAAAGGTCTTATACTCAAATAAAGCAACAGGTCGCCGAACAATTGGATGGAGACAGCTGACACCTGCGTAAAGCAGACAGATCACATGCATCCTTTAAGCTGTCAGGCAACGGAGTCAAAAGATCAACATTTGCAAACATTTGATTAATATTATACTATTACATAACTATTAAATAATTTTGTCAGCTGTGATAATTTGAGGCTCTAGTATGGTTAGTTATCTAAGATGAAATACAATTTAGAGATGTACTGTACATTAATATTGGATATTTTGTTTATCTCATACAGAAAGAAAACTTCATACAACGGGCAAAGTAGTGCCACTGGTCCTTTTGATGTCATGAGTCACATGAAGGCGGAAAATACAGAAGTTTGTCCAATACAAAGAATTACACATTTGCAATATATATATACATACATACATATATATATATACATACATATATATATATATATATATATATATATATATATATATACACTCACCGGCCACTTTATTAGGTACACCTTGCTAGTGCGGGGTCGGACCCCCTTTTGCCTTCAGAACTGCTTTAATCCTTCGTGGCATAGATTCAACAAGGCCAGCAACAATACTCAGGTAGGCTGTGGCGTTGACACGATGCTCAATTGGTACTAATGAGCCCAAAGTGTGCCAAGAAAATATCCCCACACCATTACACCACCACCACCAGCCTTAACCGTTGATACAGGGCAGGATGGATCCATGCTTTCATTTTGTTGACGCCAAATTCTGACCCTACCATCCGAATGTCGCAGCAGAAATCGAGACTCATCAGACCAGGCAACGTTTTTCCAATCTTCTATTGTCCAATTTTGGTGAGCCTGTGCAAATTGTAGCCTCAGTTTCCTGTTCTTTGCTGACAGGAGTGGCACCCGGTGTGGTCTTCTGCTGCTGTGGCCCATCTGCCTCAAGGTTCGACGTGTTCTGCGTTCAGAGATGCTCTTCTGCATACCTCGGTTGTAACGAGTGGTTATTTGAGTTACTGTTGCCTTTCTATCAGCTCGAACCAGTCTGGCCATTCTCCTCTGACCTCTGGCATCAACAAGGCATTTGCGCCCACAGAACTGCCGCTCACTGGAAATTTTCTCTTTTTCGGACCATTCTCTGTCAACCCTAGAGATGGTTGTGCGTGAAAATCCCAGAAGATCAGCGGTTTCTGAAATACTCTTACCAGCACATCTGGCACCAACAACCATGCCACGTTCAAAGTCACTTAAATCACCTTTCTTCCCCATTCTGATGCTCGGTTTGAACTGCAGCAGATCGTCTTGACCATGTCTACATGCCTAAATGCATTGAGTTGCTGCCATGTGATTGGCTGATTAGAAATTTGCATTAACTAGCAGTTGGAAAGGTGTACCTAATAAAGTGGCCGGTGAGTATATATATATATACTGTATATATATGTGTGTGTGTGTGTGTGTGTATATATACATACATATGTATGTATTGCAAATGTGTGTGTATATATATATATACACATCTATGTGTATATATATATATATATACATCAGAATTGAATACTTGCAGTGTGTTTTCTGTCCCCTCGCTGAGTGGAAGCGTCAGTCCCCCGCCGCCCTGCCCTGCCCGTGGCCGCCTGTGGCCGCCCGTGTGCCGGTGCAGGCAGTGACCTCACGGCGCCATATTAAAATGCTCCCTCCTCTTCGCTGTGAGCTCCTAGCTCAGTTAGCAGTAACTAGCCACTAGTCTGCTTTTCATACCCACTGGGCTGACAGGGCAACGGCGTGATGGAAATTGACTCGCTCCAAGAGGCCCTCAGAGGTCAGTCCGCGTTAGTTGGTCGGTGTGGCTGCTCGGTGAGCCGCGGTGTTACAGAAACGCGTCAGTTACCGCCATTTTTTCACGCGCAGAGAGGTTTCAGCGCTCGAGCTAACGCCGCTAGCTAGCCGCTCCTCGGGACGAGCTAATGCTAACACTTGAAAGCGTCTCGCGGAAATGGTCCGCTGTGAGCCGAGTATATTGCCCGGACAACGTGGCTAATTGAAGTTCTACGCTATACAACTCGTTGTGTGTGTTCCTCCACGGTGGAGATGTGACGGAGGTGAAGTTAGTGGCCACTGTCACCGGCTACCAGCCTCCTGCTCGCCGGCTACGTAGCGGCTAAATTAACATGCTAGCATAACCACGTAACTTTCGCTGGTTAAGGCTAGCGAGGAACCTAGCTGGGTCGACAGCAGCTAGTACACCGGCTAACTAGGTTATGTAAATAGCTAACGATAGGGACGACGTGATCGTGTAACGTTGGTTCGATCCAAGGAAGCGCTCACTGTAGCCATGCAGTCTTTGTAACAGGCTTGTGGAAATGATACATTGGGGAAAGATTTAGACATGGGTTTTTTTTAATCCCTGGTCTCACGTGTTTGTAATGTACCTGTGCCTTTATTCACTCAGGGGTTTGTATTTTCTCCACAGATTTTGATAAGAAAACAAAGAAGGAGCCATCTCCTCTGCTGGAGCAGTTTCTATGTCATATTGCCAAGACTGGAGAGACCATGTAAGGGAACATTGAGTGCCTGTTCATTTCCCTCCCCTTCACAAAGGCACACATGTTGTTCATCTCATGTAAAGCATACTATATTGTGTGGAGTTTTAAGTAGTATAACATTTTCCATTTGGCAAATGTACCCGTCCATTTTCTTCTCCTATCTTAAATGTGATTCGCCAATATGTTGAACCTTATGTTTTGTCTTTTAGGGTTCAGTGGTCTCAATTTAAGAACTACTTCCTGTTTAAGTTGGAGAAGGTGATGGATGATTTTAGAGCCTCAGCACCGGAGCCGAGAGGCCCTGCAAATCCAAATGTGGAATCCATTCCATTTGAAGATATGAAAGAGAGAATCCTAAAGATTGTGAAGGGATACAATGGGTAGGTACTTCATTTCTGAATGATGGCAAAAGGTTGGATGGAGAATGGATAGTCATGTGCTTTGCTCCCCGTGCTAAGTATCTGTTGTAGGTAGTTACATGTCTGTTCCAACACCAGTTGCTTGCAATGACAATGTGAATATTTACAACCATGATATCTAAAACAAGTTTCAAATCGAGTTTTCCATTTATCCATTATTACGTCATGCAGCAACATGAGTTACTCAAATTGTGACAAAGTATGGCCATGTCAAACAATCAGGGACCAGTAAACTCCACATTTATTTGGTGTCATCACCAAAACTATAACACATGCATGTCTGGCTGGTATAATCTGTTTTAGCTGTGCTCATTGACATGACATTGGGAGCTTTTGAAATCACCCAAGGGTGCCCATGCTGGCCATTTGTCATACTGCAATCAGCAGCACAGCACAGCTACATGAACAAGAGCACTGATGGCAGGGGTGCTAATCCAGTGAGCACTGACCTGCCATCAGCTGACTTGTATATTGATGCCACAAACTGTTGCTCATTCCTTCATGATGTCAACAACCCACTGTTGAGAGGTAGAGGAAGGGGATCCAACTCAGCGCGAGGGGATCCAGTTGTGGTTTACAGCTGGTTTAGTCTGGAAAGGCTCGGTGCTGAGGTGGTTTGCGCTGTTATTCCCAGCACCACAGACATATTTCTCATTCTCAGTGGAGTCTCTGCAGCTTGCGGGCATTAGTGTATCAATACCTCACCAATGCTTATAGATATGCAGAGACAAGAAATCCAAGGAATTTGGCTATTCATCTTTCTAACATTTTTGGTCTAAAATTTGCACATAGGCTGTGTTCTTGAATATCTATACAAGTAAACATTGATCAGTATCAATGTTTTGTGAAAGCAAATGCATATAGACCCCTTAGCTATATCATAATCTGTTGAAATCGGTCCAGACACCCAGGTAGCTCAATTATAAGTCAGTTAATGTGTGTATGTAGATTTGACATTGGCAATATGTAATTCTATCTGTGAATGTGCTAAATTTGCTAACACTGACAAAGGCATATAGTTGAATCAGTTCACCAATGTGCAAAAGGCAGTCCCCACTTGAATCCAGCAATGTAGCCTGGGATGACATGTTGACATGTTATATATCACTTATTAAACAGCAAACTTTAACAATTTTGGTGGTTTGTGACGTAAAAGGTCAACCAATGTTGACAAGGAATCAGAAACTAAATAACTTAACATCCCCACCGAATACAGAAATTGGGACAGTATAATTCCACCAATAAGTTGGACTAGGCACACTGCGTGTAGACCTGGTAGTCCATTCATCTAATAAAATATCAATGCAAATCACGCTAAAAGTTTAGTCTGATTAAATGAGCATGTAACTGTACTTGGTATAGATGCAAGTGAATGACAATAGGCCTTTAAACCTGATCAACAGTGATCAAATTAATGTGTGGTCACAAATGGAAGAGGACATTGGAGTTGGCAGGATATTTTTTTATCTCCTCTGGCTCTGTAATGAAGCCTCAATCAATTGGACAGCTGCAGCCATAGCTGTTTCTTGTGCCCACTAATCAATTAGTAATCACTACTTCTGTTGTATTTTGTCTCACTTGCATATTTCTCTGTCAGGCTACGGTGAAGTGTAAATTTGTTTGAAATGCAACCCACTAATGGTCTTAACCACCTGTCTGGCTGAAGGTGCACTGTTGTGACTGTGTTTGTCACATAATGAAAAAAATAACGATGGTTTGATCACATTTACACAAATCTCAATTAATGTCCTACACAGTGAAACATAGTTGGTGGTTTTAATGTTTACCTGTACTTTTTCCCACTGTTGTGTAGGAATACTCATGCACATACTAATGTAATGTCTCCTCTTGTTGATCAGGTGACTGTAAGTATATATTGATGCTGTTTACAGTCTTTGAGAGCAGTTTCCGTTAGCCGGTAATTACCGGACTTTGACCGGTAAAATCTGCCGATGTCTGTCTTTTTTTTTTTTTTACCCCGTCGGTCAAAATGTCTGGTGAAAATATACAAGTCTGCTGCAGCTTTAGCCTCGGTAATCGATGCCACAAGTGCACAACAAGACGCCATTGCTGTAATGACTGCGCTGTCATGCGCTCATCAGAGATCCCAGCGAAATCTATCCCGAGTGGGCTTAACGTCAAGATAGCCTGCGTGATCCCTGTCTCCATTGTGCCAGCAGTACCCCACCCATCGGCCAGATGATGAAGTGGAGCACCTGTTGAGACGGCCACTTCACTTCATGTTGTGGCCGCTCCTGAGTCCTGCATGGCTCCACTTTTGGAGACCCGCAACTGCCTGCACCCGCACAGTCCAGCAACAGACCCGCCCCTCACCCGTGATTATTAAATGAAATCTGTACCGTGAAATTCCAGAACAATTCAAACCTGCCCGTTTCAGCAATAACGTGCAGGTAGCCGACCCCTTGCAGGACTCCGACCCGGCGATGATGCAACAGAGCGGACAGTTAACTGCAGCAAAATTGCGTAAAAAGTATGACAACAAAAATAAAAAGTTCAATTTGACCGGACTTTGTCAACATTTGTCCGGTAATTACAAAATCTGCTGATCACGTTGTCCACTGCCATTTTTTATCTAGCGGAAACCATGAGTTTTGTTGTGTGAACAATTCTCAGTGGAGGGGGCTTTGCTGCAAGTGTAGTGAAATATGCGATAATCTGCCCCCTTTCTCTTTTGTAGAAAGTGACAATATGCAAAGTAGCTGCTTTGACATTTTTAGCCTCAATGGACCAGCTTTCAAGGAATATTTAGTATAAATATTTTACAATAATATACCCATGTTGTACACTTACTTTTCTTCCCCTCACCACACAGCCGTACTGAAAATAGACATAATGGAGCCCGAATTACCAATTCCATGTTGTGTGAACTGGCCTTGTTCCTTCTTTTATTTCAGCATCCCGTTTACAATCCAACGTCTGTGTGAGTTGCTCACAGAACCCAAGAGGAACTATACAGGAACAGATAAATTTCTTCGTGGGGTGGAGAAGGTAAGAGCAAAGGAGCATGGTTATTTTTGCATTCTCAATTCGATACTACGGCACCTTTGGATTAATTCTCGTCTCCTTTTAGAATGTAATGGTTGTGAGCTGCATTCATCCAACTTCAGAGTAAGACAACAACTATGGAATACATATGAGATTGTTTGGGATTATGTTGTGTAATAGATTAAGACTTCTGTCCATCTATTTTTCTTTGCAGGAAAAATGGATGCAGTGCTGTTAATAGAATGAATGGCGTGATGCTTCCAGGGAACACGTCTGCTTTTACAGACAGGTTGGACTAGAAACTTCCAGGTTATTACTTTATTCGTAATTCTTTGTATTTTCCTTCTTTTTAAAATGTGTTTTTGCTATCAGAAAGGTGAATGGACCAGGAACTCCCCGGCCACTGAACCGACCAAAATTGTCTCTGGCTAACTCGCTTGCAGCCAACGGCCTGCCAGACAGCACAGACAACAAAGACATTAGCACAGAACAAGAGGATGATAAAGATTCCAGGTATGTCAGAACATCTGTTTTCTTTGATTTAAGGTAAATAAACCCAATACCTATCTCATGTGTACCTTTTTTTTTTTTTTGTAGTGAGGTGTCAGCGTCGGGAGGTTCCCTCGGAAGCTCGCTAAAGAACAAACATGTGGACACGGAGGAAGACATGGAGGCCGAGCAGCAGGAGGTGAAGAGACTCAAGTTTGGCAAGGACGAAGAGGATGAGGATGATGACGAGGAGGATGACGAGGATGAAGAGGAAGAGCAAGAGGGGGACACGCTGAGGCCTTTACACGCTGTCTGCCTGTCAAAAGAGGCAGAAGCGATGGTACAAGAAGAAGAGGATAAGATTGATTACAGCAAAGGGGACGATGCCTCCAGCTGCGCCACCGCATCAGAAGACCAAGGTTTGTGTTTTTAAAGATGTGTTTTCCGTTTTTGTTGGTTTGTGATGTGGAATGGGTTGAGATTTAGTTTTTTGTTTTGGCATTGTGCTCCTTTTTCCTGCACATGCAAAGCCATCAGTTTCATCAGAGACATGAAAGCCTCTTCGGTTTTGACCCAAACTAATGCAACAAATGTGTACTGTAGATGAGTGCACTCAGCTCACCAGCAGTGCACATACAAGCATGGTATGCACATTTTTATGTGGCACACTTTCAGTCTTAATTCCACATGGAGAATTACTTGGTGTAGATGGTAGTTACTATGTGAAAGCAGGCTACAAGACATGTGCACATCCTGTCTTAGAAAAAGAAAACCTTACAAATATGAGCTATTAACAACAATAAAACACAAGCTTTTGACTGCTCCACCTCTGCTCCCTGAGCCACATTTTACCATTTGAATGCACCATCCAGGTATTGTACAATCAAATCACCCGACAATCCACCACTCAAAAATATCTCTGCATACTTAAATTTCCAGTAGGTAAGAGGCTGTTTAATTGTCCTTCCACTTTGTAAACATGCTTCTAAACTTTCTCAAGGGATATTATTCATTGCAGGCAAGGGATCTGCGAATATTGCCCACATGCACTCGTTTGAGCTGGGGCTGTGTGTTAATAGCAGTCCTAAACCTTTTGGCATTAAAATGGCCTGTTATAGTGTCGTGTGTAGGTATAAAGTTCCCCTCTGTTCAAATAATGGAACCACCCGTCTGTTAGTTTTTTTTTGACCAATCATGCTGTGCTTTTTCTCTTTACATTATCCTGAGAGCTCACTGATGACATGCAGTTAACCAGAAATATGTCTGGCATAGAAGTAACTCCAATTGATCGCAGGTGGGGGGAGGGGCGGTTGCGATCACATAAAGCACTATGCCCATGTCAACCATGCGAAAAAGAGGCTCCCCACTCTGCAACTCACACATTCCATACTGCTTTATGGACAAAAATGTTGCCCTTTATTCCTTTTAAGGTGGAATTAAGTTTTGCATACATTCTGTCAAGGTTAGTTGGCCACGTTAAAATTGCAAATCCAGCATGGGCTAAACTTTCTACATCATCTGCATGTGTGAATTAACATTCTCCATTTGATGTTCTAATCTACAGTATAAACCCCATTAAAGTACTATAAGGAGAGGAAACAGAACCAATTTTGGGTGATTGATATAAATGTGTCACAAGGTTTCATAATTTTAAATTTGAGCCAGAGAAGAGGTGCAAATTTGTCACCTGAGCTTAAACACACATATTTATTACTTATTATTTATTACTTACTTATTCATTTTTTATTCTTATTACAGAGCCAACCAGCAGCACACAGACTGAAGTATGTGTGGGTTCCAGCCCGGAGGCAGAGCAGGCCGAGAGGGAGGTGCCGTGCGGCTCCCAGGAGGAGGGCAGTGACATGGATCAGACAGAGCAGCAGGCGCCAGCGTGTGTCGTTGAGAGCCCCGAAACCAGCAGAGACAGCGAGGAGAGCAACAGTGACCCAGTAAGCAGCAGCAGCAGTAGCAGCAGCAGCTGCAGCAGTGGTAGCAGCTGTAGCATAGAGGAGAACGCAGAGGTTGGCCGAGAAGACGTAGCTCTGGCTCCCTCCAGCAGTACAGCTGAACCTCCTACAGAGGGCGCCATGGAAAGTGCCATCTTGAACACTGGGACCACTGAGGAGCCCATGGAACAGGACTAGACTTGAAGGGCACGTGACACCATAAACCAGCTTGACCTTGAATCCAGCTTGACTGTCACTAAGAATGAGGATAACTGCACCTCACACACAAGACGAACACCTCGTCCCACTTTTGGACGCCCCTCCAAAATGGCTACTTGACATTGATGTGGGCATACAAATAAAGTTTAATTTGAAGGTTTTTTTTTTTTCCTTTTTTTTTTAACTGGAATATTTTATTGATCTTATCTTCTGTTTTAAGTTTCTTGAAAAAGGGGTTGGTTTCAGTGACTTTTGACACTTTGCAGATTTTTTTTTCTTCCTGTATTTGTCTCTTTTGTGTTAGTTTTGGGGGGAGGGGGGGGGGCTGCGGTGGTGTTTATGTTCTACCACTCTCCATTTAAACAGGTTAAGTACACACGCCCTCTTAAACCCAGTGGATCCAAATAACACACTGCAAGGGTCCGAACAGAGCCATAACAGCCTCACCATTTATATCATTGTTGAATATGAATTACTACCAATGTTTTCTTTTGTCACTGATGCTGGTGTAACAACATAGTCGAACAACAACCTGAGCAGAGAACCCTGCCGCAACTATCTTGTTACTCCACCAAGTTCTACCAGACTGTAGAGAACACGCATTGTTTTAAAGATTTACTTCTCCATCATAGTGAGATGGGAGACTTCATTTCCATTGTGTCCTTATCTTACCTTAACCATTTTCTTTTTTTGTGCTTGATACACTACCAATCCCACTGAACAATACCATAACATTCTACCTTGTAGAAGCGTCCTCTGTAAAATGAGATATTTTGGATGCATAAAACCCACATAATTTATATAATTATTTCAGCTCAACTTTTTTTGCAGGGGGGAATATGTTTTTTGTTTTGTCCACCAGTTGTAGTTTCCAAAACCAGCTGTAAGTACAAAGATGACTTCCGCTTTCTTTGTATTGTGATGTCACCATGTTCTTCACTGACTGATATCCAGAGTGGTTTCTGGTTCCAATTCTACACCTGTTTCTGCAGCTGTACTTTTGATATTTAGGATTTTAAATTTCTGTAAAGTAGATTTTTGTAGATTGTAATACAGTATGTGTTCACTGCCTTTGTGAAACCATATACAGTCTAATTGTATAATTTCTGTGTATATTCTGAATGCTTTTGCTTTCAATGCGGTATTCAGAATCAGCAATAAATGTTAACATTTTTATGCGTGGTGGTCTTGTTTATTTCGTCTTTTCTGTCCTCTAGCTTCAACATCCTGAATGTTTCTCTGTGTTCATAATTATTAATATAGCACTGCTGTTCTTTACCACATCATCCCATTCTTTGTCAATGGGAGTGTAATGTGTAATTGCAATTCAAACTCTAAACACCTATGTTCGCTTATGTGCTGTAAATTAAACACAATGCTCCCTGTGACTTTTATGTGGAGTTTGGTTTAGGTGGCTGTTTGGCCATTCGTAGCAATTTAATCCCTTCATCAGATAAAAATGTCCTTTTCACTCTTACAAAGATGCCATACGCATACACAAGGTAAATCAGTCCAGAATACGCTGGAGAATTGGCCTCAATTGCTTTTATTTAATCTTATCGAATCTGATTGTGCCACATCCACAGTAACCTAAGTAAATTGGTTTCCTGTTTATTTAAAATTTTGCACATGATTTAAAATTTTGATTTCAAAGAGAACCAACAAAAAGTTGCTCTTCCAGTTTCAACCCTCACCCACCAAAGCAAGGAGACCTTTCACCTTGTGCATCTGAGCTCCAGATAGTGTTTCAGTGGGTCTCCCTATGATGTGCTTTGCAGAAATTTCCTCAGTCTCTCAGAGGAAATAAATAGTGAACCATATTAATCCTCTGTTGAGACGGTGGGCCCTCGTCTCCAGGGAAACAAATGCCAGGTCAAGAGGGATATTAAAAGCAGCTTGACACTTGAATGATTTAGAATCTGACCCCGGCTTTGTGAGTGGTGGGTGATGTGAGAACATCGGGATGGTTTCACAATGGCCTCACTCGTATCGTATTCGACGAGTATCAAATAATTCCCGACATTTTGCTTACAGGTTGGCAATTTAAAGTAAAAAAGTGCAGAGGTAGATATTAATGCTACTTTCCTGCTACTCTTAACTGCTTAATCCTTTAATTGTAGATGAGCAGGTTTAGGGTATTAGCAAGGCCTTTGATCAAGCAAGTCAGTGAAATTAACGATGAAATTGAACTCTCCTTCATTTAGCTCCTGACCCCTTATGCAGTCATCGCCATGGACCCCCGGGCTTCTCTGAATTACACTTAAAACCCATGGAGCCGCTCTACAGTCATATTTGAGTTTCACGCCTCACATGCCCCAAGAGAGGAACATGGTCAGCAGCGGTGTGTAACAAATCACGCTGATTGACCTGAGACGTCAAAGACCTGAGTGTCGGACACACTCGGTGACAGGATTAAAAGAAGAAAA
>CAESWR010002566.1:587410-608242 GCA_903171835.1 Mullus surmuletus | reverse complement strand
GTCATTTTGGCAATCAGTGGCAGAAGGAATATCGATGTGAATGTATCTTATCTTTCTTTTATACATGATCTGATAGAAATGCTCTCAAATTCTCTAAAATAGAGCTGCTCTATCAAAATACCTGCCTGAGTGGGGATGCCATCATGTTTCTCAGAGAAGGAGCCCCGCAAGTCTGCAGGTGGCTCAAAGGGTGGATGACAAGGGCTTAACCTGACCTTTAGCGGCCTGCTGCTGGTCAACTCATCATCCTGGATCCCTTGCTGAAGTTTCCTCTAAGTGTTTTTGTTCTTTGTGGGACAATTTGGCTGTTCTTTTCTTTTTAATCCCCATCTGCATTTACACAGATGTTCCCAAACATGTTTTGGGGCGAATTTCCGGCAGTTGCTGTGTCATGTTTTCTCAGGGTTTTCAGCTGGCGGCGGAGCATCTGAGGTTACCTTGGCCTCTACGACGGCTTCAGTGCAGGCCTGCAGCATGGTGAGGTGGTGGGCGAACACCAGGAACTTCAGCTGCTCTGCCTCCAGCATCATCTTAATGTAGTCCTTCACTGCGCCCGCCTGGACGCACACAGACACAAACAGAACAGAAATAGAAAGATGAAAGCCAGCCACGGAATCCATCACTTCACGGCTCGACCCCACACAGAGGAATCGGCCAGATCAGTGAAGAAGTCAATTAATCACCACGGTTCCTTTTCTGTGTGATCGATTCTCCATCGAACGCCGGGGATCTGGACTTTAAAGCAGCGCGCACAGAGCCAGCAGGCGCGTTTTCAGAGAGCAAATCAATAATTGCTCCGTCTGTCGAGATTTCGACAACCACAAGAAACTCAAACACACACATCCCAGACAACAGAACAACTTAATAAAGATAACAGGCTTTTACTTTGTGGGTTTCATAGTTTTCATTATTTTTTCTGGTCTTGTATTTTGTTTGTATTTACATTGTGATGTAATGCACTTGACCTTTTGTTTGATTTAATATGCAATTTATCTATTTTATTCATCCATATTTTAAGGGCTGAAGAAAGGGGAAAATATTTTGGGGAGCCTATTGCTGTGTTGTAATATCCTGTTTTTATCCATTAAATCTAATAAATCCTACCTAGATGTTAGTATTTTAGATGTGAGTTTCGAAAATCATAAAAAAATTGTTTCTGGATGTTTTTGTCATTCCCCGTCCCAGCTCACAATAATAATAATCATCACACTTAATCACAATCACAAAATACTGCAGTAAAAATTCCTCATTGCCACGTTATTTTCTTGGCTCTATTCTGAACTACATTTTTCGTGCTGTTGTTTTATTTATGAAGACAAAAAGCAACAATGCTTTTAAATAGAGCGGCGTTGCCTGTGTTTCTGCTGAGGCCGGTGACCTTGATTGACAGCATAAAGCTGAAGGCGGCTGGGCAGCGAGTTGGTTGTCCATCTCCTGCAGGTATTTGCATGTGCTGCCCGCTGATAGCTCTGCGACAGCGTGGCTGCGGCGGATGAGTCGTGCAAGCATGTCATTTGGATCCTGGGGCCAAAAGAATAGAGAAAGGAATGGTGACGTTTGATTCGAGTCAAACAGTCCTCAGTGGACGACTAGTACCTCCCCCTCTGACAACCTCGGCAGCCATCACACCTGCTCTGGTGGGAGAACTTCTGCCTCGCCTCACTGATAATTAGTCGATGCGCCTGATAATGAATCTCTTCGCCAGGCCTGCCGACCCCGTTCTGATCTGGGGGGTCCTCATTACTGAATCACCGCTTTCCTTCCGCTGAGTTTAATTAGTGCACAAACTTCTCAGCTGTCTGAAGCGGCCCGTTAGCCGGCTTTAAAGTCCGGCATCAGAGCTGTCCTCTCTGGGTAATTGGGAGCAGATGCTTGGCGGGTAAAGCAATAAAAATACCCCAAAGGCGTTTGGCAGCACCGTCGCCAAGTGGACTGGCAGGCACCCGGGCCGCCGAGCTCGTCAGAGTGACATAGATGCGAGAATCCATTTCCTGATGATCCAAAAAAAGAAGAAAGTGTGACTTTAAAAACCGATAGGAGAGGAAATGAGAGCGCGTGTCGGTATCTGCTTTGATGCGCAATGAAAGGAGGTCCGGTGTTGGGCTAAACTGAGCAGAAATCCAATCAGCAAACAGAGACGAGGATCCGAGCGGGGAGTCAGGCTGAGCTTGTCGATGATTGCATTCGCTGGTTATCTCCTGTCTTCGTTAACCTCGGGGGCCATGCTCTTCATGGCTGAGGGCATTTGGGCTAATTGAGAGGAACGCCAGCCCTCGAACAAGGCGAACTGCTGTGGAGGGTTTTGGTAGATATGTTTACTCAGCTTCTAGCAGCGGAGGAACAGGTAGGCGCTGGGATGAGCGGAAACATTGTCGGCAACATAAACGCTTGTTAAATCCTCCCTGCTCGTCGTGTGACCTCCCAACCCCCCTTACACTGCATGCATCCTTCCCACACGCAGAATTTCTCCCCATTAAATGTCGCTTCAAACCTGGAGTGGAGAATCTCCATAGCAACTGCATCACAGAGATGCTATTTTAGTGCCGTGTGTAACTTTGAGATAAGGTGTAATCATGCCGGGCCGGACGCAACTAAATAATACCTCTGTTATAACTCCCCTACTTTGTCGAAGTGCTTTTGCTGGCGACCATTAGGCTCTGTTACCATGGAGATGCTTTCCCATGAGATCTCACCGGGTGGCTGGCCCAAGTGTTGTGAGCAAGAGAAATGCCGCACTATTAGTCCACCTACAAATAGGATAAAACCAAGTCTTTTGACCAGGTTTACATCAGGTTTGGCTCTGCCTTTCTGATTCTTTCCAGAGATTTTTGATGTCTTTGGATTGTAAGGATGTTCTGTGAAACTATTGGCTGCTACCTGGATGTCTGTTTTGGACCGAACTGCACGTGTCAAGGAGGTGCATTTCTTGATCAGGAACCGTCTCAATTTAACCTCATTTATAAAAAACTCTGATCCAATTCAAGCGGCACTCCTTTCACACATTTCGAAATTTACAGAGACATAACATGAGAAGCACTTGACAACCATGGTGAAATATAACTTACCATGGTTGATTGGAAGAAAACTGGTAGCAGACTCAGGTTTGAACAGAGGGTGGAAGCATTTGGTGAAGTTAACTGTTGTTCTATAACCCATTTTTTCCCACATGGAACAGAGGAGTTAGATTGTTTAACTTGGATGTGATGCAACAAGTTATAAACCGACCGCAAGGGGGGAATCTGCAGCACTAATATTTTGACCAATTTGGAAAAAAAGTGACCTTAAAAATTTGAGCAGTACTCCCACATATACAATGTTTGAATTTTTATCGAATTGCATAAAATCTTTTCAGCCGAGGTTGCACACATTTTACAAAAAAAAAAAATCTGTCACAATATCTTGTGCTCCTAACATACCTATGAGAACATTTAAAATTATGAATAATATTTAGTTGAACAAATAATTCAGTTTTTATCTATAGTGTTGTTTGGATTTATTTGTTGTTATTGTTCTTCAGTTTTTGTGCAGCAATAATTGCCTGCCCAACAAGAATAAAAGAAACACCCTCTGACACTGAAGCACTGGCTTCTCCCCCATTACCTTGGCGATGGCAGTTTGCTTGTACATGTGTGTGACCAGGCTCATGACCTCGGTGAAGGAGCTGTCCACGCCAGTGACCTCTGACCCACATCCTTTCATCAGTCTCTCCCACTCAGCGAAGCTGGCTGTGGCCTCCTGCAAAGCAAAGAGTGTGTCTGTGTCCTTTTATTTCTTTCACAGCTCTATCTGCTGTATTTTTTTTTTAAGATATAAAGGGCAAAACAATTAATGGTGCTGCTGGGTGTCCTACTTTTCCTGGAAGAGAAAGAAAGAAAGAGGGAAAAAAAAGAGAGAGAGAGAGATGGAGAATTCCCAAGGATGCCACCCCCTCCGACTGCTCTGCTGTGTTAGCTGGGTCATGAGCATCTCCCAATTATAGCTGGCTGGTGACAAGCTGGGGTCGAAGATGGAGAAGTAGCTGGGATGCTACAATAAATCAAAGACGCCTTGCCTGCTCTCAAGGTGATTGGCCAGAAGTATTTAAAGGTGGGAGGCGGAGAAAGGACTGCGGCGGATGGGCGAGGAGCCACACGCGCTTCCTCTACCGCTCACAGACGAGCCGCGGTCCACATGTAGGTTGGTTTATCAGGTGCATGGGGCCAAAAAGAAGAAAAAAAGAAGATAACTACAAGCCGTGTCTCTGAAGGATCAGCCTCCACCTGCATCTTACTGCAAACGTCTGAATGCAAGCGCACACATGACGGGACCTTCCTCTACATTCGTGTGCGGCTGAGACAAAGAAAGGAATGTGGAGCACAGTTAGTGAAATCATTAGCATTTGAGAGGATTGGAGTCAAAGTGAAGGACGGACGCGCGAATAAACGGGGGAAAAGCTGCTTTTCCTTCATGTCCCTTTCCTCAGATGTTTTCCTCAGCAGCACTTGCATCAACCTGCGCTTCCAAATGGCTTTTTCTTCTAATTAAAAAAAACCCCAGAACATTCAAGCTTGGGGGGGTGGGATGGGGGGGAGGGGGGGACGAGTGGCACAAACACTCCACCCTTGATGATAGTCACTCGACTAAGAGCGACAAAAGGCCAGGGCTGAAAACGTAAAGGGCAGGAGGGGCATAAAAAGTGTCTGGCTACGGAAGATAAAAGCGTCATTAGGGAGTAAAATGAGATAGCACGGCAGGCCGAAGAAGCCAGCCGCTGCCGTGTGCGGTATACGTTGCCACTTAGCTGCAAAAATGCTGAAATAATGTTTAGCAGCCTCCTTTTATGCGTTGCAACTTTGTGAAGGAGAGTCGCCTCATTCAGCAAACAGCTGTGAGCAAAAATCTGCATGACAAATCACATTTTTATGAGGATTTTACTTATGTGAGTGCAAACCCTGATGCGTTTTAACATTGAAAAGCAGAGCATCTGTGGAGTCCCTCAGACAGGAAGCAAGAGACTTCTATCTTGATAACAATTCTATTTTTCAGCTGCGGAACCTGCCAAAGGGCTGATATGAGGCGCTTCTGCTTCCTGAGCTGTCTGTCTGCGTCCTGCACAGGATAGGGTGGAAAAGTGGATTCCTTTTTGACATATCTTCGATACTTTTCCCAGATCTGCTTAAAGCCCCGCCCTCTTGTGCTGTGATTGACTGGATCACAATCTCTACTACCTGATGTGGCTGCACTCATAATGATCATATGATTTTCATGAATGAACAAATGAATGTACTTTCCGCGAGTATGGCCCAGTGTTTACAATATTGTAGATATTAATTTAGAATAACTTAGAATTAGTAACTTAGAAGATACAAAATTTAAAGTTGTATGGTGCCCTCGTGCACTCCACTTTAATATCAAATTATAACTTTGGGACCCAGCTGTGGGGAACACCAGCCCCAACCCTTTCACATGTAAATCAATAAATTGATAGCTGAAAAGATCAGTAGACGGACAAATGTGAAAGTGCAGACTGAGTGCAATGAACTTTCAAGCAAAGGGCCACGAAACATGACGTGAACCTTTCCTACATGTGCACCCAGTGGCTTAATTGGCGCCTCTGTGTTGGAACATTGACCATATTTAGCCTTCCAATTAAAGCGTCCACCGGCATTCTGGGAGATTGTGTGGTAAAAAAAGCTGTATCATCACTTTCCTTATTGTTGTATCATTGGAGGGACGGGGTCTCGGTGTGTAATTAGTGCTGAAAGAGCCTCCTGCAGTGTTTCCACTACTGCTGCGGCTGCTGCTGATACCGTACAAACGGCAACAAAGGCCAGCGAGCGGCTGTTGAAAGTGCAAATCGTTGCCGGTGCCTCCAGTGGGACCCCCAACCCCTTACCCCCCACCCTCCCACCTCCCCTTGTGCAGCCTCAACTCCGGTGACCTCACACTGAGAGGCACACATGCCGGGTCAGGGCTGCATTAGCATTCACGTGTACATCCAGCGCGAACGTAGGAGGCAGAGAGATGCAAACACCTACACAGAAACACGACTTTTTCTCCACAAACGCTTCTGCTTCAACTGTGGTGGGAAGGCAGCGAGATGTAACATCACAGCTGCGGCTTCTTTACCCTGCTGGTTGCAAACAGCCCACACGCATGAATGGATGCTTTCTTATTTAAATGCTTTGATAACATCCTCTCGCGCCTCAGTGGACTTTAACACAAGCTCTTAAACCGGAGTTAAATAGAGTATCCATAAATAGTTTAAAGACGTTTGTTAATGAGGATGTACATGTGACTGTATCCTCATCCCTCCTCCTCAAACATCACCAAGAAACAAACCAACAGTCCAATCTGTGCGGCAGTGACTTGTTTTTTCCCGCCAACACACACTTCCTGAGGGAGCTTTCAAACTGCCAGTGTGCTCATCCCTCTCGAAGTGGAGACACTTCACTGTCATTTGCATTTTTTTCCCCTACCTCATCCAAAGAGAAAGATGCCCGTAAGAACCCTCCCGAGGAAGAGCCTTGCAGAGAGACACTGACGGAGTAACAAGCACAAATGATACAGTATATATTTGAAAACAGGGGTCAATGAGATCAATACATGGCAGCTTCAAAAATCCAAATGGTCTACTTAGATTGGATGATATCTACATGCACATTTTAGGTGTTTTGATGGATGTTTTGATCAGATAATGCCTAATTTCAATATGTAAACGCCATTTTATTATTGTTTTTGATTCGATTGATTGGCTGGGAGGTCCGACATCTATCATTTGTTGCCTGCTTCATCTTCAAAGATTCAGTGAGAGAATAGAATAGATTTTGAGATGGAACTTTGAGAGAGCAGCAGGCAAATGTAAAACTGTAAGGATGAAGAATGGAGACAGTTGTTTTTTTTCCATCCATCCGCCCCTCTGAAGTGAGAGAGAACATTTTAGAGTCTCATTTTAGCAAACGGTGTGAATCTGCGGCGTCACATTTCAGCAGGAAGTGACAGTCGGACTGCATAATTAGATCAGTGACGCGGATGGATTTCTGTGAAAATCGACATCTACCTTAGCAGCCTCCTTTGGCAAGTCGAATGGGATGCGCTGGCGAATTTTTGGGGGAAGCTGAGTGAGCACCTCAGCCTTGAGGCGGCGGATCATGATCTGGCTCAGCTGGCTGTGCAGCTCCTCCAGGTTGGACGCCCCGCGACAGTCCCACTGCCTGCGAGTCCCGAAGTACCTGTAACAGAAAACTTCCTGATATTTATTTACCGCAAAGCTCTGACAAAGTAGTTAAACACAGTTACACATTCCCACCTGGGAGCAGTCTGGCTCTACAACCATCGTTTGCCATCGAGCAACTTTACCTGAGCAGTCGGGGATCTGTATTCCGCTTCGGGGCAATTTGAAGAGCAGCGAAAGTGTTTTGTCTAATGGCCACAGCAGCTAGTTCATCCCAAAAACTCACAGGCAACTTTCACAATTCATTAGCCAAATGGAGTTCTAGAATAGAACTGGACCCGCACACAAAAGGCTGGTCATCTGCCATGTTGGCTGGACACTCTTAACAAGGTGCTGCCAGAACGTGCCGTTTACTTTATGCCAGTAGCTGAGGGAGAGAGGGAGATCTTTAAAACTGTGCTGATGTGGGGGTTTGAACCCGAAAGTCTTCAGCTGCTTTTACGGCATCACTGAAGATGTGTGTGTGTGTAATTGGCTATATAGTTGCTGTTGTTAATGGCGGAGAACCCATCCCCCAAATGAGCTGCCAACTTTGATGGTCATCCAAAAACAATACATTTGATGCGTTTGTCCACACATGCAATTGATCATCATCTGGCTTCCGTTACCTTCTGGCTCAGACTACAAACTCAGCTGTCAGCTACAGTCCGCCTCCTCCCAGCAGACCCCCACAAAGAGAAGGGAAGCTAGATGGCAGGTGAGATAGACAGACTCCACTCCTCCACAGAGACATACGTGAAACATTCATTTCACTTCCAAACAAACAAGTGGGGACGTCAACGGAAACAGCAACAATGCTCCTCCTGACTGCTGGCCTGTGAGTCACATGCAGGCAGGTAGGCAGGTAGGCCAGCCCACAGTGCACCACTTTTATGGAAGGATGATGGTGAAATTCTCTGGTAACTCTCTGATCCGGCAACCTAATGTGACATCAGCAGGAAGTCATTGACTTGCATAAGATGCTCCGCCCATTTCAGCAGCAGCACGGAGCATAATGGCCCCGTCTCTCTTCCCTCCTGTGCTTGACAATGTGAAACGCATGAACGCACACACGATACAAAGTGTGCAGGCTCACCTGTAATGGGCATTGCAGTATTTCTTGGCATAGTCAGTCCAGGTCCCGAACCTCCTGGGGTAAAGTGCATCAATCTGCATAAAAAGCTGTGAAACACAGAGGGAATGGAGCTTAGCAGCAACTAAAATCGCACAGGGAGGCAGAGTGTATGTGTGTGAGTGTATGAGAGCGAGATATCTCAGTGCCTCATTTTCAATAAATTTTTTTCATAAATATTCTCTTCAATCTCTCCCTTCCATTCCCCCCGCCCCTAACTTTATAGCAAACAGCGATTGAAACAGAATGTCCTGTTTTCACAGGTAACAGGCACAACAGTGGCAGCTTTCGAAAGAGATGGCATTCCTCCTCTGATAAATGAAAAGTTGGGGGGAAAAAGAATTTTTAACTTTAGTAAGAAATTTTACAACTCAGTGCAGAGTGTTCTCGGTCTGAAAATGAACACAGGAAATTAAAATATATGTTGGTGTCAATTAACTGGGTCA
Organism: Mullus surmuletus; assembly: GCA_903171835.1. Classification (NCBI taxonomy): domain Eukaryota; kingdom Metazoa; phylum Chordata; class Actinopteri; order Syngnathiformes; family Mullidae; genus Mullus; species Mullus surmuletus. The sequence continues at coordinate 599,472 of CAESWR010002566.1, read as the reverse complement.
ACTTGGCAATGGCACGAAACTTGAAAATGTAATTAAATCAGAATAAAGGCATCGATTCACATGACAAACCTGGCTGGCTCAAAGACCGAGAGTCATTCCAATGATCTTTGCATCACTGACAAATTACAGCCTGCTGATTTCTGCGTATGGAAACGACAGTGTGCATCAAGGTTCCTGAGCACCACATCCTGTCAAATGTTTTTGTATTTGCAGCAATTTCTGAAGTAATGACAGGTAATCATCGGCGAGGCGATCCGAATAAGCAGACCCGGTGAGCGCGCTATTCTAAATTCAGCACTTGTTCAACAGCAGCTTTGCACGCCCCCACCAACGCCCCCCCCCCCCCAACCCTGTTGATATAATAGGTGGGTGGAATGAGGGCACATCATGAGCAGAGCAGCATGCCCTGAGCTGTGTGCTAACTGGATGTCAGAGCCACAGTGAGTAATGATGGCAGGGACAGGGCTTATCAGTTTTATGCTGCCGATGATAAAATGTTATATGCAGTTTCAGATTCTAGTGGGGGGGGGGGTAGATGATATCTAAAAAAAACTAGCCTCACCACTGCAGGAGACAGTATAACACACGTCACACACACGCACTCATACTTCCACAATGACTTCTCCTGAACGTCTCTCTATTCTGGAATTAATTAGCAGCCGAGATTTCAAAAGTTAATTATCACAATCAGTTTTAGGCAATAATTAAGTTTTCCTCGCAGCAATGCGGTGACACCTCACAAAGATACCTCAATGTAGTCAACAACAAATCTGTGATGCGAGTGCAGGATAACCACTTTATGAAGCAGGTTATTAGCTCGCTCTGCTGACATGTTTAAAGACCAACTTGACAAGTGATTTCTTTTTTCTTTTCTTTTTTTAATTGAAAAGAAGTAATCAGCCTCTTCAGCAAATGAAACATTGTCCTTGCATTGATGGGGGTCAAATGATCATCGATGAGAAGCGCTAAAGTAAAGATAGACCGGCCTAAAGGATGGGCCCAATGCCTGGGAACTTATGCCCAATAATTATTGCCTAGCAATAGTTGCCTAGTGCCTTGATTCCAGCTGCCCATCAACAGACATCCAAGCCATTGAGCACATGATAGCCACAAGACTGCTTTAAGGTGATGTTGTCACGTCAGAGCTGAGACGTCAGAAAGATAGGTCAGCAGCAGGACACACACAGAAAGAGTTTTCTATGGCAGCTAGTTGGACCACAGGAGCCCCGAACCTTCTTGCTTCATGGGATGAAGAGGAACAAGAAGGAGAGCCATTCAGCCAGCTTGCAGAGCAGACACCCACCACAAACCTGCAGCCTGTAATGTCAGCTGTCTGTCAGACTTATAGCAACATCCAGCAGGGACATCTGGACCTGAACGACCATTGGTTTGATGAGCATGAGACAACAAGTGTGGCTTCGGCTAGAGAGAAATCGGCAGCCGGTGATGCTGCCGATGCAACCCAGCAGTCGGAGCACAGGATCAACCAGAAACCTGCTCAGCTCAGTGAGGCTCTGCAAGCTGAAATGAAGACGCGCCAGGAGCTGGAAACAAGAGTGGCCAAGCAAATGAAGCACAACTCTGAGCTGTCACAAGAGAAGGACGCCCTGCTTTTAGAAATTGCGGCACTGAGAATTCAGGCTGAACAAAGGGAGGGAGACAACATGAACGAGGACCCAAGGGTGCAGGCAGCTATGGCCCAGGCAAAGATGGTCTTGGAGAATCAGAAACACCTGTGGGAAGAAGAAAGGTGCTCTCTGCTGGCCAAGCAACACAAGGAAAAATGTGCTCTGCTGGCCGAGCTGGAGCAGGCTCAGCAGGACCTGGAGGACGGGAGGTGCTGCTGGCAGAAGGAGAGGAGAAGCCTCCTGGAGTCTCTCTGTGACATCCAGAAGACTCTGGAGGAGAAGGATAGAAACAGCACTGCCGTGATGGACAAGCTTCATCACTTAGAGAGGGGGATTGGAGACACACGGAAGGAGCACAAGAACCCGTCTATGTGGAGGGGCTTCAAACTACACTTTAAATGAACCCACCCCCGTCAGGCACCTCAACCCTCACACTCAATCTCACCATTGACCCACCTGCATTCACACTAAACACAAACTTCTTAAATTAGTATTTCTGACTCTAACATACACAGTGTTTGAACATTGTGTGTGCAGGACTCTTGGGGTCAGTTATATTCTTTTACATTTTGAAGTGAATGTTCAACCACTAGCACAAATCAAATCCATACCACCAGTGTTTTCATGATTAATTGCTTACCAGGGCACATGGATCCAATCTCCTCATTTGCCGCTGATACTGCTCAGACTTGTCACATTTGACTTTAAAATGTACAAAACTTTCTAAGAAACATAACTGTTTTCAGATAGAAGTTTATTTTTATCTTCTGCAGCTGCACTGCCTACAAAAATCACGCTGATAATTCGAGAACAACTAGAGCTATTCAGGTCCTGGATTTATATGGCTACAGAACAGAAGGTCCATGTAATTATTCATCTTCCGAACAAACTTGGAACATAAACCTTCCCAGAGGAAACCCCCCCAATAAAACATGTCAAAACGTGCAGTTCCTTTGGGAATAGTGTGCTAAGTGTTTTTAGCAGTGATCTGTGTAAGCATGTTGAAAAAAAAACAAAAAAACAACTACTGATAAAAACCCTTGAGTAAAGAAGTGGCTCCTCCAATCAAGTGACTTTGTTTGCCTGCCTAGCAATGGTATCTAGGCAGGAACAAATCAGGTGCGATGATTATGTCAAAGGAACCATTTTGTCCACTAATGTGCAGTTTTTAATTTCTAAAATAGACTGAACTAATTTGAAAAGATCTGTGCAGGTAAACGTTCTGATCTCTGGAAAGCTGTTTTCAGGAGCTGCAGCATCTCGCTGAGTGCACCTCCAGTTTCAACTGTGTCAGGCATTTTTTATAGATTTAGAAGCAGTTTGTAACTCAGTTAAGAGACGTTCTGCAGAAATAAAGCAATATTTTCAATGTGCAGCGCAAACTAAAACCCTTCAGTCATGAATAATTATGGAGATGTGTGTGTCTGCAAAAATTAATTATGCACCCCCTCCCTTTTTTATCACAATCAATGGTTGTGGTGAAAAATAAAAAAGACCAGCTAAGGTAGTTGAAAATGATAAAAATGAATGTGTGTATTTTGAAAACCCACCAAATAAACTGACTACTAATCTGTCATTATTTACCGAGTCATTATCATGATAATCTGAGAGCTAAGAGGAATGCTGCTGGTGATGCTGGAAGGGAAGCAGAGCTGCATCAGCGCTCCATCATTAGGCAACATACTTGGCTTCTTATTGATGCTGTATTGTGTCTTCACATTCCAAAAAGATTTTATATTCAGAAAGTTGGCTTCATCTGGCTGCTACAATCTACTGCCTCAATATAACATATATAAAAACCCTATAATAAATCATTATGGAGAGGGGAATGGGTCTGGCGCTCTCCAAACATCATTGTCCTGCGAACAGCCCTTCTTATTGTCTCTAAATTCAATAGTTTTCCCCCTGTGCGCTTCTTTTTATTACTTGTCTCATTTATTGCAGTGCACTGTCTGTTCATAACGGGCCTTGCAAATGAAGTTTTTGCAACAAAGGTTATTGAAATAAATCCCCGGGATACTCCAGGATAAGTGATGCCGGAGAGAATTAATTGGCATTTTGAGTGCCGGATCAAATCGTAACCTGCTCTGGAACAGGTTACCATGGCGATTCACCTGCACACCTTCACCGTGAGCTCCCAATCGTCCTGAAAATCTCAGTGTAATAATCAGCTCCTGAAAGATCCTGTATTTGAATTAAAAATTTCACACCTGGTGCGACAAGCACACTATTCACATTAAGATGAAATCAGAAAGGCTTAGTCTGCTTGAATTAACATTTTTCCCACCACCAGCGACTCACCCTCCATGGACTGTAGCTAAATCATCACCACCATTTAATCAGATGTTATTACCTCCTCAGGTCGACCTAGGGCCGGTGTGCCCGTCAGCAGGATTGCCCGCTTGGCGCTCTGAATCAGAGGCACTAGAATCTTGGTTCGTGCTGCGTTCCTGGATTTCAGGTAATGCGACTCGTCCACCACCACCACGGCGAAGCGCTGCATGGTCAGAGCCTCCACCAAGGCACGTGCATCCGTGGTGAGCAGGCCATATCCCAGAATGGTCACCTTACTGCTGCCAATGCCCCTGCGGTACAAACATACAACAGAGAATTTCTGCGATTAGGATTGAACAATTATTTAAACTGAACAAAGAAAAATGCTGAATAGGAAATGAATGAATTATCTCATCAAAGTAAATTCCAGCATAAAATCAATGAAAAGTAAACATAATCACACAAAGTCACAATCTAGGAGCAAACAAGGATGTCACAATAGAGCGGATCAGTTGCAGTGCAGCAGTGCTGGTGTATATAAATTAAACCACATCATGTGATTTTATCCCAAATGACAATTCTCTTTCAAAATTCCAATATCTGTCTCATTATTCCAACAATTCTAACAACTCATTATGCAAAACAAATTCACTTTTTGATCAATCAGTAAGAATCCATGTCACGTCACGTCCACGTCATTAAAATAAATTGAAATGTTCCGGTAAATCAACAGTTCTAAGAGTTTCATTCAATGGTTTGGGTGTGGTTGACACTTGAACACTTGAAAATTAATTCCCACAGAGCTGATGACTCCAGACTGTAAAATCACAGTGATGCTTTGAGTCTGAGCTGACAGTTGTACATTTGTGGGTGTTGAGTCTCGGTCTAGTTGAGAGGTGAAAATCCAGAACCAGAATCATCTTTCAAATTCCCGCTGAGCTCAGTAACAGCTTTTATTCATTCACAAACGTGTGCTCCGATGTTCCAGTGTTTATTGACCTAGCCTCCTTGTGGGAAAGTCAACCAGACTATTGAGAAAGGGAGTGTGGACTTGATCAAATGTTAAAATACACAGACACGCTCTCGCACACAGCTATATTTCTGAGGTTATGCGCAGCCCAAACACAAACTCACAGGCACAGTCAGAGATAAACAAACAAAAAGAAATCAGAAAGGCGGCATACAGCTGCATGAAACCCAATAAGAATCTCAGCTAAATCAAAAAGATTCCTGCATCTGTCAGCCTCTAATTTTTCTGTCTTCTCACACATGCACACACACACACACACATTTGCATGCTGAAATAAACCCGAGGTGCCATTCATGTTCTACAAAAGAACAAGTGAGTCAAAATAGCGAGAGGAGGTGATGCATAATTTTTTTTCTTGCCTCCCTGTTCAGTCATTAACACATCCAGTTCAAGGACGTGTTTTTCCCTGGAAGCCTTTCACAACCTCTTTGCACCTCATCTGCGATGGCGGCGGCGGCAGCAGCAGCGGGGAGTGCACGCCGCCCCCTGCCCCCCCCTTCCCTCACAAGTTACAAACAAGGAAAGTTTGTTTCATTCAAAAAACAGGCAGAAGTCAGGGAAAGTTATGAGATTAGTACTTTAATAGTACTTTGAATGAAGCGTCCACCATGTTTATATACAAGATGGATCAATAAAAACATCAGAGTGCATTTCTCTGCCGCAGCTTTCCCACTTCCTGCGCTGAGAATTTCAGCTCTTGTTCAATATTGCAAGCGTCGCCTTGACATGATTCGCCTGTCAGCTCTGTCAAACATCGGCCAGCGCCGACTTACCGACACCCGGGGACACTTTGAGATTAATTTGTCAGTGCCGACTCCTCTGTCGATCATTCCGCCTCACTTCCACACTAACCATCTCAGGGGTGACCGAGTGTGATTTAATCTGCTCATGCTGAATTATCACCAGAGGAGCCCCCACTCACCACTACGCTTCCACCATCTTCACCATCAGTGTAGCTGCAGCCATCTGCTCTTAATTCAGCCACCTCCAGTAAGCAATTTCAGGAGCAATTTCAGTGAAAAATGTGAGTAATCATGTATATTTCGTCTCAGTTATTCCAGATTACCACTTCAATTTAAAACTGATATCTGACTAATTGTTTAAAAGATCTCCATCTTAAATTGAAAACCAACTTCAATGGCACTTTCTTCCAACCAATGCGAAGAAAACTCTTCCAATGATCTGAAAGTGTCTCATACATATACACATGACTTACAGCACTTTCTACTATCGTGATACAATATGAAATTTTGAGGTTGTCCACATTCTAACTTTAATAATTTGTCAAACTGCCATCATCTTGTAGGTTGGCAATATGACCTTCAATGAAGAGAACATGATCCTCATTCAGCATTTTGCGATATGAAACATCAAATCAGATATCTACTGATTTGTTTGAAGCTCGGGTGATTTTAGAGCACAAGAAGAGACCATGCTTTTAATGCATTAGTGGGTGGTATACTGGCTAATTCCGAATATCTGCATTCATTTTTCTTGGATTATAATTTTTTCCCCATACCCATAAACAAATGAATTGCTAAAAAAAACGCTCACAGATCCTGACCACGTGGCCAGCTGAGGGCGTAAACACGAGCTAGCGCTCACAGGTGTGATTAATATCCATTTGTGGGGCCTTACAGTGTACTGTACTTATGTAGAAATTCACTTTTTTCCACTATTTCTTCTTTAAAAAAGAGTCCCAGTGACAATTGAAGAGCTGGGCGAAATTATAGCACCACAGTTATTCTAGAGCTCATTCTGTAAAACACGTGGTATGCACCTTATCATGCAAAGAAAAAAATACCGCAGTTTTGGAGAAACAAGTACAATTTTGAAAAATACCATCATGTGGATTTTTGGTGATACCATCTGTTCTGTGATTTACATGACTATTGTCCTGATTTATCAAGATGCTAAATAAAGACTGCAAAATTGCATGTGCTTCCAAAAGGTTTAGTTTTTGGCATTTTGAGTGATTTACTAAGGATGACCGCATGAATGGCAGTGGGTGCAAACAGCATTACTGAAATGAGGGTTTGCATGTGTTACTGGCTCACACCACTGAGAGTGAGAGAAGAGTGAAGCACAAAATGAAAGTGATATCATTGAATCTGAGGTGTTAGTGGAAGATGGAAATAAACACATATAAAAACTGTATGGGAGGATATCTGTGACAAAGTCAATGCTGCAGAAGAGGAACGATGAGATGAAATTCAGGAAAGATGGTAAAATATTAAAGGAGGAAGGAAAAAGGGGGGAAACGCTCATATCAAAACTTAAAGGAAACTGATAATGGACTGGTTGCAGATTGCAGATGAAGGTGGATGCATTATAAAACAAACATGCATTTCTTTTATTGGATGTACATTTAAGTGATTTTTACCAGATAAAAATAGAAAATTAAGGTTAAGGTGAAAATGTTGCATATGAATAAACAAGCCTGAGTTCCTCCTCACCTCACTAACCGCACCTGCCTGTCGAAGGTGGTAAATATAGATGCAAAAATTATCACAGAATAAAGTAATCACCAATATTTTCAGACTTTTTAAAATCGGCGACATGGCACCTTTGACAGACGCAACCCTCAATGCGCACACTTTTCTGCGGTTGCTATAAAGGTAGTGCTAATTTACATACGCAAACCTTCAGTAAAACGGCCCTATATGTGGTACAAAAGATGTGAGAGAAAAGTTCTTCATCAACATGGTAGATACTGCGTGTGAGTGGGTTCAACTGGGAGGCGGGGTTAGGTTGCGGGGCAACATACATGGTGTGGCTCTTGCTCTCCACCAGGTTGATGTCTCCAGGCTGAAACTCGGGAATCCACCTCTCCAGCTCCTCGATCCAGGGGTACTTCAGGGACGAGGGTACCACCACCAGGAGCGGCCACTCCTGCCTGTAGGCATATGCCACCGCGATGGCCTGCACCGTCTTTCCCAGACCCATCTGGCCCGGCCAAAAGGGGAAGAAAAACATGTCAGCGTGGCTCCTCCGCGGTAAATCACAGATGACGGCCAAGCTGATGTGAGGCCCAACAGTAATCAAGTCTCAGAATGATTCTTGTGTCAAAAGCGATTAGGCACATGGGAGTGCAGCACAGGGCTGACAAATTAATCTGGAAGGCATACAGCTCGGTCCTGGGTTCATTTCTTTTTCTTTTTTTTTTGGTGGGGGGTGTAGATTTCCTGAGCCACGGTTGAGTCTGCTTACCTCATCTGCAATCATGCACCTGTTAAAGAAAGGAAAACAGAGATAACTTTTGCACTGAAATTCACAGATGACAGACAGAAGACGCTCCCCTCCCTCCTGTTCGCCTCCGACACTCAGAAAGGGAAATTTAGGAACACATCAGTGCCGAGTTTGAGTTCAATATTTATGCTCTTGTTACTTTGGATTTGGATATTTGTGTCTCATACAGCTGGTTCACACAGACTTCGCAGGCGGCGTGCTGATCCATTTCCCAATAAAAGGCGTGCAGGGTGATGCAGCAGCCGTGTTAAGTTCCAACTAAAATAAAATAAAAAATAAATGAATTCTTTTTAAGAACCCCGGCTGCCTGAAAGAGATGAGGCAGAACACAGCTGATACTTCAGCGTTGTGATTTTACCTCAGATGAGTTTTTACAAGCTGCAAGTCGCACACTACTTCTTCTCTAAGGAATTTAGGTTTTTTCAAGAAAAATATGACTTAATGTATCCGATATTTGGTCGCTTCGTCCATAATCTCTTTAATGCTGCTGAGACACACTCAGATGGGTTTACTTCCTCCCGGTAGGATGAATGAAAAAACATGACAAAGCTTAATACGGTTTTCACCTCTTATTTACAATTTTTCTTCTGAATCAGTGAATAGTTCCTTGGTAAGCTGTGTTTTTTCAACAGATGTTACAGTAGCAGTTAAATCTCAGTGTCCTGCAGAGTGAGGGATGATTTCTGTGCTTCAGTTTACGATGATGGACATTGCACGTAGGTTTGACCATTAGACATTAACATGTCGATCAAATAAATCGGAGCAGTAAAAGCCCAACTGCTCTGACACAAAAAAGCGTAAAAAGCTGAATTTAAGCGTCATACTGACACAGAGCCTTTTTCCACATAGAGGGGAACGTATCAAACTGCAGTTCTTTTGTTTGTGCGCTTTGTGCCACACTGCTTTCATGAAGGAGCCAGTGACCAACAAAGAAGAAACAGCGCATTGGTCCCTGTGGAAAACGTTTGGACCCGTTCCGTCTCCACCCGCTGAGTTCGGGCCTTTTGTCATGACCTTGCGTATTCATAAACGCTTCCAACATCATGTCAGAGCAGACAGAGTAGTGGAGCGGCTCTGAATACCTCCGACACACTCTCTCATTATTCTTTCTCCTCCTCCTCTCTCCTCCCCAGCCCCCCATCTCCGCCCCATTTCTCTCTTTCAGCTGAGGAACATGATTAATGTGCACCTTGCCACTGGTGGTTTTTCTAATTGCCAGCACACCGGCACAGTCAGCGCATTGCGCACACACACAAGCTCACGTGCGCACGCACACACATAAGGAGGAAACAAAGGAAAAGTCTAAAAAAATATATTACCCACACATACACGCGATCCTGAACAAAAGGAATTGTGCACACACACGCAAACACATGTATCTATATGTACGTGTGTGTGTGTGTGTGTGTGTGTGTGTGTGTACAAGCGTGCACGCACACCCACACGAGGAGGGAGTGCAGTTGGGGCAGGTGCTTGCCATTTCTCAACACATTAATCATCCTCCTTTAAATAACCTGAGTGTCGTCTTGACGGTTTGAGACTGCGAGGATGCTGCAGTGCTGTTGCCTGACAACGGCACGGTCCCCGTCGCAGCATCTTTCTAATGTTATCTGCGAAACCCACAAGCCCCAAAGTGTCAGGAAACGGGCTACGCTGCCTCCCGGGCCAGCTGCAATGATTTGATGGCTTTGACCTCTGTGCACTGATGTGTTGTGTGGCTGGGCGTCTAACCCCAATCTGCAGCTTGGAGCTGAATGCACAGAGCGCCGTCGACTTGCAGAGGGCTTGCGCTGACCTGCAGGGATCGCACACACATTTGGAGGTTCAGGGTGCAGGTTTGCTGTGAATGAACCTCAAACCAAATAGTTGCCTTTACTACTTTTACTCGGCACGTAAGAGACGTGGGAGGAGGTTTCAGCAGTTAGTGAGAAGTTCAGCTATGTGGAGCAAAATACATCAACACTGCAGAACCACATAGGACCGATGGTGCACTTTTGCAAGTTTTCCCAACTTTGGCAAAAAAGTTTAGAATCTTTCTAAATGAGAAGGAGGAGAAGTGGCTTGAGCCTGCACATTGACCATGGTAGTACAGGGATGGCCGTTACCCACCATTGTGACATCCCCTTTAATTCCAGACTGCCCCGTCCGTCTCGGGAATACACACCTAGAAAGGTTGATATTTCCTGGGGTCTCCCATATGGCGCATGCACTGGGCACACCTCCAATGACCTCAGTAAACCTGTTTTGTCACCATATAGTCTCATCAGCTTCTGTACATTAGCAGAGAGCCTCACATGTTACTATGGCAACCACTGCAAAGATTGATCAGGTAGATTACTGTGCTCAAACACAGTGTGTAAAAGTAACGCAATTCTCTCTCCGAGCCTAAGGTGCACAGGTCGAGATTTGCCTCCATGCTTTGAATTAGAGCAGTTTACCTAATTTTTCGGACTTTTTAACACTACCCAAACAGGCCGCCCTCTAGTGCACTGCTTAAAAGACACTTGGAAACACACGAGCAGAGGAGGCTTCATTGTGTGATGCTGCCACACTAAAATAAGCCTGAAACCATAAACTACATCAAAGTCAGAGAGCATTTTATCTCAGCTTCTCACTTAAAAGAACAAAAATATCTTTTAACTTAAATATTTGTCCCCTGCACAGGATTTCCACTAAATTGGTGCATTTTTTATGATTAAACCCTTCAGGAAAACCCGAGAGAAAGAAGCAGGGTACTAATAATCGTCAGGATGTGCGGAGAGCACAATATGGTGCTTCTGGCTGAGTGGGCGTGATGTGACGATGCTCATACATTAAGGCCTTAGTGGATCCTTTGCTGTGTTTAATTATAATCCTTGTGCCCCCGCACCGATCTCAGCCACACATACAGACATGCAAGTGTGTTCTGCTCGATGTCATACACTAACAGAGCATTTTTCTTCATGCTGCATTTCTCGTTAAAGGGTTCTTCCCTCCAGCATCGTGGGTCCTCTGACCCTGCTGGCTGCAGAGAAAAATGTCCTAGATGGACGTGGTCTGCAGGTCGCTGAAGGTGACACATAATCAGGAGGAAGTGGAGTGGATTTGCAGTGCTACTGATGTGTCCTCTCAAGTCGCCAAAAGCAGCTGCTGAAGTGTCTGCTGTGAACATTCAAGTGCCCCTGCAGAAGCTGTGTCATTATCGTGGTGATACTTAACATCGTCTGGTCAGCACTGGTCTATGTTTGGTACTTTGCTTCACCTGCAGCTACAAGATGCTTCTTTAGTCAAATTCTTATGTTGTCATTCGTACTTCCACCACCTCTTCTTCTTTCTTGGTTTCTTGTTTTTTGGTTCCCTTTCTTGTTTTTCAGACATTTTTTTTATCCCCAGGTTTTTGGGGGATTTTTGATCCGTCTGGGTTGTTTGCACAATGCCCCACCCCAAACCTGGACAACGTCCTAAAACACTGAGTTTGTCAAGAGGATATGTCCCGGTGCTTGTTGCACCAGCAGCTTTTTGAAGAATGATCTTCTTACTCCTTCAGCCCCCCCATCCCCCCTTAAAGTGCATCAAATCCCGAACTGCTGCTAAAACGCCAAAATGACTGTATGGAGCCATTTCTGGTGCGTGGCTACTCTGGAGATTATTTATGGGCCAGTACAAATGTGGTGGAAATGTAGCAACTTGCTACTCTGCAATGATTGGACCATCACGGGTAACAACAGACCCAGAGTCTCCTTATTGATTCCCTCTCGCATCAGCAGAGCAAGCCTTATTCAATAAAAGCACAGCAGTCACTTGCAATAATATTTGGGACAAATCCAAGCGGGGCCACGTTCGCTGTGTCACATCACAGTCACCACCTTAATGTAAGTGACCAAAAGGTCTTTATGGATGTA
>CAESWR010002566.1:550713-570878 GCA_903171835.1 Mullus surmuletus | reverse complement strand
TGGAAGCTGTCAAACATCCTCCACGTTCGCTGCGGACTGAAAATCGCCTCCCGTGCGGTGTGTTAGGAATGTCATAATGTGACTGATAGGGGATTCCGTCCCTGCCTGAGAATACAAATATGCTCGTTGCATTGCTGTTGATGTTCCTGAAAGGGAAAACAAGAGAAGGCATGCGATCATTTTCTCCATGCAGTGGTTCTGATTATCTGACTGTAGCTCAGCTCCCGCCTCGCTGGCGGCACGGAGAATATTTGTCAGCTGAAACTTGAAATATTGAAAGTGTTTGATTTGGCCCGCTGCCTGTGTTTGTGTTGGCTTGTCACTGTGGCGTGCTGATGTTGACGCGGCCATGTGTGTATGCGTGGATTTTTAACTCTGCCCACCTACCTGCACCCCTCAGTCCAACACCAGGCTAAAGCTGGTGCGGAGCCTGGCGGTGTGTGAAGAGTTTCCTTACCCAATTCCTGAGCCTTCAGCTGCCTCTCAGGTAAAACTCCCACCGTGTTGGTTCACACACAGCCATCCCGTTCCGCTTCATCTCAGTCATCTCATCCGGCCAGGTGCTCCGACGGCATCTCTGAGGTCACGTGTAGCATCCCATTGCTGAGTAGAGAGTGGCTCTTCACAGCTCACAACGGAGAAGGAAGAGCTTGGGTGCTTGAATAGCATCCTTCCTCTGACAGCTGTGATAAAACAGCAGCCTGATCAAAGCCTCACATCATCAAAACAAGAACTCCACCAGTGATGCAGAGGCTACTTTGCTAAATCAACATTTCTGTCTGTGCCGAATCTGCAGGTGCCCCCCATCCCCCCGATGAAACTCTGTCCATTACATGCCGCTGTGCACAGCTCGCGGTGCATACACATACACACAGGTGTGTCCGTTCCGGACGTTTCAGCCAGTCAGCAGCACTGAGCCCCATAACCCGAGGGCGGAGTTATTCCCACAGCAGTCTCGCATCGTCTGCACTCACACGACGTCCTGTATTACCGCCATCAATCATGTCGAGGAAATTACAATTTCCACATGTCAGCTACAGAGAGCTGCGGAGCGCTCTAATTGAATACTCCTGATATTTCCCCTGCCACCATTATTGGACCCGGAGTCGAGACGCCTCAGAGAACCGCAGCAAACTAACCCCTAGAAGGGTGAGGTAAAGCAATAATGGAAGAAGGAGAAAGGAGTAAGGGGGAGAAAAAAAGGGTAGGGGCGTTCAAATTTAACATCACACATTGCCTTTTGATCAGTATTATGATGAAATCCAAACATTTCCCGTTGTTGTCCATTTGCAGCGTCTGTCTCCACTGTCAGACAGAACAAAAGGCTGTATGGATCCATAGGCTGCTTTGTTTGTCGCCCATCATTTCCAATCAATGGCCGATAGTCACGGGCCTCTGAATGCACGCTGTACTTTTTGTTTTAGACTGACAGCACGTTCATTACACATTCACAGGACCATCATTTTCACGCTGTTTTTCCTTTATCTTGAGGAAAATGGATGTCAGGAAACAAATGAGGCAGCTCGCAACAGCTGCACATCAACCGGCCGGCTTCCATGTGATGCCAAGGGTGGCATTAAGCAGCAAACATTGCCACTCCTCATCAGAAAAAAAAATCCTTTTTTTGTTCTTTGCTTGGATGGGCACACACTGTGCTGTCACTTGCACACCACAAACCCCGACTCATTTTCACTTTCTCGCTCAGGCAATTAGTCAGTCACAGCTTCATTAGCATATTACATTTTCACATATATTCACAGCGCCTTAAAGTGAAGGAGCGTCTCATTATCTTGCTCCACAGCTGTTGTGGGGATCAAACTGGTGACCTTTTTTGGTCATGAGGTGCTCTCCCACCAGTAGGTCGCCCTTCTCTCACTCGTTCATTCATTCTTTCTCCCTCTCAGACTCTCTCGTGTTAGCTTTCCAGAGTTGGGTTTAATCCACTCGCTCGCAGCCTCTCTCCTTTATTCAGCTTCCCTTTCAGACTTTGTAGAATTGTGTGTGTGTGTGTGTGTGTGTGTGTGTGTGTGTGTGTGTGTGTGTGTGTGTGTGTGTGTGTGTGTGTGTGTGTGTGTGTGTGTGTGTGTGTGTGTGTGTGTGTGTGTGTGTGTGTGTGTGTGGCAAGGGTTTGGTGGAGCATGACAGAGGTACACCAAGGGCATTTTTAATATATCACACAAAACTTCCTGCCCGATTGCTTCTTCATTTTTTTGTTTACAGCTACATTCAATTGATTTTTAAATAATGAAATGTGCTGTGTTGTTTAATTTCGTGACGAGAATTCATGTATTATTCAGCCAGTTAAATAAAAACAAGATAATCTGGCAGATTAATTGCCATAGTGATTTGGAATTCATGGGTGCAGGCGCATTATTACCGTCAAGGAAACAGGTTTCCGTGATAAAACAGGAGAGTTTATTACCTAGAGTCTTACGATGGCCTGTTTTGCCTGCACTATTCTCTAATTAACCCACCACCCCAGGCGAGATAACGTAAAATGAAAGCCTCATATTTAACCCGTCCTTTTGTCTGTGTGCGTGTCACCAAGCGCCGACCTTTAGAGAGCGGCACTCATGAAATAGTGGCGCTCTCAACTCTCAACACTCATCTGTTTGTGATGAGTTCAGTTCTCCCAAAGACCAAGGGTTCGGGATAGATTTCACACACAGGCATCATCATCCATTTTCTCCCCCTGAACAGGATGGATTCCCCGTGCAGCCCTTTGAAAAGGAAGAACGAGCTGCACAGGACCCAGAGGAGAAGGAGGGTGGCTGTGACAACATGGACAAACCAGAGAAGACGCCAAGAAAAATGCTGTCGAGAGGTGAGAAAAATGCTTTAGATGGTCTGTGCAGACGTACCAATGCTTTGGGAATAAGTTGTTTTTACCCTCTAGCCAGTAGTCACGCGTGTCTACTAGTTTTGTTTTTTTTTAACTTTGTTTCTTTGCAAAGGAATCGTGAAAAAGAACCTTCCGGGGCTTTAAAAGTGGTAGAAATAATTTAAGCAAAGCAAACAGAATTAATGCCCATCAATATTTTTCGAGGTAATTTAGCAGAGCAGAAAATTATACTTAAACAAGCATCACAAAGAGATGGTCATGTGCCTGATTATTTGCTGTATTTTAGGCTTGCCGAGTTTTTATTTGCGCTCTCACCATCCACATCAGCGAGGCTCCAGAGCCGCAATATTTCCATTAACACCTCAGCTTTTCCTTACATCCCAAACACCTGGGACCTCATTTATAAACATTGCTTACTCCCAAAAAGTGGCTTGAAAGATGCACACGCTTCCCATTTCCTGCCAGAGATTGGAATTCATATCGGGAGAACATGGCAGACGAGTGTAGAAAATCCCCCCAGCCTGGCGTGTTTGTGATATCACTGGTGGCTGCCACGAATCACTGAAACGGAGCCAAATTCTCCAATGATCCTTAATCACACAATTCATGTCACTCAGCCAAATTACAGCCTTCTAATAATTATATCCTTTACCGTGTTGCAAGGAACATCCAGTCCTAACCCCTCCAGTTTGTCCAGAAGCACTTCTCCTTTCTAAACGATATCTCATTATGGGCCGATAATTGGCGTGATTCAGTTAATTGCGACAAGCTCAAGGTGTGAAGCAATTATCTGGATTCCCACAGGCGGGAAAGGTGTCTGAGTCCCTCTGTGGAGAAACACCATTGATGAGGCGAGGTCCAATTATAGACACCAGACACTCACCGAAGGGAAGGCTGTTCCTCCTCGACCTCCCATGGGCCCTGTCCCTATGTTTGCTGCACAAGAATGTGTTCCTCTTTCTGTCCAAACACGCTTTCACCGGTTGGTGCAGCTGCTAAATGCTGCCACATTTCCTTTTTCACATTTCTGTCACACCAATAACAAGTGGAGAAACAAGGATGCCCCCTGGAGAAGTTTCAGATGTGACGGCACTTTTGCCCCACTGATTGTTGAATGACAGGCAGATTAATCGGCATATAAATATGCACGGTGGGTTTCATTAACAGTTTATCATTCATCAGGCGAGGTAATAGAGCAGAGCTTTCAAAATTCCTTATAATTTGTATCATTAAAATTATTAAGTACAGGTTGATTTCACACCCAAATTATTAATGTGTAGCACAGAGTTTTTGCCTTCGATGTGCTGAAGATCGAAAAGCAAGAGCAAATAGATGTAAAACAAAGGGAGGAATCTGTGCTTTTTGTGTTCAGCCGAAGTTCATCACACAATTGACTGTTTCTACTCAGATTCCAGCCAAGACTACACAGACTCCACTGGCATTGACCTCCACGAGTTCCTGGTCAACACACTGAAAGGCAACCCCCGGTCAGCTCAGTTCTTCTTTTTTATTTTACACATGTATTTGATTTTATTATCACTATTTAAGGAAAAAGCTTGATTTTCACGTTTGTGTTGTAAATGTCTCTTTAGGGACCGAATCATGCTACTAAAACTGGAGCAGGATATCCTGGACTTTATCGGCAACAATGAGTAAGACCTTTTCAATGCTACTGAATTTGTTTTCATGGATGTTTTCTTATTCTCTATTTCTTACTACAAACCAAATGCACAGTGCCAAGCCTGGTTATGCCGACGTAGTGCACACATAAGCAGAGAAGAAATTAATTAGTCAACCCACCTGCTTGCAGAGTTGCTCTCTAGAATGATCTTCCCACTTACAAACGGGCTGTGCTTGTCACACAATTAAGACAAACAGCTGTTCGTGTTGCCAGCTGTTTGGGTTGATTGCTGCGCTTTTGACAGGAGGCTCTGGTCCTCATAGTCTCTTCTCAGACGCATCTTGAGGGGCAACATGTTGGTCGGCATGGAGTGGTCCTCGGATTGTTGTCGTACCGCTCCGAAACAATGTGTTTTCCCCTCCAGGGATCTCATGCGATTCTCTGGCTCTCCTGTGTTTCTTTTCAGAAGTCAAAAGAGAAAGTTCCCGCCCATGTCTTCCTACCACAGGATGCTGCTGCACCGTGTGGCCGCCTACTTTGGCATGGATCACAATGTGGACCTGACTGGGAAGTCAGTGGTGATCAACAAAACCACCAACACCAGAATGTGAGATGTGGATTGTTGTTCACAGCAGCTTGTCCATATATGTGTTACTTTCACAATCTGCCTAAAATTAAGATGCCTTCATAACTGCTGTAAATTCCCACCGACAGACCTGATCAGAAATTCTCAGAGCACATCAAGGATGACAGGACAGACGATTTTCAGAAACGCTACATTCTCAAACGAGACAACTCCAGCTTTGATCGTGAAGACAGCACGGTAGGTGATTTTTTTTTTTTTTTCCTGTCTCGTTCTTCCTCCACCAAGCTGTCACTTTTATTTCTGACATGTTGGTAAGAGTGGGACAATCTGGCGTCCCTGACATCACTTCTAAAGAGTGTGTGTGTGTGTGTGTGTGTGTGTGTGTGTGTGTGTGTGTGTGTGTGTGTGTGTGTGTGTGTGTGTGTGTGTGTGTGTGTGTGTGTGTGTGTGTGTGTGTGTGTGTGTGTGTGTGTGTGTGTGTCCTTGCCAGATCCGAATGCGTTTGAAAGCTGACAAGAGGAGCAAATCGATGGAGGAGAGGGAGGAGGAGTACCAGCGAGCCAGAGAAAGGATATTTGCACATGATGTGAGAGCTTTTTGTGTGGGAGGGGAGGGGTATGTTGCACAAATCTCTGTTATTTCTATTCATGTGCAAATTCTGTCAGATTTACTTCTTGCCACCAATTACTCTGCTGGATTTATGAATCCATAGATGCGATGTGGAGGCACTTCTTTGTGGAGATGAATTATGAGGTTGGGGTTATATTATTCTAGCATTCTGACAAGCCGCCTGTAGAGTGGAGGAGGCCGGCACGGCTGTCGGGAAATCACCGGCATGCGATAACACTGTCCAGTGCTATGATTATAATTTGATAAATTATTTTTAAGCGAGCATGTAAGCAGCATCATGCCAGTTATTGTTCTGCCTTACGAATTAAATGCAAAAACAGAACAAGAAATACACTGCAATTATTAGAAGTGCTCCACTAGAAACAAGCTTAAATTGATCTCACATGTACTTAAAGAGCGAAAAGAATGTGGTGAAATTTTTTTATGGAAATTGTAGAATCTGCTCATGTATAAATGACTAAAAGCAAATTAGTCAAATTAGTAGAAATGATAAAAAACATGTTGGAATCAAAGTAATGACAGATGTCCTTGATAGACAAAGAAAATGCACTTAAAATGTTGTGCTTTTTATTAGCTCATGCTTTTCGAGAAAAAAGTAAACAAATAAACATGTTATGCGCCATGGGGATTTATGTTTTTCCAGAGCTTCATTAATGCTTGCAGTGAGGAAAAAGCATGTTTCAGGCTTAACAGTGAGTTTATGTTCAGCGTTGGCTAATATCTGTCCTTCTCACCAACAGGGAGATCACTTTGTCCTGGAACAAAGGTAAGCAGTGTGATCTTCCCTTTCGGTGGTTGATGCAGATCCCAGATATCCACATATGTGTGTGTCCGCTGTCACCACTCCCTGGGATTCTCTGCGTCATTGTCATTCCATTCTGTTGCTGTTCCTTTATTCTCTCTGTCATTGTGGTGCGGACCCCCGTGAGCTGTCTGTCATAAATTCCGAAATTTGAATGGAACTGAATGATAGATTGTCACTTAATTGTCAGAACCCGAGCTGATTTCACCCTTTGAAATGCACCTTCAGCTATTCAGAGTTGCTGCTTTTTAAAAATGACTCGCTCACTTTTTCTAGTTGTGCTGTCAGGGCGGCAATTAGAGTCAGCTCTGTCATGTTTTAAAATGCTTCTCCTCCCTTCAGTGCTCAGGATGAAGACGCATGCATGAGCACCCAACAGCGGCGGCAAATGTTCAGGTAGGCCCCCCCGTCACATGCAGTTCAGCTCCTTTCAGGGGCTGAACCCCAGGCGGAAAAGAAATCCTTTGAATCGCCGTTTGTATTAATCGGCTCGCTCAGGAGCAGGAGTGCTGATCTGAGGATTTGTTTTTGCTGCTGGAGAAAGCCTCTATTTAATAGGATTTTCTGATGGGGTCCAGCCGCTTTGGTCCAAAGCTCGCCAATTAAACCGCAAAGCCATTTGTTAGGTTTTCCTTCCATATTACCTTCTATTGATCAGACTGATTAACTTGCACAGGAGATAAATCAAAACTATTTATCCATATTGATCAGATTTTTGGAATATTTCTGAAGGTCAATGTGCCTAATGGGGCATTAAAATGTGAGCAGACACCACATCTCGTTTACTTGTACATGTAAATGGTTAATTACATATAATCTCATTTAATTTATTACAATATGAATGAAAGCCTCAAAATATCAGTGAATTTTTAATTGATTTTATTTTAAAATCACACCTGAGCCTGTGGAGTTTAGTGTTTTGAAGCATTTCAATCAGTTAATACGAAATCATCAATAACTCATTGGTAACTCATAACTCATTAATAACTAAGTCTGTGCTTAAACGCCTCCATATTATCTGATCATTTTCACTTAATAATTACTCAATCAATAATTCAATAATTACTCATGTGAGGTCATGAAAAATGGCCATAAGGAATATTATCATGGTTAATGATTGCCGGATCCTTACCAGTGCAGCTGCTAATTGCTTTTCCCCTATGTAGCTCATTCATTTGTGGTTTCCGCTGCCAGTAGTGTTTTACTATAATGCATTTAAATATTGATATTTAAGAGTCCACTGACTACCATTTTAAGCTCTACCCACTGCCCTTGAGTCACATGTCAAAAGTAGAAATATTGTGCTTTTACATCTAACTGGAGGCTCCCTCCCTGTGCAGGTCCCGTGCAGGCCGCTCGGGCGCCAGCTGGCAGAGCAGCTCCGAGACCGAGACGCACCCGCGGCACAGCGAGCCCCGGCCGTGGAGCAGCACCGACAGTTCGGACAGCTCCAACCGGCTGGCCCCGCGGCCCGCCATCACCAAGGCCAGCAGCTTCAGTGGCATTTCCCCAGGCCTGGTTCGCGGAGACAGCACGGCCAGCAGCAAGAGCACCGGGAGACTCTCCAAAACAGGCAAGTGGGACACCGCTGCCATGCAGATGAGCCCAGCATTGATGGCACTTGTCTGATGCTCAATGTAGATTCCACAAAGGAAACCTTGACGCTCTAATTTCTTTTCTGCAAAATGGGGGGGAAAAAATAATTCCTTCACCCTATGAATAGGATTTTAAACTTTTTAACCCATACTTGACATAACAATTAACTAGATTTTTTTTAATAAACATTACTTTTAAATACTGTCTGTGGAATACATGATAATTAATTTTGCTCCCTTTAATCCTTTTAATTGCCTTTTTACCTCTGGACTTAAATATTGATACATAAAATACGCTGCATTTGGGCTCCTACACTGAGTACAGTCACCTGTCATTATTTTCAAAGAATAGCAGACAGAATAAGAAAAAGAATAGCAGCTTATGCCCATTGTTCATTTTGTATCATTAAAGGAAGGACATGTTTTAGTTCAGTGGGCTGGTAAATACGCATTTTGCATATTAATCTTACAGCAGAATTGTCAGGCTTCTATTAGAGTTGTTATGGTCTTTGTTGTCCTGTTGCGACCAATAAAGTCTGCATGCCGCCCAGTGGCCGGACAGCTGTCACAAGCAATTGGCATGCCGTCGTACAGTGATGGAGGAGACTCTTAGAAAGTGTGGCGGCAGCAGCAGCACTTACTGCATAATGTATAGGTGGAAGAGCTCCCAAACTGCAGGTGCTTATTCCACAATATCACATATTTGTAACCTGATTGAGAGAAATGATACTTCTTCATCTCTGCAGAATGCAGCAGAGAAACCATCGCTCTTCATTTTATTTCCTGACATTGTTTTTGCCCGACATTGTTTACCGCAGCTGCAGATCTTATTTGCTATGCAGGTGTTTGTAGGTTGTCTTACAAGGCGTCTGCCTGCCCCCGCTACGAGTACGGAGAGTCTTCTCCTCTGCCCTTAAATAGTCCTCTCGTACAACAGGCTGCACGGCATCCTCACCCGAGAATGGGAGCTTATGTAAAACCTAAAATATCTTTACGTAAAAGATTAACTAAACTTTTAAGCACTTGGTAATCATCACATTTGAACTCATAGTTTATATGTTGAGGGGCTATAGTGTGGAATCTTAATTTTGTATTCTCAATCTATTCCCAGCACTCCCCATAACAGTGAGAAATCCTAATTCAGGAAATGTCAGGGAAATGCATGTTTTTGGATAACATCATTAATGAGCCCTAAACAGCAAAATGGAATGCCAGTTTCTTGTCCTCCCAAAAAATCCCCAGTGTCTTCTTTGAAGAGGTCTTCTGCTATTTTGGGTGACATACTGTAATTATACAGAACAAACCAATCAGATACTGTAGAACTACCAATTTTTCCATCAGTGGCACCCGCTAGAGACGGAACAGAAGCTGCACGGCTGCTCCCATGACCACCATCAAATCCTCCACCCACAGGGAGCTGAAAGTGCCAAGCTAATGTTTGTCCTGTTGAAGGTTGTCTGTCTAAAGTATTCCTTTTTACCGCCCCTCTTTCAGGTTCAGAGTCGTGCAGCAGTGTCGGATCATCGTCCAGCTCGCTCTCCCGCCCCCATCTGCCTCTCGCGGTGTCTGCGTCTTCGCGTTCCAGCATCCCCAGCGCCCCATTAATCCACCCAGCCACCATCACCAGAGGCTCGGGGCACCCTGACATGATCAAGAGCACCCAATCACAGTTGCTGCCACCCGCTGATGCTACAAACTACTACGTGCTGTCACTGGAGCCATCAGGGATTCCTCCTGGCAGTGTTCTTGTCAACCCACACACAGGTACGTGGGTCGATATAATTGAGAAATAATATTTATTTCTATTAATTTATTCTTTCATGACATAAAATGTAGCTCCAACATCACTGTTTCATTTTACAGAAAAGAGCAAGCTAAATCTGCTGCTGTAAATCAAAGTTAAAATATTCTTCTCTGGTAGTTTGCTGGTTTTGTGATGAATATTTACAGCCATTTACAAGCTGGCACAGACGCTGCTTGATTTTGTCCGTCAAATAAGTCATCCGACGCGCTTCTGATCGAAATGCATTTGGCAGATGGCAAAATCTGTAAATATTCATCGTGAGCCCGAAAGACACAGTTGTGCGCTCTTGAGCTTCAAAACAAGCTCCAAATAGTGCCAAGGTTGTTAATTCCTGCTGACTGTCGCCTGAGCTTCCATGTTTGGGCGTGTCCTTCGCTGTCACAGTTGCTCTCCTCCGAGGGGTTCACTTCATGAATTTTGCCCGACAGGAAAGCCTTTCATCCATCCTAATGGCGGTGCGGTCATATATAACCCAGCTAGCATGGCCTCTGCCACCAGCAGGAGCCCACATCAGGGGAAAAGCTCCCAGCAGCCGATCCTCGCCGCCAACCAGCAGCAGTCAGCCAATCAGCTCCACCCTCAGGTTAGTGAGCGGCGGCTTATCGTTCTATACTCTGATCAGATCTTTTCCTTTTCTAAACTCAAGTAGAAACGAGAGAATCTTTACAAAGACATCAAAACCAACCTTTTTGTTGAACCCCTCCCCAGCAAATTGATTGTCCAGACATAGGCACAGCAGGTCTGTAGTTCCTCTCAACCCAACTCGTCAAGACAGATGGCTGCCCCACCCTGAACCGCACTTCTGATTTGAGAATACTTCCGTTAAAGGGAGTTAAATATTTACACGTATGATCTAGACTTCCTGTTGAGGGGCCTAGATAGATAACTATTTATGAATTATTGGCTACCTAAATAAAATTGACTTGACATAAGGGTGCCTTCCGGGCAGTTAATATATTTAGTTTGTAATTTAGTTGATAGGTTCAGACACCAGAGATATTTTGTTCAGATCTGCTCAGCTTCTGTGGTGGAGCGTAGAGCTTAGTAGGTATAGAAAGTTCCTGTGGGGTGGGGTTTATCAAATGGTCAGCTGAAGCTGGCAATGTCCTTCTAAAAGGGAACAAAACAATCTTATTAACAGCCGCTGGTTTGCTCAACTGACAAGAGTCCTTCCGATCATAGTGTGTCATCGCAGGAAAACTGGTGGTTGTCCCCTTTGAGAAGAACATCTGCTGGGCCTCTGCCTCAATGTTCATCACCTAGTCTCATCTCCTGTCCCTCTGTCCACCTTCCTTTCCTCCTCAGCCGATCTGTCCTCCTTTCCAGCCGTCCTCTGAGCCTGTCCACAACCCAACGGTCTCTTATCCTCTTCCTCCTCCTCTCGCTCCTTCTCAGTTCCTGCCCGTCTGTCCTAACCAACAGTACACTGTGGTACAGAACCTTTTTTTCTCCTTTTTCCTACTCTTAACATTTTATTTTTACATCTTTGTGTTGACCAAATAATGATTAACTTCATCTCTGATAAAAAGCCATCTTTGTCTGTGTTGTATGAGACAACATCATTCCACCTTAAAAGAACTTGTCTTGCTGTCCCTCATTTGACTTCTTTTCTGGCGTAAAGGTGCATCTAAACCCAGCAGGGAACGTTGGCCACATATATAGATCATACGTTCAGTTAACCTCATTTCTGACCTGGTTTTAGTGGAAGACTAATTATGCCTGTGGAAAGTTCCATTAATATTTAATTCGGCAGCAGATGTTGGTGCTGAATAATCCATGATTAAAAACACTGCTTTTCCAGCAACTTGTCAGATATGACCCGAACTGGCATGCGGTAATGATAGCCCGAGTCTGCGCTGTTCCCTCAGAGGGAAATTTGACTTTGACTTCCTTTTGCTTTGGCTCTAAGTTCAGAGATCAGCTGACTACAGCTGGAGGTTCTTGATGGTGCGAGAATGACAAAACTACTTGTCTGCTTTCTGTCCTCCAGCCCGACACCCTCAATGCTCAGTTTAGTCACATGACTCTAACGCAGCAGCTGTCTGGCGACACCCAAGCTCCGGACACCCGCCACTACCCCGCCATCTACCACCACCATCAGCCCTCTCCCGTGGTGCTGCATGGAGCACCTCCACAGCAGGTGGCCAGCTATGTGGTGGCAGGGCCACCAGGGGGGCACCCAGGGGTGCTGCAGGGTCAGTCCATCCCACTCCCGAGCCCAGGCACCAACAACTCGTATCCTAGCAGCACACCGGGCCCCACCCCTTTTCCTTCATCATCACTGAACCACTCACTTCTACAACAGCATGCCTACATCCAGCAGCCTGTCCAGCAGGTGATGTTCAACTTCTTATCTCCTTTCTTTGTACGCAGGATTACACCCTAACTTTTTCTTTCTAGGAATGATGTTATTCCATGACAAACTTGGAATCATAGTTTCACATCTGGTGTAAAGAAATATTACAAACCAATCAGGACCCACCAGATCAGTTCATGAAAACCACGCACATTCAGAGATATACCCCAAGAGTATGGCATGCGACTGCACTCTGTTTTTTGTTAAAACCTCCGTCTTACGGACAGAAGTGTCCATGTGTCTCTCAGTACTTGAACTTGTCTTCTGTGCCCCTCCCAGATGTCTCCATGTTACTGCTCTTCAGCCCACCACCCTCACTGCTCCAACCAGCAGCAGCAACAGCAGCAGCCGCAGCAGCAGCCGCAGCAACAGCAGCAGCCACAGCAGCAGCCGCAGCAGCAGCAGCAGCAGCATTACCGGCCCCACGTTAACCTGCTGGCCTACAACTGCCCTCAAAGCCAAAACTTGCCGCAGCAACAAGGTACGAACTGTAGATTTTTTTTTTGTCGAAGTGCAACAAAACAACAAAACATCTAGACATCCCAAATATGACATCAAGGCCGTGTACACAAGGCGAGGGAAGTTTGCTGTATCTTGGATTTTTCTTTGACCCTTAGCCTTCAAAGTAAAAGTATCTATTGCTACGTCAAACACAGTGATAATGAATAATGACCAGGGAGCAGAAGAGCTAAGCTCGTAGTTTAGGCATATTTTCACAAGGCACCCTGGTAGCCTGGACCATGGAAACATAATGTGCCAATGTTGGCAGCAGCAACTTCTTATTTTCAAAAAACCGACAAGTCAAGTCCAGTTCTAAATCCTGTTGTGTGACAAACCTGGAGGCCATAAAGCAACAAAGGTACTTGAATTCGTGCATCTTAAGACGCATCAAAGGCAGTTTTTAATGAAAGAGTCCCGCAGCCTCTGATGTCAAGTAACAGATTTTCCTTCAAATTTCACGTCAGGCAAAAAAGGCAAAACCAGCAGCTAGTAGACCGGCTGCTTCCTGTCAGTAGCTCTGAAACATTGGTGGAGCCGTAGTCCGCTGTGGCGGTGAAGGACAAATATTTTTCTCTTTCTTTTCTTTCCCATCTCAGTTTGTTTGTCTCCCTGGGAGTTGTCCACTTGATTGTTCTTTCTGGTTTTCTGTTGTTGTGTTTTTACATTCTCTCACTGCAGGAGCCAATATTGTTAGCTACTGCTCTCTGTCTCTCAGACACACACACACACACACACACTTAACTGGATGTAATGACAGACACACACACACACACACACGCAGAGTGGCTGTGGCACTATTCTGTCATCTGTGGGCTGCAACCGCTGCTTCCCTGCTGGGGACCCTGGGAACAGACAGCGGACAAATGAAGCTGCCCTACAAAGGCAAAGGACAGCAATTATTTCTGAGGGAAGCAGTAAAAAATGACTTTAGTACCTCGTTTCCCTTCTGTTTTTTTGCCTTAATTAAAAAAAAATGAACAGATTCCTCTAAGAGCCTGTAAAGGTGAAGAAGCTGAAGGTTGCAGACATATAATGAAGAGGAACCGGCAACTGTTTCCACTGGTTTGCATCAGTCACCATGGGGCTGTGGCTTCAGTCACGGTCATTGTGGGAGCGCGTGAAGGGATTCCTTCCTTCTTTCTCCACTCCTTCCTAATTTCCTTCTTCCTTGCTGTTAACACGGCGCCTTCACAAGGTTATTAGCATCTCACTTGGCCAGAGCAGAGGGTGCTTCTCAGGCGGTAACTTGAGAACTTCTGTGGCTCCTTAATGTGGCAATCTGAGGCAGCTGGTCAGATCCCATGATCCTTGACAGTGACCAACTATTACCTTGATGTGTTTTAGATGCCACTGAAGATGGAGAATCTGGGAAGAATTAGATGCCTGAGCTGAGCGGCGGGAGGCGGGGCCGGGACGCTGTTTGAGAGGCTTCTATGAATCTCACAGTGAACCGGTCTCTTTTTCAGCCCCTCAATCCTCATCCACAAGACATTATCAGCACCTTATTCAGCACATCGGTTGGTACATGTCACCCATTTCCTCATGATGGGGGCTCTGACAGAGAGCCCAAATGATAGCTTCTCCCATAAATTTGTGTGGTTGAAATCTAAAGATTAAAGTTGTTAGATCGACTTCTGTTGTTGCCCAAAGCCGCTAAAATGCATTCAAAATGAATCTGATTTAGTGAGTTCTCATGCTGCCGACGAAAGATGGAAAAACCTTCCTATGCTCAAGGAGGCGAAGTCAGTCATCATCTGCCTCTGAGGATGGCACAGTCGTCTGCTGCCTGCCGGAATGGAATCGGGTGCATTTGGTCTTGCGGCCATTTCATGCTTGGTTTGCAAGTGAAGGTGGGCGGATAAAAATAGCCCCACCCCCTCCTCACTCCCCTCTCATTGTCTCGTGGTTCTTTTCTCTGAGGGTGGCAGCCTGTAAAGACACCTTCACAGAAGGACGTCCTCTCCTTTGTTGCTGCGATTTCCACCTGTGTGTCATAAGGGACCGTATTTTCAAATGTCTTTTTGTCACCTTGACATTTAACTGCCCACCCACCCCAAGCGCAGAACAAGCACCGCCATTTTATGTCGTTCGGGAAATTGCTAGACCCGTGTGATTGTTTCTTGTTATTTCTTTTTTGGTAGGTTTTGTTTTGTTTCTCCTCCTCACACTCCGAATGGGTTTTTAACAAGCGATGTGGAGGCATGATCCCATTTGTCTGTTTGCCCCCGTCAGGAACGGAGGTTTTGTTTTTCCCTCTTGTTGTGCAGGCAGAAGAGCCGCTGGCAGGTCGCGGTTTCAGGCCACCGCAGGCTAAATCAAATATATTGACGCTCTCATTCCTCCCAAGTGCCTCAAACCTGCTTTGCTGTAACAGCTCAACTCCCTGAGCCGAGCACTTTCTCAGTCTGCTGCTCGCTCTATTGTCCTCTCGCCCGTGTCTCCAACATTTCCTCCGTCCGCTGATATCACCCCACTCGCCAATACATCATCATCAGCCTCTTCTGCCCCGCCTGCACGGAATGGCATATGTTCTAAGAGAAAGAAATGCACAAATGTCACCTGTGGCTGCCTGCTGGCCCATTTTATCAGGAGTCGGAATGAGTGAATGTGAACACTCAGTTGTTGCCGTGGATGTGTAATCACAACAGAAATCAAGAAAAATCAGCCAACACATGGGTTCATTTTTATTCGTCAGTATCACAGATCAACTGATCTTCAGCATTTGTTTCCAGACCTGTTTTGTGCTTTATCAACATTGGTCTCCATCAGCCTTACGCCTTCTCTCCTCTCTCTTCCTTGTTCCCCTCTCGCCTCAGCCATGATGTCGGGCCCTGCCTCCAGCTACCAGGCGGTCATGGGCGTGCAGCCAGCATCCAGCCTTGCTCTTACTGGCAGCCAGCAAAGCAATATGGGCAACCAGGTGCAGGGCATGATGATCCAGTACTCCCCGATGCAGTCCTATCAGGTAGTGTGAGGGTGTATCCATTGGCTCGATTTGTTGTGATTAACGAGCGACTGTGTAGTGAAATAAAGTTGAAAACATTTTTTTGAAGAGGGAGAAAACTGTGATGCCCTGGGCTGTTGTCTATCCATTCTGGAATTTGCAGATAAATCCTGTCATTTGTTTCCTTGCCTCGTGTCTGCTCACCTGCCGCCGTTTGTTTTGCTCTGCAGCAGGTGTCGGTGCCGCAGCAGGCGTACCAGCAGCCAGTGTTCGTGTCCTGCCAGCCGGGCCAGGGAGCGATGGCTGTGGCTGGCATGCAGCCCTGCTACAGCCTCGTCCCTCCCAGCCAGCACGCCACCATGAGGTATGGCACTAAATAGATGCAGCACTGCGTTCATAAACACATCGGCTCTGTGACAACACATTGGAGAGAAGGACTGCGAGTAGAATTATAATTTCACATTAAAATGTCTTAAAATGTCTGGTTTGACATGTTAAATTTTGAAAAAATCATGGGCAATGAGGTGAAAGTTGCAAATCTGATTTATTTTTATTAGCCGTTTTTTTGAGGCAGTTATCTACTACCGCAATGGATGAAAACAGTGTTGATACCTGTCATGCGACTGTTGCGGATCTGTTCATCATATTTTGAAATGTGTGAATTCTACTTTTAAGATATCTTCATAGAGTATTGTTTTTGACAGAAGTGACTGCACATCTATATTCAGACATGCTAATATACTAATTGAAATACAATTCCAAGTGGCAAAATGAATGCATATTTCAGTCACTGGCCAAAGTTGTACAGCAAATGAGGAATTTTCTTCCAGCCTGCTCTCCCTGCACAGTTATGAAGTTAGAAATGAACATTACCTTTTATTGGTAAAATAAGATTAAAATTACATTTTCAACTCATTTTTGTGTTCTGTGTTGGATCAATCAAACAACTTTTACATTTAATCCATTGAATGAATCGTTTTTTGCGCCGAACAAACCTGCAACACTGATAATCACTTTCCTTTTGGCTGTTCTTGTCCTCTTCCAAAAGTTGAAATGGCCCTAATCAGGATTAAAGGAACGATAATCTGGGCTGGAGATCCACCGTCCCAGAAACCCATTTGGAGGTTGCAGTTTCTCACTTCATATTTATAGAGCAAATAGGCCCGATGAGTGAATGTATGAAGTACCTCAGAGCCAAGGTCATCTTTGCTCACCATGGGGGAAAGAAATGATGTTATTACCTGAGAGCTGTAAGTAGGCGAGCACGTGTGGCTGATGAATGTCGACATTGACACCCGCTCAAAGAGCTCTTCCTCGATCGCGCCACTCGCAAGCGAGCACCGGGCTCTCGCTCATTATAGCTGATTGATAGAACTAGTTCACGGAAAGCAAAACAAGTAATTAGTTTCTACCTTTGTGGACCCAATCAATCTAGATATCAGCGAGCGCCCTGGGACATGTACATACATAACAAACGGCGAACACGCATGCCGTCGTCACCTGCGAGAGAATAATGCAGAGATGTGCACTCCCCGCGAGAGGTCACGTTCTCGGGTGTCCCAGCTGAGAAACCAGGCTGCTTTAGTAGGGCAGTCAGCGTGGAGATGATTTATGCACCACTGTCGACACTGCTTCTCCCGCGAGGGCAGAGTGTCCACCTGCAGCCGGTGCCTCACCAGCTGCAGGCCGCGCATTCTGCTTCCCCTACACACGTCTTCTTAAGTGCTCCATCAAATGAAAGCGCTCGGGCCCCCCTTGACATCACATCTGCATATTTATTCAAGCTTTTTTTTTCTTCTTTTTTTTCATTAAATATATTTTTCGCAATGTTTTTTCTCAATTGTTTGAATCAGAATTTTTCGTCCTTATCGTCCTTTAATTGAAACATCTAGAGAGGGTAGAGATGAAGGAGTCGCTCACATTTCTTTGAATGCATCATTTGGATAAAGAAAAAAAACGTTTTGCTTTATTCTACGGCTGTGTGTGTCTTTTTGTGTGTGCCGCAGCTCCACTGTGAGTTTCCTGCCCGCCCCAATGATGGAGTCACTCCAGTTTCCTCAGACCTCATCCCCCTGCGTCCCCCAGCAGCACCCAGGCCAGCAGTATGCAGGTACGCCCTTCATCAGCCACCCTGCGGAGTCGCAGAGCCCCTCCCATTGCTCAGTGTCAATAACGGCCAGGCATGCTCCTCCATCACTAAGAGCCGCGCCTCATAATGAAATAATCTTCCCCGGGTTTGCTTTGCGCCAGACGCATGATTAGATTTACACTGCGGATTTTCAAAATGAAAAAGGGGCGGGGGGCGGGGGGGGTCCCTGGAGTTTGCAGAATGAAAATGATGCTGCAAACGGCGTGCAGGTTGATTCCGAAATAAGCTTTTATCTTTGTTGTTGTGTGGCCAGACTAACACACTCGATATCAAATATTGATCTTTGGCACAGTGAAAAGTGCCTCTAATGACCAAGAATGAATTCAGATTTCATTTTGTGGAGAGGAGCTTTTTATTTTGACAAGTAGGGAAATCTCTTCGTCACACGTTGCATAAAGGAGATTGGGGGTGCTGGTGTGTTTTATCACAGATGAAGAGTATCACTTAATTTTTGTGTATTTGTGTGCATTACGTTTTCTTAAAATCTTCTGACAACTTTTTCCTGTGTTTTTAGTTTCTTGTGTGATAGTAATACTGGGCAACAGTAGCCCTTCTCCCTCCCAGTCATCACCTTTGCCCGTAGCATCAGCACCCTGAGCCGCCTCTGTCCCTCCGCTGTGATCAGCAGCAGCCGTGTATATTTTTCTCTGAAGTGGCTTCACTTAGGTGGAGCGAGCAAGGGAACTTAGCGCCTCTGCAGCTGTGCCTTTATTATGGAGGCACTTAAGAGTGTAATTGCGGCACCACGCGCAGTGGGATAGCTCGCTGATGAGGAGTGTAGGTGTGCAGAAGTGCTGAACACCAGCTTTTGCTGACAGAAATCCAGTTTGGTGCATAAATGATGAGTTTATGTGGTCGCTGAAATCATCAAATCTGCTTACTCGCCACACAAATGTGCGTCACGCTGATGTGCATCCTATTTTTAATCAAGTGTTTCTGTGTGCACACAGGGATGTTACCCCCGACGCCCAGTGCCAGCATGGTGATGCTGCAGATGACCGCCGCCCCCTGCCAGCAGCCGCGGGCCCCCTCCCCCTGCCAGCGGAAGCAGCCCGGCCACAAACACCTGGGCCCCGAGCAGCCACGTGGCCGCCGGCCTACCGAGCTCCCCCTACCTCCGGACGCGACACAGGTACAAACACCGGCTCGGCTGCAAACAGGAAGCATCACAAAAAGCAATTTGAAAGCCAATTTAGCATCAGGAGTCTGACATTGATGCCAGAGTAGGCCTCCTCAGCGCCGCAGGCTCACTAAATGTCGTCGCAAATAGGTTCTGCAAATGAAGTCAAATTGAAGAAAATTGTCCTCAGTGTTGGTTTGTAATGGCACATTAGGGGACGAATGCGGATGGAACGGAACATTAGCGCAGCAGTTCTAACAGCACTAAAAAGTTGCTTTTTTTTCTGAATGAAAGTGTTTTTGTTTTCCATACCCTTCCCCCACCTGCAATGTCGCACACCCACCGGCATGTTGTGTGTAGAGCAGCCTGTCTTCGTCTCCGGCGCCCTCGCCAGGCCACCTGCCCAACGCCAAGGGCCTCCCATCAGGCATCTCACCCATCTCGGTCATGGCGCACCACCCACAGCTTCCTACGGCCTTC
Organism: Mullus surmuletus; assembly: GCA_903171835.1. Classification (NCBI taxonomy): domain Eukaryota; kingdom Metazoa; phylum Chordata; class Actinopteri; order Syngnathiformes; family Mullidae; genus Mullus; species Mullus surmuletus. The sequence goes on along the minus strand of CAESWR010002566.1, from coordinate 551,448 downwards.
TGCCACAGTGGACAAGGTAGGGGTCACACGCACTCACATGCACTCTATCATCTTCCACTCCAACAGAAGCTGCAAAGGTCAAAGGATGTAAACGGTCTGCATCTGACTTCTCAGGTGTCTGCTTAGTGTCCAATTAACTTTTATGGAAAGAAATTAAACCATCAAACTACAATGAATTAACACAAGTTTAATTAGGTTTCTCTCGAGATGAATTAAGACTTTTATGTTTCTACATAAAAGCAAAGAATAAAGATGTCTCTGCAGATGTTTGTTGAATCTATGTTACGGCACATCCCTCCAGGTGAAGCACACTTCTCGATATTGGGCGGGCCTCTTCAGTACAAACCCTCCGTCAGACCTCCGCTCTTCCACACGGCGCACATGGTGGCCAAACACCAGGTCAGATCTCACACACTCACACACACCCACGTACGCACACACACACAAACTTTATCACCTCTGCAGTGTATAAAGGAGAGGCACTCGTATAGAAACGCTTTATATTCCAAGTTCCCGAATTGTATCCAATGGACCCGTGTTACTTCATGCATGTGTGTCTGCAGGGGCTTACCTTTTAGAGGGTCTGTGGGTGTGTCAGATTTTAAGCAAAATTTTCTCCTTCTGTCTCTGCCCAGGGTCCGCTGGGGGTCTGGCGAGGCGGTCAAGGGAGGAAGGCCAGCAGGAGGCCTCTGTCCTCAGATCTCAGTGTAGGTGAAGCGGATGATTGGTGGGGGG